>JAPDPK010000192.1:0-600000 GCA_031772115.1 Heritiera littoralis | reverse complement strand
ATACAAGTACACTTTTTTTTTTATAAGCTTGAGCATCATTAAAAGAGAAAATTATAAATCAAGCTAGTGGTAATTTTATTTTTAGCCTTAAAACAAAGAGTTTGTATATGAGGCACTAACAGTATATACTTTCTATAAACTGTCAATGCATCAGAGGTTGACACTTCATCAATTGGTAAATTAAAAGATATGCCAAGCCCTTAAAAGCAAATATAAATAATTTTTTTTAATTTGCTCATAAGGGCTTATTGATGAGGTGTCAACTTCAAATGTATTGACGGTGTATAGAAACTATACACTGACAGTGCATCATATATAAATCCTAAAACAAAGGACATTAATAATTCAAGCTATTGGTAATTAATTATTAAGTATATTATAATAATCTTATACATGAATAAACCAATTTGGTATCTTATAATAATGATTTATATATTATATTATAAACATCTTTTAAGAATAAATTATATAATCTCTTAGTGTGTAAGTATTATTTTGATAGAATTAAGTATTTATTAAAAATAATTTATTTATTATCTATTAAATGTAAAATTAAAGTGTGGATACAAATAATAATTCTAATAGTAAATTAAAGTGTAATTTAATAATATACTAGAGTAGTATTACTGTGTAAGTGGTAATTTTAATTAATATTATTATTAATTATATTTAAATAACTTGCATTATATTTATTAATTTAGTAATATCTACTATTTAACATTTTAATTAGATATTCAATCAATTGGTGTATATATAATATTATTATGTTAACTAGAATCCATGCCCGAGCGTTGCCGCGGGTTCATGAACCAAAGTGTTGACATGTAAGGTGGCAGAAGTGTTTTTCTCTTAAAAAGGTGTATATGTGTAAATATAAATGAAATTCAAAAGGTATCTAAAGTGAAAAAAATGCCGGTTCAAAAGCAAAAGCAGTTTATGTTTAACTGAAGTTTGCATGCATTATAAACATTGAAAGTCACAACAATAAACCTTCAAGTTTAACTTAAGGAGCTAAAGATTGCATTCACATTCAAGAAAAAGTTCATAGCTAAAGTGAGGTAATGGCAATAGAACATGAAGCAGTGAACTCAATAATCATTGATTATTAACTTCTTAAAATAGCAAACGAAGTAGGTGTTTAACACACACAAAGGTTATATTTTAATTAATTTTTTTTAAAGCAATATCTTTATTCATTTTCATCCTTTACTATTAAAAATACTCTTCTTGCATGAACAATTAATCGGATTGTCATTAAATCTGTTTTCTGAATATTTGAAACTCAAAGCACCTGCATTAGCCAATATTTGGAATATGAAAATATGCTTGCTTATTTAGAAAAATAAAAAATTAAAAAAAAAAAAGAAAATCCATTTCCCATGAAAAAAAAAACTATTTCAACAATGAAGTGTTCAAATAATTAACACTATTTCCAGATGAGGCATTTCGGTTCAATGATGTACATCCAATAATTAATCAATAAAGAAGAATGTCCAAATAGTTAAAGCAACATATCATATACAAATAAAAAGGGAAAATTTAAAAAATTTATAAAAAGTGATAGTATAATTTGAACTATCAAATAATAGATTCAGCTTTTTCAGATGATACTTAATCGAAGAAGTTAATCCTATTCAAGAAAAGAAATAAAGCAAAAACAATGTCATAACTAAGGGAAAAAAAAATGTACCCCTATCATCGCTGTTGTGCCGTCGCCGTGCCGGCCATTGATGGCTGTAGCCAGTGAACAGAAAAAAAGGGTAGATAATCACCTTCTTGAAATTAATACTCAAAATCGATACTCAGCACGGGAAAATATCTAATTAAAAATAAATAAATAAATAAAATCCATGAATTATTGATTTTAGCTAATCAAACAAATAAAAAAGAAAAAGAGGTAGAGATGAAAATGAGCATACCTAGAAAGAAGGAAGACAGAGGGTGTAAATGAAATCATCGAAAAAAGCAAAGAAGGAATGGTTTCTGTCGAATGTAAACAACTTGAGAAAAGCTTGGAGAGAAGAAAAAATTCTTGAGTGGGTTTAAATTTTGGGAAGAGCCTACCAAAATTTGAAGAGAAATATGCCAGAATTAAGCCTTGGATGTTTAAGATTGGCAAAAAAAAAGGCTTTTTTTCTTCAATCGGAGGAAAATTTCTTGAGTAAAGACTGTCTTATCACGTACTGAATAAAAGAGGAAGATGGAGACAGATGAGTGAAATTAGATGGAACGAAAGCCTTGCGGGAAAAGGGGAAGGATATTTACAAAATTGAACATGGCAAACAAAAGTAGAGAAAACAAAGCAAAAGGGCAAAAGGTGAAAAAAGAGACAAATGACGTGGCCGGCCGTGGGAAGAGGAAATCCCACAAAATTTATATATTAGATGTGAATATGAAGAAATTAGTACTCAATTGGTGTATAACTGTATATGATATGATTATATCAAATGTTATTATTTATAATATAATGTTAATTGGTGTATATAACTTGTATAATTTGACGTTCTAAATTTTTGATGAGATATTTGATTGATTAATATGTATGAGTATGATTATATTTAATATAATAATGATATATGTACAAACCAAAAACAAAATAAATATAAAATTGAGGTAATTAATTGACCAATTATTCATAATATTAAGTATTTTTTTAATGTATACTATAATCTTATTCAACATTATAATTGAAAAATTAGTTAACTAGTTATGCGGTTAGATTTAATTTAATTACTAATTATGTTGGTATTTAAAAGACAAAATAAATGTAAAAAAATCCTTAAAAACTTAAAATTTTATTAAAAATATAATATAATTATTAAAAAAGCTAATAAAACAAAGTAAAAAAAAAAGAAATTTATTGAACTAAGAGTGTTTAAATTCCAATAGCCCAATGTTGACCTAAAAAAATACAATAACCCAATAAGTTATTGTTAAGAGTGTAAATTTTTATATAATTATTAATATATAATTATATATTTTATAACACATGTGAATATCACAAGAAATTAAAAAAAATAAATAATAATTGTCAAGTAATAAAAATATTAAAATGAAAAATTTATATTTATATAAATATTTATTAAATTTTAACTTAATTTAACATTTCTATTATATTTTTATTTAACTATATAAAATTAAATTAATTATTACATTTAAAATTATAAAAATACTTATAATTTATAAAATTTTAAAATAATTTGATTAAACCCATTAAGCCTGCCCGATTAAAACCGAACCAAGCCTGAAACCGAAAATACATGAAACCAAAAAAACTCGAGACCGAAAAAATCCAAAATCGAAAAAAACCAAAACAAAAAAAATCTGTTACTGAAATAATCCAAACCCAAATATAACCCGATCGAACCCCGTTTGCCACCTCTATAAGTACCACACTTTGTCTTTAGAATAAACAAACAGAAAGTTTCAATGGTTGTCACTTCACGTTTGAAATGGAAGGCATTAAAGATCTCCCTGTCAGCAGATCGAATTAAACTTTTGTTTAATAAACGAAAAATTAAATTTAATAAACATATATAAATAAACAAAAATCAAATGTGTGTAAAATTATTTGTCTAACATTTTGTTCATTTACATCTTACAGATATGACCTTGCTTTGATTACAAAATGGGACACTTGACTGGTTGAATTTGACTTCTTTTATTGTTTGTTTGGCTCTTCCTTTTATCATTTAATTTTTTAATAAAAAGATGAAAAAAACTTAAAATAAAAAAATTATGAAGCAAACAAAAAAAAAATAAAATACATGATCAGTCAATTTTGTATGATATTTTAAATTGATCACTCACTTATAAAATTCAAGTAGTAATATTAATATTTGAATAAGTATTTTTTTTTCAACATCCAAATGAAAAATTTATATCATAAAAATGTAACGTTAACATTGCTGAGACTTCGGCACTTTTCTATTCCTTCTCTGCAATTTTATTTTTTATGATTTTTTAGATTAATTCTCCTCTTTCATTCTCGTTTTTCTCCTGACTCTTTTCAAATTCTTCTCCTATAGGCTAGTTCTCTCTGTCTTTATTACTTTTTAGTTTCCATCAACTTTTGGGTACTTTGATGCATGGAAGATTGTTACCAGAGGATTGCTGCCAGTGACTTACAATTGGCAAGCTCACGAGAAGAAAGTTTGACGAATTAAACGTAAAATGACAAGCTACAAGAAGGAAGTTGGCGAGCTAAAAATAAAGTGACAAGCCGAAATTAGTTTATAGAAAGAAAATCGGTTAGAATTAGTTAGAAATTAGATGGAAGATTAATTGTTTTTGAAAATATGTTAGTAGAAAGATTCTTTCATTGTATTTTGATAAAAATACAAAACTTGTATCGGAGGATGGGCAATGAATGAGAGAATACAAAGATTTCCAATCTCAGTTTTCTCTTCTCTTTATCTACTCTTCTTCTTCTTCCTTCTTTATCTGTTGTTGGTCAGTTGTTCCGTTTTGCACTTGGATCATCTCCTCGTGGATTGTTCTTTCCTTCTTCCCAATCTACATGCAAGTTGATCATTACAATTCTCGATAAAATTACACGCACCATACATTGCAAAAATGGGAAAAGTTTGAGCCATTGTGTACATCAATGTACCTCTTCTAATCCTCTTCCTCGTCCATTGCTGCCGAAAGAATTACTGGTGTTTATTAATTTGAAATTCTCAGAATTTACAACGAGAAGAAGCTCAGCTATTTATATAGCTGATCAGCTTAAGCTTCCAGTGAAAGCCAAACAAAATAACAAACTATACAACTCATTATTGACATGTCAGCAAAAATAACTAACGATGCCACCTAAGCAGCTAAATGCCAACAAAGCAACTATATGGGATAAGACTAACTCTATTAGCCCCCCTCAAGCTAGAGTGTAGAGATTGTGGAAATCAAAACGAGCCAACAGAGGTCGAAAGATTGATGGAGGATGGGATTTGGTGAACAGATCAGCCAACTGAGAAGAGGAGTTGACATGAAACAAGTGGAGCACTCCAGCTTGAATCTTTTCACGAACAAGATGACAATCAAGCTCAATGTGCTTGGTACGTTCATGGAAAACAGGATTCTTAGCAATAGTAATGGCTGATTGATTATAAGAGTAAACCAATGCAGGTGCAGAGTGTGGAATCTTTAGATCATGTAACAAATATAAAAGCCATTGTAGTTCACAAGCCAACAAAGCAAGAGCCCGATACTCTGCCTTTGAAGAAGATTGGGACATAGTCGACTGTTTCTTGGATCGCCAAGAGACTAAGGCATTCCCAAGAAAAACACAATATCCAGTTACAGAACGTCTAGTGTCAGGGCATGTAGCCCAATCAGAATCACTAAATCCTTTGAGAACCAGATCTGATTTGGAAGGAAAAAATAATCTTTGCCCAGGGGAAGACTTAATGTATCGAAGCACTCGATGTAGCAGTCTGAGATGAAGATTTGTGGGCTTCTCCATGAACTGAGAAAGATAATGGACAGCAAAGGAAATATCTGGCCTGGTTGTAGTCAAGAACATCAATTTACCAAGCAGTTGTCGATACTGAAGACGTGTAGCCAAGACACTACCAGAATCTTTACTAAGTTTGGCTGAAGCAAGCATAGGTGTGGGTGCAGGTTTACAAGTAAGAAAACCAGAATCTTGAAGCAACTCCAAAGCATACTTGCATTGTGAAAGATTAATACCAGAGGAGGATCGAGCCACTTCAAGTCCCAAAATGTTTTTAAAGTGCCAAGATCTTTAATCTTGAAGGTGACATCAAGAAAAGTCTTAATTTCTTGAATAAGAGAAAGATCATCACTAGCTAGAACAATATCATCTACATAAACCACAAGAGCAATGAAGGAGTTGGCAGAATTCTTAAGAAAGAGGCTAGGATCAGAAGTAGCCTACCTGAAACCTTGTCCAAGGAGGGTAGAAGTCAGTTTAGAGTACCACTATCGACTACACTGCTTCAAACCATAAAGGGATTTTAACAGCTTATAGACTTGCCCTGATTTAGCTTGAGTGTAACCAGAAGGAAGTTGCATATAAACCTCTTCATGTAAGTCCCCATGTAAGAAGGCATTATTAATGTCGAGTTGATGAAGATGCCAACCCTTAGTAGCTGAAACAACAATCAAAGTTCGAATAGTGGTTAGTTTAGCCACAGGAGAGAAAGTTTCAACATAGTTAAGACCATATTGCTGGGTGTATCCTTTAGCAACAAGTCTTGCTTTGAACCTTTCGACACTGCCATCTGCCTTACGCTTAATCTTGTAAACCCATTTGCACCCAATTGCATCCTTAGAAGGAGGTAAATCAACAATCTGCCAAGTAGAATTATCTTCTAAGGCTTTCAATTCATCCTTCATAGCTTGTCGCCAACAGGCATGTTTAACAGCCTGATCATAGGTCTGAGGCTCAATAATACTTGTAATGCTTATAGAGAAGGCTTTGTGAGAAGGTGAGCACTTATCATAAGAGAGCATAGTAGATAAAGGATGATAGAAAGAACAATCTGCATTAATAAGATGAGCAGAGGAAGAAGTATCAGATTTAGCTAAAGCACAATGGTAGTCGTGGAGGTAAGTGGGGTAACTCTAGTTCTTTGAGACCGTCTAACAGGAGGATCAAGAGAAGATGAAGTATGACTCAAAGTAGGATTTGATGTAGCAGAAGGACTAGAAATAGGAATAGGTGTATTAGGAACAAAAATGTCAGATATTTGGTCAGAAGGAAAAAAAGATATAAGATCAGTATCTGGAGATGAAGTAGGAGTAGTGAGAGGTAACACTAGATACTGTTGAAATATATCAGTATTTGGAAAAGAAGATAAAGATGAGTCTTATGAAAATGGAAATATATGTTCATAAAATACAACATCATGAGAAATGAAGACAGAACCAGCATCTAGGTTGTAGAGTTTATAGCCTTTTTTTCCCTGCTGGGTATCCTAGAAAAACACATTTGTGGGCTTTAGGTTCAAACTTGGTTCTTCCATGAGAAAGTGTAGGAGCATAACAAAGTGATCCAAACACTTTTAAGGACGTCAAATCTGGTAGAGAACCAAATAAGACCTTATATGGACTATGATTCTGTAAAACTGGTGTTGGTAACCTATTAATAAGGAAGACTGCATGAGCAACACAATCTCCCCAAAATGGATCGGGCAAAGAGGCTTGAAATTTGAATGCTCTAGCCATGTTGAGGATATGTTGATGTTTTCTTTCCACAATGTTGTTCTGTTGTGGTGTTTGGACACAAGAGGTTTGGTGAATCAAGCCTTTGGAAGAATAAAAATCAGACATGTTAAATTCTTGACCACTGTCTGTTCTAATGATCTTAACTTTAGTTGCGAACTGAGTTTCAATGAGAGTGCAAAAGTGTTGAATCAAGGTTCTTGTCTGAGATTTAGATTTCATAAGATGCAACCATGTGTACCTACTATGGTCATCGACTATGGTGAGAAAATAGTGATCACCATACAGAGAAGGTATAGGATAAAGACCCCAGATATCAATGTGGAGAAGATCAAAGCATTTATCAGATTTAGAATTACTAAGAGGAAAAGGGATGCGTTTTTGTTTAGCAAGGTGACATACATCACAAGGAAAATGATTGATTATGCATTGGGATTGAAGAATCAAGTGAATGTAAAAGTTTATTTTTATTATGAGATAGGTGACCTGGACGGTAATGCCAAATATTGGCCAATACATTCTGAGTAATAGAACATGTAGTGGAAATATGTAAATCTGGTTGTACAAAAGGTAAGGATTGATCAAGGAAGTAAAGACCACCAATTTGTTTAGCTGATCCAATCATCTTCAAACTCTGAACATCCTGGATAATGCAAACAATAGGGTAAAAGGTAAGTAAACAGTTATTAGATTTTGTAAGTTTACTCACTGAGATCAAATTGAAGGAGAAACTAGGAACAAGTAAGACATCGGTTAAAATAAGAGTGGAGGAGATTTTAACTGTACCAATATGAGAAACATGTGCATGCTCACCATTAGGTAATTTGACAGAGGTTTTAGCTGAAGGTTTAAAAGAATCAAAATAATCAAAAGAACAGATAATGTGATCTGAAGCACCTATGTCTAAGACATATTGAACAGAAGTGGAAACACAATTATAAGCATAAGACAAGATACCTGAGCTCAGACATGAATCAGTCACTGCATTAACATGAACTGTAGGAGAGGTTACTTTAGATGATTGAACCAAAGAGAGTAATTTCTGATATTGATCATCAGTAAATGATCGTGGAATGCTACTGTCAACTGAAACAACAGAGTGAGACAACTGAGTAGAATATCAGGAGGCTTAGAAACATCAACACAATTAGCCTGCACAGATCTATTTCGTGGCTTGTATCCACGTGGAAATCCATGCTTTTTGAAGCACTTATCCACTGTATGGCCTGTGTAACCACAATATGAATAGAGTGGCCTTCTGTTATTAGCCACAAATCTTTTGAAACTTCCTGAATTTGAACTATTCATAGCTTTCTCTGTAGAACCTTTAATGGCCAAAACATTCGTTTCCAGCTGTTAAAAACTAATCAAGGCATTAATCTGCCTCTCTTGTTGAATAACAAGTGAGAAAGCCTTGTTGATGAAAGGTAGTGGATCCATTAGCAAGATCTGCGTTCTGACAGTAGCAAAAGAATCATTGAGGCCTTTGAGGAATCTAATGACATAATCATTAGATTGATAGGTTTTTGCAATGTTCATAGCTCCGCAATTGCAATGTGAAGGAATAGGTCTGTGATTAAGTAGTTCATCCCAGAGAACCTTCAACTTAGTAAAGTAATCCGTCACAGACAAGGAGTTTTGCTGGAATGTATAAATTTCTTCTTGAAGCTCTGAAATCCGAAGAGCATTGCACTATGAGAAGCGATCTCTCAGATCGTTCCAAACATCTGTAGCAATGTCGATCCACAAAATTCTTTGTGCAATTGATGGCGAAACAGAATGGAAGATCCAAGAAAGAAATAAGGTATTGCACCTCTGCCAGCTTGGAAATAGTGGATCTTCTTTAGCTGGAATCGAAATTTCACCGGTAACAAACTGCAGTTTGTTCTTTGAAAGTAACACCATTTGCATCGCTCGAGACCATGGATGATAATTGGAGCTCGTGAGCATCGTCGAAATAAGAACCAGTGTCGGACTCTTGTTCGCATGTACAAAATACGGGCTAGCTTCATCGAGTTTTACTGGAGCATTTGATTCTGCCATGAAAGAAACTGCAAAGATGTTTGGATGAAAAGAAAATCAGACGAAAAAGCAGAGAAAATTTCTCAGCCTTGATACCATGAAAGAATTGCTAGTGTTTATTAATTTGAAATTCTCAGAATTTACAACGAGAAGAAGCTCAGCTATTTATATAGCTGATCAGTTGGAGCTTCCAGTGAAAGCCAAACAAAATAACAAACTATACAACTCATTATTGACATGTTAGCAAAAATAACTAACGATGCCACCTAAGTAGCTAAATGCCAACGAAGCAACTATATGGGACAAGACTAACTTTATTAGCTGCCGTGAAGACTCCAAGAAGCAATACTTTGAGTTAGACCTGTCAATGGGTTGGGTAGTTCGTTAAATCCTAAAATATCGTTTTTTAGTAAGTTTGGATAAAAATATTAAGTCCAATAAACAGGCTTGGACAAAAAATTTTGGCTCAATTTTCAAGCCGAACTTGAGCTCAAACTTTACTAATTGAGACCTAAGCAAAAAAAAAATTAAGTTAAGCAGTGCTTGATCCAAGTTTGTATAATAAACTTAAAAATTTGTCCAGACTAAAAATCAAACCCAAGCCGGACTCAAACTTATATATAGTTAATTAATATATAACTTCAGCCCGATCCGAGTCCGATCCAAACCTGATCGGAACCATGAATCGAGTTTACGGATGACTCTGCTCTTAATGAAGAGTCGTAGCCCAAGTGGGAGGATTTCTTGAATACTGAGGATTACTTGAATGATAAGGACAAGTTTAATGTTATTCAACAGGTTAAATTATGGGAGCCGGAGGGAACAATAAACTACAAAATTCTTATCTAGTTAGAAAAAAAATTGTTAAATTACATAATGGAATTCCGAATTCTATTGTTAGTAAACGTCCTAAGACGAGCAGGATTGGTTTAATTGTAATTCTACTTCTGTACAAAGTACTTTTTAGCTCACTGAACCTCATTATAATTATAATTTCTTTTAGTCTTTAATTTCACTATTTTTAATTAAATTAATAAAAGAAAGATGAAGTTATTAAATTATAAGAGGACTTGTATTCCATCGGACTGGGTAGTTTTAGCGAAAGACAATAACAAGAACATAGTATAAACCTACTAGGATATTAACAACAGCAAAGGATAAAACTCTTATCATATATAATGTGACTTTAAACTCTTTAATTTTACTTCTGATTTTATTTTGTTGTTTCATGATCCATGGCAACCATGCCCAATTTCAAAGTCCTCTTCTTAATTCTTTTAATTTTAGTGTACTTTATTGGCTGAATCTTCTCAGTTACAATTAATGATGGTCAAAATATATTTGATGTGACTAACTTTGGAGCCATTGGAGATGGAGATAAGGATGATACGGAGGTTTTTGTTTGTATTAATTGTTGCAACAAGTCTATATATGGCATATTATTTTGGATTATTTATTCACAGTGAAGGCATATGGTTTGTTTAGGGCTTTAAGCATGCTTGGGATGCGGCTTGCGATTCTTCAATCTCTTCACCAAATTTCCTTGTACCCCAAGAAAAGACGTTTCTGCTGCAACCCTCAACTTTCAATAGCGAATGCAATTCAAATAACATCACTTTCCAAGCAATTAAACTAATTACAACTTCCAACTTTGGTCATGATGAAATTCATGTTTGGAATGGTTGTTGACTTGTCCATTCCAAAATCGCAAACCCTTTACCAGAAGGATAATATTTTAATTATATGTATACACAACCTACGGTAGCTATCTTTTTTAGTTTTCTGATATATCATTGGATTCTTTTACAGATTGATGGCAATGTGATTGCCTCAAGCAATCCTCTCGCATGGAAGTGTAATAATGAAAAGTGTCACTAGTGGATTACCTTTGAACACTTCGATGGTCTCTTCATTCAAGGATCTGGTACCATCAATGGTCAGGGAAAAACATGGTGGAATCTTTCTTACGAACATAATGAACAGGTAATGAAGCCATTAGATACTATATATAATCTATTTCCCAAAACTTTTCAATCTGCTGCTACTACTAATACATGTTCATTGCTCTCGGCTCACAGGTCTGTCGCAAAAAAGCAACGGTACATTAATGGACCAAGTTCTTAGGATTTTTTTCTTGGTAATAATATTTTAAATAATTATCCAATACACTGTCAGTGGAGTATTTTTTTGATACATATTTTATTTTATTAATATTTTTAAAGAATGATGTATTGAATATTAATCCTAATCTTTTAACACCCTTAACTCTAATTGAACGAGAATTTATTTGCCTTTATTTAGGGCTTTGTCATAGCACACTCCAATAATATATATACCAGTGGGTTAACCTTTGAGGATAGTCCAAAAATGCACATAGCATTTGAAAGGTCTGCATTGATCTGTGCCACTAATCTTACCATCATAGCCTCGGAGGACAACGCAAACACTGATGGCATTCCCATCCAACATTCCGCCAATGTCTCCATAGACCACACAATCATCCAGAGTGGTACACACACACACACACACACATATATATATGTGTATATATATATCTTCATAACTTAATTTGTTTTTCATTTTTATTTTTTAATTTTTATGTCTTAATCCTTTTTTATAATTCATTAGGGGATGATTGTATATCAATTGGAGATGGTTCAAAGTACATTAATATTAGAAATATCGACTGTGGTCCAGGTCATGGAATCAGGTAATTATATATATTATTTCACAATTTTTATGCTATATCATCTTGCTTTATACTTTGTACTGATTTTACTATTCACTCCAATGAAGCATTGGAAGTCTTGGAATTGAAGGAAAAACTGAGAAAGTTGAATTCGTTCATCTAATGGATGTTTCTTTCAATAGAACAATGAATGGAATTAGAATAAAAACATGGCAGGTAATTAATTTATTTTTTAAGTTTAAAGTCAAAAAATGATTAATGCAATGTTTTATATAAATATATATATATGTGTGTGTGTGTTAATTATTACATAACTAATTAGCATTGTGTTTTATATACTTAGGGAAGAAAAGGATACGCACGAAACATACAATTTGAACGAATAACATCTCATGGTTCAACTCGACCTATCGTTATCGATCAATATTATTGTCCCATGATGATTGCAAGAATAAAGTAAGTAATTAGTTTTAGGTAGCATTTTCTAATTTTCTTTTCTGTTTTTTGCATTATTATAGTTTAAACCTATGATTATAATTAACTTGATCACTCTTTTAAACTTTATTGATAGAAAGGATAAAAAATTGTTAATCTAATGAATAAGCTTCATAATTTTTTTTACTTTATAATTTAAACATTCCATTAACAATTTTTGCATGGTTTTTAAGTACCATTTGCACCAATTAATTATTATTATTATTGTCATTGTTGTTATTATTATATATATTTTTTTCAGACTTGAGTTGTGTATGTCAGCAATGTTTCCTATTATCAAATAAATGGGATATCAAACAAAGAAATTGTAGTCGAACATTCATGCAGTCAGTCGACTCCATGCAAAAATATCACCATGAAAGACATAGATTTGAGAAACGAACAAGAAGAAAACAACACTTTATCATATTGCTTGAATGTTCAAGGGTTTAGGAATGCAAGAATTAATCCTATTGTACTTTGCGTACAACAAGATGAAAATTTCTAAAACTTTGATTTGATCTTTTTTTTTTGTAGTAGTAGTTCGTAATTTATTTATTTGGCAGTGACATTTTGTATTATTTCATTTTTTAAGTTTTGTTCTTTTATTTGAAAATTTCTCACCCAATAATCTTTGTTCTTTATTCCTTGTTGATTAGATAGGTTTTCGATTTTCTTTTAACTAATTCTTACACTTTTGACATTTGAAATCGTCTCATTAGCAATGTCACATTGAAAAATCAACAAATTTTAATATTATATTTCATCTTTTACCCTTTATTATACTTCAATTTTAAAATCATTAATAAACTTTTAACATCATAACTTTCTTACACCACATTTTAAAATACATTTCCCTTTTTAAATACATTTTCCTTTAACTATAAACTTTCCTTTATATAGGCCAAGATGCTTCTATTTGGGTAACGATTTTTTACTTCTTTCTGCAACTGGTAATTAAATTTAATTCTTACAAGAACACATGTATACATGAATAGTTATGTCCAACAGACTTATTTTTTTATTTTTAGGAAGGGGTATTCGAATGCCTCCTCAATGTATTTGAATGCCCAATGTAAAATTTTCAAATAGAAGCAAAATTCTGTAGGGCATTCGAATGCCTTTCTTAAACAAAAGAAATTTTGTAGGGCATTCAAATGTCTTTCTCAAACAAAAGCAAATTAAGATAGGGCATTCAAATGCATTATTCGAATGCCCTAAGGCAAACCCCAAATAGAATGTAAAATCTTCAATGTATTCGAATGCCTATCAAAGGGCATTCGAATGCTCTTTCTTAAATGCATCTCAAAGCTTATTTAACACTTCCAAAATATCATTTTCATTACACATATGCAACTATATGATTTTAAAACACGTTTCTTTGGTAATATATACAACATTTACTTCCTCAAATTATGGTTAGTAAATAACTCTTCTTCCTTCCAATTTAAGCATAAATGGCAGCCTAATTTAAGTTTTAAGTCTATTTAGCTTGTTGTAGTGTAAGCCTACAACTTCCATGAAACTTTGTTTCAAACATTGTCTTGCCTTTTTTTTTTTTCATTCATTTAAGCTTTTAAATAATCATGTGGGTTTAGAAAATTCCAAAAAATTCATAAAAATTGAACAATTTGGTAACAAATTTAAATTAGATTAAAGAAAGCAACTTCTCTAACAAGACCATGGAGGCAACTTCTTTAAAAGATCTATGTATATTAAAGACTTTTTCATTTCAAATTGTTTACAAAAACTATATTAAAGCTATAGAAAAGCAATATCATGGCTACAAAACATGCAAAAAGCTATTATCCTCCGAATACATTAACTTGCCAACAAAAAAAAAGATGTTTTCACAAAGCCATGATGTTTTTTACATTCTTTAGCTATGAAGTTGAATCTGCAGCAAAGCTTGTTGCACAATTTCTTGGTCGCAATGAAATCGGATTAGAAGTTTTCCATTTCTTTCCAACCTTTGCTTACCCATATGGGGCAATATATAATTCTTTCCTCTATTAGCCTTTATAATTTCAACCATGCAAGATTGAAATGTTAAAAACACATTGTTCAAACTCTTGGGCGATAACTCATTAAAAGATTTTTCTACAACAGACACTAACTCATCAATTGTTGTAAGAGCTTTTTGATACTGTAAAGATTGTATTGCTCAAAAAAACCAAGATCCAATGCATTCAAATCATGACTATTTGGAGGCTGAAAAAATGGCTAAAAATAAAATCCATCCACCCACACTTGAAGCTTGAAGAAAATTTTCATCATCAATGTCAATATATGGCTTTGCATTATCCTGTTGAATGAAAATTCTTCTTTCACTGTAAAGTGGCCATTTAGGTCTAATTGTTGATAGCACTTTATCAATTAAACATGATCTTATGACATCTTTAGTTACTGATAAAATAGGTTTTGTTTCTAAGGTCCAATAAGTCAAATTTTGCTATTACACCTAGCTGCCTCTTTGTAGCCAAATGAGAAAATTCTTATTTTTCTAGAAAACGCACAATTGCCATAATCATCAAAATGTGTTCTAGCAACATCAACTAAAAACATCACTTTGGAGATAAATTGCTTGCTTTTACAAGAACAAAAAGATTCAACCTCATTTGGATGAAGATAATATCTCTTTGATGTTTTTGACAAGTTAAACCATTTTTCATTAATATGCACTACATTAAACATGTTAATAAATAGAGGGTTTGTAGTGAGAGTACCTAGTTGAATCATTAATAAGCAAATTCCAATCTTGCTCTTTTGTTTGCATCAATTTGATAAAGCTTTATAGCATTAGTATGTGGCTTGATGACACCTTCCTTGATCCGACGATGAAGAATCGACTTTGATACATCTAAAGCTTTAGTCATTGATTGAATATTTGTTTATTTGCTAAGTGAAATTTTTAAAATACGATCAAGATCAATGAAAATCCTTTTTTTTTTATAGAAGCCCTTTGTTGGTACTTACTGTGAGACTGAAAACATGCTTGTAATTATGCTTATAAAACCTTTTTTTAGCTTTCCATTATACTCTATTTTAATAGAGTTTCAAATAAAGCTTGCCTTTGCTCTTTAGGTAAGTGTTTTTTCATTGTCTTTAATTTGTAGTTATCGTTAGAGATTCCATTGTAGTGTGAGTATATGTAGAATCAATAATGAGACAAAAGACTAAGAGATAAAGGATTTTCTAGTTACTGATACCAACACATTAAAATAGAGCAAGAAAAGATAAAAGGAAAATATTTATAAAATCCCTATTTTAAAGGAGAAAAAGTAGGGATTTAAAATTGTTTATAATATTACAATTTGGAGTAAAAATATTTTAGAGAAAATCTTGTCAAAATCCTCACCAAATCTCTTATGAAAATTAAATTTCTCAATTCTTGAATTTTATCCTATTTTCGCCCCCAGTTTAATGCATGCCTTCTGCTAAGTTTAATGCCTATCTCTTTTAAGGATAATTTGTTTAGTTTGAGTTGTTTATAGGACATAGTATGTTGAATTTTTGACCTCATAAAACTGTGCGTTTTATCAACATGTGACAAATTTAGTGGGACAAAGGGAGTTTGTTGTTAGCATCTTTTTTATAGTAATATATAAGAGGAACAAAGTTTAATGCTCTCTTAAAAGGATTTCACTGTAGGATTTCCAGTAAATCTATATATAATAGTTAGTAAGATGTTGAAATAAGAAGCTTCTGTTTAAATACTTGAATTCCTGCAAATTGCTTTTAATAACATTAGTATATATTTTACTTTCTCGAAGTGAAACTACCTGTATTTGAACTAATTTAAATACTTATGCTCCTTGGCATATTAATAGGGTTTATATATGATACACTTTTTATGCACCTCAATGCACTAGATGTTATCTCATCAATAAGTAAACTAAAAGTATGCCAAGCCTTTAACAATAAATACAAATTAAAAATTTTTAATTTGCTTATAAGAGTCTATTGATGAGTTGTCAACCTCTTGTACATTGACAGTGTATAGAGACTATACACTGTCAGTGCATCATATATAAATTCATTTTAATAATTCTTAACATAGATGACTTCAGATTTGCTGAGGTAGAATTGAGAAGCCTAAATGAAAATTTCCTTTTGAAAAAAGAAAAAAAAAGGAGTGAAATAAGATAGCTCCAACTTATTGAATGGAAGTGCCTTGGCATCTTCCTCAAAACCAAACCAACATTGCCTATGTGCTTCAGGATTGTCTACACATTTTCAAGACAAGTCACCAACTAAACTTATGTGAAATCCCCAATTTCCATGTATTCCTCCATGTTTGTAAAGTATTTTAATTCCATATGATTAAATAAATATGAAGTTGATGTGTAATTGAGGTATAAATGATGTATGCATGATGTATAGAGTATGAAAGAAATAAGAAAATTTATAGCCAAATAAATCAAAGAGCTTATTTTATTGATATGGAAATGAATGGAGTATAAAGAAAAATTAGTTCAGAATTTTGGTAATTAAATGTTAAAGAGGTCAAATGGTCAAGGAAACTAATATCAGAAAAATATTAAGAGTATGAGAAGAGAAATTAAATCAGAATTTCGATTGGAGTTAAGTAGATGAGTCATAGGAGAAAGGGAGGAAGAGAAATTAAATGGTCATGAGTCAAAGAGGTAAAGCATGGCTGAGATGAATTAATGGGATAAAGCATGCATTAAATGCAAATTAGCATAGTCATCATCCCTATCAGCCATCACCAACGTCAGCCACTCTTCCAGCTCTCCCTCTCGTTCCATCTCCAAGCTTCCATAGTTTTCCATTCTAAGCTCTGTGATAAACCACCTCACTCTTCCATCGATCCATTAAGTTCATTAAACGAAAAACGATCCTTGTCGTTAGACTAAGAGATATCCAAAGCTTGGTGGATTGATTTCAAGTAGTGGAAGAGATCTCAAAGTTTGAGATTTTTGGTTTCTAGCAAAGGTAAGAGAAGAAGATGATTTAGTCAATTTCGTTCATGATAAGGAGTTGTATTGAGGTAGTACAAGATGTATATGGTGATTAATTAAAGGTCTAACTTGATATGATAATTTCAGATTCGAAGAGGTGAAAAGCGAAGGTTGATGCGCCAAGTGATTTCGCGTTTCCGAAGGAATCGAGGTAAGAAATTTATGTAACGGACGTAAGGCAGCTATGTCCGCTTGTTTTATGATGTTTTGATGTGGTTTGGAGAGATGTACTAGTTGTTTTGTGCAGGAAAAATGACATTTTCGGACTTGTCTCCTAGTGCCAATTAGGTCAGAGCAGCCGACTGCCTTAAATAGCAACCGACTGCCTAGAGACAACCAAAACGCCGTTTTTTGAAAATTGGTTCAAACCAATCGACTGCTATGTAAGCCAGTTGAGTGCTATTTACCCAGAAGCATTCTGTTTCAAACCAGTCGACTGCTATATGGGACAGTCGACTGTTATTTGCCAAAAATGCATTCTGTTTCAAAACTAGTCGACTGCTATATGACCAGTCGACTGCTATTTCTTAAGAAGCATTCTGTTTGAAAACCAGTCGACTGCTATATTGACCAGTCGACTGCCTCCATGTGTTCTCCGAAATAAAAATAATTTTGAGAAAATGAAGTTATAAAGCAGCAGCCGACTGCCCTGTGAGGCCAGTCGACTGCAATGTATGAAAAGAGCTTTCAAAGCTTATTTGATTTAAATACAAAAGTGTTTTCTGAAAAAAGGTATATTATAAATGTTTTGAGACTATGGACTGCGTGATGATTATGCATTTCTGATGGCTGAGAGACTCTGATCAAGTCGTCAGTAATATGTATGTTGAGCGAGGAACCCTAGTCAGGTCCTCAATCCCACATGTGACACCTGACTAGTGTTCACTGTGGATTTCTAAAGGCAGGAAAGAATCCTTAACCTATACGGAGTGCACTACTGTACTAATGCATGATTAGAGTCATATAAATAGGAATGAACTGTTTATATGACGATTCAATCGCTTAAATATTGTACATAGTCTCTATCTATTTCAGAGTACAAGATGTATGTAAGAAGAAGTATACGATGTATGTTTTAAAGTATGTACGAAGTATGATGTTTTAAAGAAAAAAGTTTATGCATGATGTTTTAAAGAAAGTATAAGAAAAAGAAGTATGTGATGCATGTTTTATACGTATGCTATTTTAAAGAAGCGTACAAAGTATGTTTGCCATGTCATTTGAAATAAATATGCATGGTTGCAAACAATGCATGAAAGATGTTTATGATGCATGCTTTATAATGCTTTACATGACATTATAGAGCCAAGTAGGAAAAATGCATATAGAGGCATAGCACGCTCTTTTACATAATTTTCTTACTGAGCGTAAACTCACCCTTTTACGATCATTTTTCCTATAGATTATCTGATGTGAGCCTTGCTCCGATTAGAGGAGCTTGTTTTGGAAAGATTGCAGTGTACCTTCTCGATACACTTCCCAGTTAGCATAGAAGGTATACTTATATGTTCGTATATAAAGTAAATTGTAATTCAGTTACAGTACAGTACAAGTAGCCAATATGTATATAGGATGTCTGGGGATGTAAGATAAGATGATGTATGAGATCTTGTGGGAATGGAATGGTATTTATATATATATAATATATATATATCATTTTTATGCTTATGAAAAGTGAATAAAATTTTATGAGCTATTAGATAATTAGCTGAAGAATAAGGAAAGAATGACACTGGATAAACTAAATCAAATAATGTCGGATAAGATAATAAGAAAGAGTTAAGTGAAAAGATGAAGTGGCGGGGACGTCACAACTTATGCTGTTTTTCTCGCCTAAAATAGAAAACAATTATTGCTATGGATAATCACAAAGTATCAAGAATGCAAGTGAAGGAAAGCAAGGCAAATTGAAAAATTTTCATCAAGAAACTATCTATTGTTCTTTTTTTAATGAAGAACAAGTACAAAAAGGAATAATATCCATTGCTACTGAACTACCGATGAGAAATGCATTATATTTGGTTGATTGTTATCCAGATGATGACTCATGGCTAGCTAATGGAAGTTATTCCTAGTTTCTGTTGTTTGGTTGATATGCTAAAAAATATTTTCTGTTGTTTGGTTGATATGCTAAAAAATATTTTCTGTTACAAAGTTATTATTCACATAATTAACCACGAATAATGTTTTTAAATCACTAATAATAATAATAATAATAATAATAATAATAATAATAAGGGTGAAAAGAACAAGTTTTTTAAACAAAATCTTTATCATATATTAATAGAATTGATAGAGTTTATATATTTAGTTGTATAATAGTTTGTAGCATTTCGTGAATCTCTTTAGCCCAATACATTGCCCTTGTAGAGCCAAACTCCATATTTTGTCAGTCTATAGGCAACATGATTTCCTTCTCTCATTATATGGTTAAGACTATTTTGGCTATAAGGCTTACATTTTGAATATTGGTTCCTATATCGGCTAAATTTTTAATACTTGATATTTCCATTTCATTTTTCTTTAGCTTGTTAAAAAACAATTTAATAAAGTTAAAATAACCAAAGCATAATAATAATATAATAAGATCTTACAAATCTTACAAACTTATAATTAATATAATAAATTATATATTGTTACTACACCTACAATGATTACAATCCCTAATTAGCATTTTCCAACTCAAAATAGTTAATATTGTTCTATACAAAATTATCCTACAATAATCATATTATGCATGTTCCTACACAAAATCATATCCATAATTATATTGTAGGATTTGAAATAAGCACATCCGACACAAATGTTAACTATTTCATCAATTGTGTAAAATTCTTAAAGAATTTATCAAGACAAAGCCTCGGATTCTTATTTTTAACTATAAAGGCTTTTGTTTACTTTTCATGTTCTACCAAGTACTCAAAAGCACCAACAAAAGACTCTTGATCAAATCTCTCCTTTGACATGACTTCCTCGTAAAGATGTTCTATGCTCACTTGATCATCAGTGAATTTTTTGATGGCATTATCAATCTCACCAAGTTTTTCTGTCATATTATCAAGTTTTTCATCATCAGTATTTAAAGTATAAACATTTTTTCTTTTATGATGAGATCTTGGTTGTAAGGTTCTAATTGAAGAAGATGCTCTTCCTCTAACTTCCTCATTAACCTCATCTCAAAGTCTACAAGCATTAAGTCAACTTCTTGAATATCGTCAAAGACAATATAAGCAAAAGATTTAGCAAAACTTCTCGTTGCCATATTTTTTCCAACAACTAATGTCATCTCATCATACATTTCAAGATTTTTGTTTAAAAATTGTTTATATTTCTGATGTGCCTGTTTCATCAATAATAAACGCAATAAGAGTAACTAATCTACTGTAATCGATTAAAAATAAAAAAGGTTAAAATATTACCAACACTGCTTAATCATATGTTTTTTGATCACATGTTATCATCTTGAGATTGTCATCACATCCAAATCTACTATCTCTTCGATATTGCGAAGTACTTTCTTTAAATAAGGTTTTTATTGTTGTGTTTGACGTATGGCTGGTAATTATATCTTATTAACCTTTAGTGAAATAAAGGAAACAAAAGCATTTTTAAAAGATTTCAAATATTGGCTTAATATTTGGTTTGAGAAAGTCCGTCCTTGGGAGGTGCATGATGTTAGTCGTGACCGTTTTGTCTGGCTAAGGCTTAAAAGAGTACCTATTCATTTTGTGATCAGAAAAGTTCTTTGCTGAGGTTGGAAAATTATGGGGGTTCATATGTTATCACTTGTGATAACACACATAGGATGCTCAAATTTCATATTGAAATAATTTTAGTCTCTGTTAAAGCAGATCTAACCATTCCATCATCTATTTTGTTTAAAGTTAACGGTGATGCCTTTAATATCTTTTCTTTTAATTTTTTTGTTAAGTCAATCAATTTCATTGATTTATTAATATAATCAGAAAACAACTTAGATCGAGTCATCACCTACCCAATACATCACAGATAAACCCCCAAAACAAACTAGGAATACTAAAGATAGTAACCATTCGTCCCAAAACAACACAAAAGAACAAAGTCATCTTTAAAACCATAATACATAACAATCCTAAGCACAAAACAGATCTTAACGTTGACTCCCTTCCCATTCCTAGTAAATAAACATTTTAGACACATCTCAATCAATCCCTTTTTAGCCATATTCCGCACTACAGTCCTTAACCATTGAGCATCTCTAAGAATCACCATCAGACCAATAAAGATTGTGATCTGTCCACACCAACTTTCACCATGACAAAAGTAATCTCATTAGTCTCTCTAAAAGCTTCGCACATACATACATTTCCTACTTGACTCACCAGTAGATCAGTTGCTGCAAATGTCTCCCAAAATTCCTTGCTAGCCATATGTAACAAAAGGACGTTGCAATCATACTAGCCACCATACTTTAAAACGCACAGAAAATGGACAGAATCAGTATCCACTGAAAGCACTCTTAAACCAAAAAAAAAATTCAGATCAAAGCTCCTAAATCCACCATATAAACACCCTTTTTCTTCCTTCTTGTTGAACTTTTTAAGCTCCCTTGTCACACACAATTGTCTTTTACTTCAACTTTTGAATTCCAAAGAAACATTCCAAAGGTTTCTTACTTGACTATAAACACGCAAAGCAAAAGAAACTTATAGTTTACCAACATTTAGAATTTATATAACCATTTTCCTTTCACAAAAAAACAATATGGCAGTAAAAAGACTCTTTTCAATCGAAAATCGTTTTCCATACCAGCAGTACTTCCCTTGAAAGACAATAGAAATTGTTAAGATCCAATCATAACAATCTTAACACAAGAGATACCTTAGTCTCTTGAAAAAACACTATATCCACCTTATATAGAAACACATATTCTTTAACATACTACTTTTTGCTAAGCTTCCCATCCTTCGTAAGTTCCATGAAAAAAATTCTCAATTCCACCTTAATCTGACGACCATGCATCTCTAACAACCTCTTTAAGCTAATTATTTATATTACATCCTTATCTTCATGGTCCCCTCGCTGTTCCATTTGCTCTATCTCCATCAATTTGATAATTAGAATCTCATTATCACAACTTGCAGATAACCTAAGCTTTTTCCCTAGTTACCAAGTCGACCAAGCCTCTTCTTCACAGAGAATTCTTCTCCTGTTCTTGAAGTCACCATTTGAAAGAGAACCATTTGCACTATTGCTCTGTTTTGCTAGATTCTTTCCTCCCTTATGGATTTCCTCAATTTCTTACCTCTTTTCTTCCTTTTGCACTCAACTTTGCTAATAGAGCCTCTTTAATCTGCACTAAATTTTTTACTTTCCTCACTTTCTTTGCATGCTTCTACTTATGCATTTTCTCTTTGTTACTGGTAATAATAAAATCACCCTCTATGATTTAACCTTGATTTTCAGTAATCTCACTTTTAGTTGATAATTGGGCTACAACTAAAGGCATAGGACTTGGATCTTTTTCCACCTCTTGCATAGGCCTAAATCCTTTTTACCCATTGAGCTTGAATTAATCATCTCCATCTTCTCTCTTAGTCTTATTGAACCATCCAAAATGTCATCACTTTTACTTTCCACCAATGAAACAATGGTCTCTATATTATTTTTCTCGAACTCACAAAATCTACTTTCCACCCCAATGCAAGCAACTTAGGAATCTACAGCCGCTTCTTTAGTTGAATCATTGAGTGCTTCTTCCTTGTTACTTTCCTCTATCGTCCCAACCATCTGTTCATCTTCTTTATGGCTTCCATCTTCAGACTCTTCAAGCTTATCACTAGAGCTATGTCCAAAATGACTACTAATTTTACTAAAGCTGTTATTAAGTTCTTGCAGCAACAATGAAAAGAGACACGAATTCATCGCCTTCCTCAATTAGTCTTACTAGATTGTGTATTGTTGTCACAACTAAGCATAATGGTCTCTTCAATCCTTCCTAAATTATCTATCAATATTGACATGTATCCCCTACTAAAGTCCTGAAATTGAAGTGTCTTGCCATCCATACTTAATAGCTTGCCCTAAATATTTGTAATATTTTTTAACGTAGAAAAGTTCCAAAAATGTAATGGGACTCCGAAACATGTTTACTATGCCACATGATGTTTCAACTTAAACGTTTTTGACTATTCTTCTGTTTCTATGAATCATTCTTTTAGCCATGACCAGCCAAGACTCTTCATAGTATCCTTTGTTTCTTGATCCTCAAACTCAATAGTAAAATATTTAAAAGTATAATTTTGTTTAATATCTAAAATTTTGTTTAATATACAGTGATACACTATATTTAATAGTATAAATAATAAAAATTTTAATAATTATATATTGTGAACAAAAATAATAATTTATATATTAATATACATATAAATTAAAATAATCAAAATCACAAAATAATGAAATGAGAGTGAAATAAATAAATAATTTAAAAATTCTTATATAAAAATGGCGTAATACCTATATATGCCATCAACATTTACTAGAAAATGGAATTAAGCTCTCAACGTTTAAATGCATGAAAATCAATCCATTAAGGTTTATTTTAAGCAGTTAAAAACTAAACATTTTAGAATAATATAATTAAGTACATTTCTTTCTTTTTGGTTACAAGGGAAAGAAATAAAGAGCAACTTGCAAAAAATCAAAAACTACAAGACAAAATCACATGGGAATGAAACACCCAACAAATCTGCTTCTAATAAACTATGGAGACTTTGTGGAGGATCTTCTAGCCTTTGAAAATTTTCTTGAAGATGGCAAGCTAATTTTGCAAGTTTATCAGCATAGCAATTGCTCTCTCGATATGCATGATAGAGCTCAACCTTCCATGCTCTGTTTATAAGCAACCTAATGTCCTCAATAAGGCAACCATGTAGGTGAAATTGCGTTTCTATAGATTTGACAAGGTCTATTGCCACCTGAGCATCTAGTTCGCTAATAATAAGTATATGCCCTTCACTCCATGCAAGAAGTAAACCCAACTTTAGTGCTTGTAATTCTACAACAATATTTGTACAAATACCTAGGTGAGACCGAAAGCCCACCAACCATTGACTAGAGGAAGACTGAATGAGGCCCCCTGCTCCCGCTCTATCTGGATTACCATTAAAAGCTCCATCAGTATATAACTTAACCCAGTTAGGTAGAGGTGGCTGCCATTGTACCAAGCCTAGATTTATAATAGCCTTCAGTACTTTAGAAAATGCCTTAGCGACTTCCAAAGCTCCCATTCTTATATTTTGTACAAATAATTTCACATTGTCCATCAACAAAGAATCTGAACCAAAAGAAAGGGAGCAACATCTCGTCTAAGCCTCCAAATGATAGTAACGAACATACTCTTACACTCATCCACGCAATTTGTTGAATAAGATGAGTAAAGTAGATTATTATCAATCCAATTCTCCTCTAACCAACTGAAAAAGTCATGCCGCAAGTTGCTTGGTAAAAGAGTTTTCCAGATTGCCATTGCAAATTTACAGTCCCTTAACACATGCAGTATAGACTCTTTATGGTTTCCACATAATGAACAGGCAGCTAAAGAAGCCATGCCCCATTGAAATCTAAGTTTATTAGTGAGGACTCTACCTTTTCTAACCAACCCTAAAAAACCAATCCATTGGTTAGGAGCTGGTAGTTTCTAATGCCAACTCTAATTTGAATTCCATGTACAATCACTAAGAAAGTTTGCGTAGGATGCAGATTTAGTAAAAAAACAACCACTTGCTTCATGTCTCCAAATCCATCTGTCCTCCATATGTTGAATAATTGAAATAGGAGTTCCTATCACTTTGAAAGCGATTTTAGCAAGGAGCAATTTAAATAACAATTCTGACTTCCATTCCCCATTTTCCTCCAAGAAATTATGAATAGTAATTGTTAAGTCGACAGACTCCAGGTCAATATTGGACAAACAAAGAAGGGGACTATCAAGCCAACAATCTTACCAAAATAAAGTTAGCCAACCATTACCAGCTCTTCTTTTCAAACCTACTGAAAGTAGCTGTATACCCGTAACAATCGACCTCCATGTATAAGACATGTTCCTACTAGTAAGGGAATCATATTGAGATAATCGAATAACATCAGCTTGTAAATTATACTTAGATTTAAGTACACGAACCCAAAGGGAATCAACCTCATTCAAGAAGCTCCAAGCCATCTTTTGGATCATAGCTGAATTATGGTCTTCCATTCGTCTTAGCCCCAGACCTCCAAACTCTCGATTTACAAACTTCTTTCCAATTGACAAGTGCCACCCCACGTTTTTCCTCTATACCTCCCCATAGAAACCTATGGTTCAACTTATCTAACGTCCCTACAGCATTCTTTGGAAGGATAGTAGACATCATAGTATATAAAGGAATAGTAGCAGTAACTGAGCTTATCAAAGTAGCTCGAGCAGACAGTCCCAGAAGCTTTGCTTTCCAACCTGTGAGTCTGTTAGGAACCTTATCCACAATTCCTTGAAAGGTATGCTTAGATACTCTCCCATGGAAAAGAGGAACTCCCAAGTAATTTCCCAAGTTATTTGTGACACCAAATCTGAACACTCTACTTATAACTCTTCCCTGCCTTGGAGCAGCTTTTGGGACACAAAATTTTTTGACTTGGCTGGGCTTATCTTTGCACCGAAAGCAGCACAAAATTTATCGAGAATGTCTTTGATAATTTTGGCCTGTGAAATTGTTGCTCAAGCAAACAGGAAAAGATCATTAGCAAAGAAAAGGTGAGAGATACCTGGTCCCCTTTTCCTCAAGAAAATCGGCTTCCAATCACCATGCTGGACTGCTTGATTAATAAGACTACCTAATCTTTCCATGCATAGTATAAAAAGGTAGGGAGAAAGTGGATCCCCTTATCATAGCCCATATTATGCAGAAAACACTTCGGTCATCTCTCCATTCCAAAGCACAGACATCTTAGCCCCACTCACACAGTTCAAAATTAACTTGATCCACTTATGAGGAAAACCATAGGCTAAAAAGGTATCTTCTAAGAAGTCCCACCGTACTCTATCATAGGCCTTTTCAAGGTCTATTTTTAAAGCCATTAGCCCCTCCTTTCTACTTGATCTTCGGATAGTATGAATGAGCTCTTGTGCTATAACTGTGTTATCTGAGGCTCGTCT
Organism: Heritiera littoralis; assembly: GCA_031772115.1. Taxonomy (NCBI): domain Eukaryota; kingdom Viridiplantae; phylum Streptophyta; class Magnoliopsida; order Malvales; family Malvaceae; genus Heritiera; species Heritiera littoralis. The sequence continues at coordinate 573,479 of JAPDPK010000192.1, read as the reverse complement.
CCCAAGTATAAAGGTTGTTTGACATAGGGAGACCAGGTCATGCAAGAAGGGTTTTAACCGATTCACTAGGATTTTTGTGACCAACTTGTAGGCAACACAACACAAACTAATTGGGCGAAATTGAGTTACTAGTTCAGGGGATTGAACCTTTGGAATGAAGGTAAGAAGAGTGACGTTTAATTCCTCAGGGATCTATCTACTGTCAAAAGCAATAGTCACCACTTCATACAAATTGATTTTAAAAAGCTCCCAAAATCTTTGATAAAAACTAGCTTGAAAGCCATCTACACCTGGGGCGGCCTAGGCTTTTATCTGAAATAAAGCATCTCGCATCTCATCCTGGCATATATATTGGCAAAGAGATTCAGCTTGGACTAAGTCTAACGAAGGACTATTTAAATGAGGCAATCTCCTGTATTCTGACCCTTCCTCCGAGTAGAGTATTTTATAATAGTTAGATACCAAAGACCGTAATTGATCTTGATCAAAGACCCCCTGGTCATTTTTCAGCATAGTGATACGGTTTTTATTCCTTCTCCAAACTGAAGAAACATGAAAGAATCTAGTATATCTTTCTCCTTCCAAGATCCACTTCTCCCTAGACTTCTGGTGCCAATATAATTCTTCTTGCCTTAGAATTCTATTACAGATCCCTCTTAAATCTTTTTCTAAAAGGAAGAGTTGATAAGACCAGCTACTTGTAAGAGCCTTCTGAACACCCTGTAAGCTAGCCAAAACATGTTTCTTATTCCCAAAAAGGTTGCCAAAGCTGATACGGTTCCAAATCCTTAACTCCTCAGATAATTTGGTGGATCTTTTGCAAAAATGGCCAGTCGAGTTCTTCCAAGACCGAGATATTACATCATTAACCGAGAGGTCTGTTAGCCACATCGAGTGAAACCTAAATGGTTTTTATGAGTTACTGGAATGAGAATTCTGAGAACACTGTAGCAACATCGGACAATGGTCTGAGTATGTGTTCTACAAGTGCAAAATTGAGCTTCAACGAAAGCTTCTCTCCAATCGATGTTAGCTAGAGCTTTGTCTAGCCTTTGCATTATTCTTGCTCTACCTGGCCTACCATTACTCCACGTGAATTTAGCTCCTTAGAATCCCAGGTCAATCAAGTTGCAACTATTAATCATATGATTAAATTAAAAACGTCTTGTTGAATCCCTTGCCCCTCCAAGCTTTTCTTCACTCTCTCGAACATCATTGAAATCACCAAAAAATAGCCAAGGAAAGTTAACATGTGGAGATAGTTTCTCCAAAGATATCCATAGGGCCCTCTTATTCTCCAAACATGGACTCGCATAAATAGTAGAAAATCCAAGTTGGTTTATTCTTCTGGCAAACAGTGGCATGAACAACTTGATTTGAGGTATTTAAGACATTAAGTTGAACATCATTGGATGACCAGCAGACCCATATACCACAAGAAAATCCTCTGGGATTTACAACATGGAAAGTTTGGAACCCCAACCTTCTTATCAATTTAACTGCAACATTATAGCCCACTTTAGTTTTAAAGAATACCAAAATATGCGCTTTATATTTTCGTAACAACCCTTTCATGTTGCTAACAAAAATATCATTACCGGCATCTCTAGTGTTCCATAGAAGAAGATTCATCAACAAAAGTAGATTTATTTCCTAGATTTTCAACCTTTTTAGGAAGAGTAGGATCAACTAAGGCAAAATCGCCATCTTCATACATTGTAATTTGCATCAAAGAATCGTGGATAAAAATATCCAGAGGCTCTCTTCCTCGGTGGTCCGAAGAGCTATAAACAAATATCCGGTTTATATGAGAGATTACCTGATTTGGAGCCATTAATACTCGATCAGAAGAGATAACAGAGGACACATCCAGCTCTACATGACTGGTTGTAGTTGGTCTTAAAGGCCAATCCTTTGATTCGTCAGATAATCCGTAAAAGGCTTAGGTATAGGTTCTCCTTTTTGAAGGCCCATAGACATAAAGGATTTAGATCTATTTAAAACCCCAACTGAAGGATGCCGAAAAAACACACTGCGGAATTTAAATCATTCGGCCTCCACCAGGATCGATTCGAAGGGTTGCTTGATTAGGGTTTCGAGATTTTACCTAACGTTTTCTCTGATTTTTTTTGTCTTTGGTCGAATCACAAGCAGCAACTTTTCGTTCCTGCCTCTATGGTATCCACACGAACGGATCTCATGACTCTTGAACGTCTCACGATCAGAAGCCTTAAAGAGCGTTTTTGATTCTTATAATCGATTTGCTAGCTTCGATTAAAAGAATACCTTTTCTGTTATATTTTGTGCGGCTCTGTTTTTAGAAAAACATCCTTTTATAGGCAGTAAATTTTACCCTAAAATTTGCTGCCAAACAGAACTCTAATCCTACTTAGAATAGGATTAACTATATCCTTAATCCAATTCAGAATAGGATTAGATATATCCTTAATCCAATTCAGAATAGGATTAATTAAGCTCCTCATTGATCCGTTCTAAGTGTGGGACTTAATAGGTTCTCAAAACAATGGCAATGACAAAATTGTCACAGGCAATGAGCGGTATCTAGCAGCACATCATTGCTACCCATGTAACGAGAATGTCAATGACTCGACATAACCTTACTCGTGATAGATGTTACCGTGTAGTCTAATCCCTTTATCCTTTGATGTCTTGATTAGACACAAGTCATGGAATGTGTCACACTTGTATAGTCTAATCAGCGTTTCTTGATTCCTGAGTAGACTAATTAAACAAATAAAATCAATATCTCATATTGACTTATTCGAGCACGGCCATGCATTTCTTAGTCTCACTCTATCAAAGGACCCAAGACATCACTCTTGTTATATAAGAGGGATAAATCCTATCTTGATCACTCAACATCCCTCTACATAGATCAAGGCATACCCAATTACTACCTTTATAGTCCATCCTGTTACGAATGACATCTAGCAGCATTAAAGTATGCAATTCTCTATGTTAAGATCTCTGATGATCTCAAGTTAAAGGATCCCATACACCATCATCACTATGAGAATCGCTTATGACACTCATATAACAATCCATGTAGCGTTCCCATGGAGGGTCGATCCGGTACATAGTTCTCTAACATGTACCTATGTGATGACTTGATATCCTATATCCATGACAATGGTCATCAGTTAACCACATACTAGTCTTATCGTATCATTGTTATCCTTGTTCACAATAATACTTGACTAGGGATATTTTAAGAATAGTGTGTTATTACTATTCTAAGGACATTATCATATAAGATTACATTACGCAGTTATAAAACAAATATAATAATGAACTATAATAAATAAAATGTCATGATACATAAAAAAAAATGCCAAAGTCAATCATCTAATGAATGGTTCTAAGGGCATAATCCAACAATCTCCCACTTGCACTAAGACCATTCACTCATGTATCTAATACCTAGTGACCTAGTGTGACGATCATGTCTTTGCTGAGTCAAAGGCTTCATCAGTGGGTCGGCAATGTTATCGTCAGTTGGTACTTTGCATATCCTCACATCTCCTCTCTCGATGATATCTCGAAAGAGATGGAAGCGCCGTAGTATATGTTTGGATCGTTGGTGAGATCTAGGTTCCTTAGCTTGTGCGATGGCTCCATTGTTGTCACAATAGAGCTCAATCGGATCTATGATGCTAGGAACAACTTCAAGCTCAGTAATGAACTTCCTGATCCATACAGTCTCCTTAGCAGCTTCAGAGGCAGCTATATACTCAGCCTCTGTTGTAGAATCGGCCACTGTCGCCTGCTTTGAACTCTTCCAGCTCACAGCACCACCATTAAGGCAAAACTCATAACCAGACTGCGATCTATATTCATCTTTATCAGTTTGGAAGCTAGCATCAGTGTAACCTGTTACAATGAGCTCTTCCTCACCTCCATATATCAAGAATGTATCCTTAGTCTTTCTCAAGTACTTAAGAATATTCTTGACAGTGATCCAGTGACGTTCACCAGGATCAACTTGATATCTACTCGTCATGCTCAAGGCATACGAGACATCGGGACGTGTGCATAACATGGCATACATAATGGATCCAATAGCAGATGCATATGGAACTTTACTCATACATTCTCTCTCTTCTTGTGTTGTAGGACACTGTTCTTTTGAGAGAGTAATGCCATGTGTCATAGGCAAGAATCCTTTCTTGGAATCCTGCATGCTAAACCTTTTTAGCACTTTATCTATGTATGCACTTTGACTTAGGCTAATTAATTTCCTTGATCTATCTCTATAGATCCTTATACCCAGTACATAGGTAGCTTCGCCCAAGTCCTTCATTGAAAAGCAATTCCCTAACCAAGTCTTTACAGACTGAAGGGTAGGGATGTCATTCCCAATGAGTAGTATGTCATCTACATACAACACCAGGAAGACAATAGTGCTCCCACTGTCACAGCCCGTGACCCTATTTTTCATCTTATTCTTTACATCTTATATGGTTGGGCTGTCTGCGATACTTTACTTTTCTTTTACATAAACACAATTTCATATTAAATTATAATATAAATTACATCCCCTATCTTAATTCATAAGGAAGTAGTACTGTAGATAAGTCTAAATACAGAAAATAAATGATCATACCTTATTAAATAAATCAAGCTGTCGTATCGTCCCCAAATACACAGCCAAAATCCTTTAGGTGTCAGACTCTTAGTCTTCAAAAAACCTGAAATGTTAAAATTAAGGGGTGAGCAAACCACGGCTCAGTAAGGGAATTATATGCATACTTGATATTCAGCTTCCTATATGCTGAAAATCTTTTTCATTTTTTTCCTATGGGCTCTAGGCTCGCATGTAGGAATGATACTATAGTCGGCTAGGGATCCGGATGGAGTAAGGTAGGTATTTTGAAATACCTATCTTGTCCCGGAGCCTAGAAGCAACTGTAGTAATAAATTTCTTTTCGTTTGAAATTTATATCCTTTTACCTTTTCATTTCATATCATTTTCGTATTCTCTTCAAAATAATGCTTTAAATAAAGTAACTAATATTCATATATTCTTTGAAAAGAATATTAGTTAAATTCTCATCATTCTCATTTAAATCTCATTTCATGTTTTACTGTACAACCATAATTAGTACAGTACTTTAAATAGCAAAATCCGCTATTAAATCCTTTTCGTATAACATATATATCATTTAAATCTAATATTCAATTTAAAAGCTAAATAAGAATATTAGATTTATTTTCCTCCTCTTTCCTTTTTGGAAAACATATCGCATATTCATGTCACATATAGTCTAATATTCAATTGAAAATCATAGTAAGAATATTAGACTTATAACCTCTTCTTCCTTTTGAAAACATATTACATGTTCATATCACATATCATATGAAAATCATCTCGTAGTACTAAAATCAGTACTGAAATAAGCATTATGTAAAATGATGTAAATCATTTTCATTTAACTTGCCACATATCATGTAAAACATTTACATTTCACATATCACATATCATATAAAACATTTTCATATATGGAGACTTGGCACGCACGCCCAGCCCGTCCACTGGGTCGTCACTCATATCATGCTATAGACCCCGAAGGGTATGAATAATCATGTCAGATCTATGGCCATAGTCTATAATTGTCCTCGACGGATCATTGATCAGGTGTCGGCCGGGACTACATATCACATATCACATATTACATATCACATGTTACATATCACATATCACATATCACATATCAGCATGATAGGATGCCATCTAGTCTCAAAACCGTATTTTTCATCATCAGAAAACCTTTATGGAATTTATAAAAATATATAATTTCATCATTTAAAACCATAAAGGTTATAAAACCATTTAGTGAATATTTAAGAAATATATATAAAAATATTCACTTTATTACCTTTCATTTTTCATCTCGTATTACGTGAAATTTACATATCAAGAGAATTTCGGTGATTTCATTATCACCATTCTCGAAAACATGAATATTTTAAAATCACTCTCATTTTATTCATGTTTTTATGGAAAATACTCATTTTCTCGATTTTCGTGGTTGAAAATCATTTCTCGTGAAATAAAATCATTTACTATGATTTTATGAAATTTTATAGAATTTTTCGATAATTTTCGATAATTTTTCGGCAGTATAACGGCTGCCAATTGGCTAGCCTCTTGCACGAAAAATACAGTTTATAATTTCAACCGGTACTTCACCACAATTTTTCAACCAATCATTCATCGCAATATTTTCATGAAATATATTTATAAAATATTTCATAATTAAAATCATGCAGACTAAATATTCTTACAGTGCTGCACATGCATCCCTTACCTGTTTCGGGTCGGCGACCGCCTCATCCGTCGTGCCCGTGTTCACCTCGCCCGATTTCATCGGCTCGGTCATCGAGAAAATTTTCTGGAAATTAAAATTCTAAATTTTAGAATTTTTCCATAATTATTTAAATAAATAAATTATTTAAATAATTTATCACTTTTCGAGATTTCTTACCGATTCCCGTAATTCTCGGGTTTTCGAATTCTCGGGATTTCTCGTAATTTTCGAAATTCTCCTTTTTCTCTCTCTTTCTTCTTTTTCCTCTTTTCTTTCTTTCTTTTCCTTTTTCTTTTTCTTTCTTTCTTTTCTTTTCTTTTTCTTTTTCCTTTTCTTTTCTTTTTCTTTTCCTTTCCCGTCAGACCGGTCAGTGTCCCTCCTCGCCGGTTCCTCGCTGACGGCCGGTTCTTCGGCGGTTCACTGGCTCCTCAGCTGGCCGATGGCACGGCGAAGCTAATGGTGGTCTCAGTTCGGCCTGGATCGGCGGCACGGCGACGGACCGAGTCGATTTTCCTTCGGTGTCTTCCGCCTCTTCGCCGGCCTTCCTCTGCCGTTCACCGCGCCTCCGGTGGCATCCATCCTCTTCCTTTCCCTCTGGTGGTGCTTCGGTGGCAGTGGCGGTGGCCAATTCCACCGACACCGCCGTCTGCCCTTTTTCCTTTTCTCTCGGCTTCCGCCGAAAATTTCCTTCTGTTTTCGATTCCGTTTCCTTCCGTTTCTCCTTTCTTCCGTTGGTCACCGGCTTCTCTCTCCACCGGCGCTGTCCTCCCTCGACTCTCCTCTCTTCTCCGATCGCCGACAGTGGTCGGCTACTCACCGGGAAATCGGGATTCTTCCCGATTTTCCATTCTGTTCTCTTTTTTTTTTACTATATAATATATATTATACTTATAATATAACATATATTATATTTATATTATATATATATCTTACACATAATATTATTATTATATATAGTATAGTACTATATATATATGTATTTACAAAATACATAGTTAGTATATATATGTGTATATATATGTGTATATATCTATATATTTATTTATATTTGTATATAATTTACATAACATTTATATATTTATATAATATATAATTATATAAATATATTTTCTATTTTCTTTTCTCATTTTCTTATTTAATTTGGATTTCCATTTATCCAAATTAATTTCCTCCATATAATTTATCAATTCCTTAACTTGATTATTTACGGAATTTCCAACAATATTCCATCTTGTAAATAATTCCTTTATTTACTTTAATTTATCTTTCACATTTAAACTTAAATTTTCGAATAAATAATATAAAAATTCAAAAATTTGCGGTTATCACATTCTCCATACCTTAAGAAATTCGGTCCTCCGAATTTAACTTAATTTGAAAGTGGTATTGTCCTGTATACTTATCGTCTTGTATATTTATCATTCTTGACCTTTTGATCATCTTCCATATGATACTGCCAGTATACCTTTAAGATCATAATCGCTTTTAACACCACTATATATCATTACTCATCATATATTTATACTCCTTTAAATTTCTTATCAATTGGGAGTTATCCATTTCTACTCTTTTCATCTCACATATGATTCATATTGTTCCTCATTCATCTTCCTTATTTGGTGCCAAGTCGATACATTTCGATAATTATCATTTACCGATTTTAATGAATAGTATGTAATTGTCCAATAGCTTTCACATCTCATGCATCCGCTCTATTAACATATTAGCAAGCGTTTCTATATTACGCTCACATATTTACATCATGTGTGGAGCGGTGCTGTTTATAAATTTGGGATCTTAGAGCCTTTTGCTATTTCCCATAACATATAGCTACTCAGAGATTCCCATCACATCTAGTGCTCACTGGAACTTCACATACATTCTCATCCTTTTATAATCATATTTCGATTATGGCACTATAGAATCTAAGAGTTTGATAAAGGAGAAGTGATTTCATTAGACTATCAGTCTATAATCACTTCCATATTATCATATCTCTTATAGATTCTTCATTATTATCTCCAATATTCTTTTCATATTTATTTCATCAAATGCTGCAGTTCATTTGCAGACTTTACCATTCACCATCTTTTACCATAATTTAATCAAGAGACAATTATTTCCTCCCCATATCTACTTCCATGTAATCTCATCATTACATTTCTTATTCTTATGGTATACTCTATATCACTTAGGTTTTAGAATATACCGGAGAATATACTCTTTTGATAATTTAGATTCCATCATGGCATTATCAAATTATAATTTAATCTTCTCATTATTTAGCTTCATTATTGAATCTATAATTATCAATTTAATTATCTCATTATACATATAATTCCACTATTTCCATCATTTCGAAGTGGTATATATATTTATCATTTTTCCATTTACATTACTGGCAGTAAAATGTAAATCACTTCTTTACTCCTTGGAGTATGATTACCTTTCCTTTATCGAGTTTGGCTCGATCTTATATCCAACCATAATCATGTGATAACCACAAAATCACTGTTAGCTTTTAACTTTGGGAACTACTTCATATTCGTGTTCCCTCTTCATCATGTACTTTCCTCTTATGACATATTCATCCTTTCCTTTATCATCATTTCAATTACTTTTCTTTAGTGATAACATATTCCACTATTACCTCTTTTAACATCTTGTATGCCATCTTTATATTTACTCATCCACTTTAACTTCTTTAATTAGCAGTCACATCTATAGAGCAGCTAACCCAGAACTCTTCTATAGACTGGCAATAATATTTAGCTAGACTCATTACTTTCGTATCTCAATCATTATTTCTATATCATCGACAGGTTCACTGTCATCTGTCATTTCGAGATTATCTATCTCAGAAAGAGACACTATCTAGCCACATCTCTTAGTTGCCAATCTTAACTTATAAATTACAGTCTTTAAGAGTTTAAGGGTTATACCATAATGCCGCTCATTTTCCATTTGTACTTTAGACTCTATCAGTATTTCATCAATTTACTCATGTATGGATGCCTCATTCTTTAGGCTTTTATACCTCACAAGGTAAATCATTAACCTCGTAACCTCAATAGGAACTCGTAAAATTCACTCCGAGTTCTAATCATCATCTTACGGACATTAGTCTCCAATCTTTTATCTAAGGACGCTTTATACTGAGGTTAGTCTTATTAACTCATCATATATCTGTGATCAGATCAATAAAGCGTCTATTTTCATGTAAATGAATACTTGTTCTTCATGAGAACTTTATTAGATAGTAAACATTTACTATATCACTTTATTTCATCTACATCTCAATATCATCAGTGCTTCTCTCACTTACACTTATACAGATAACTTTCTTATCCTCAATTTACGTTATCTGTATTTCCTTCAATTACACCTTATACACGTGCATTTCATTATTCTCACATTTTTCAGAGTGGATTTCTTAAGCTTTCGGATTTTCTTTACGTTCTCCGATATAAGCTTAGAATCAGATTTCATATTCAAAATCGAGTCAATGTTATCTCGATTCCTCCAATTTACATAACTTTGGAAGTTTTATCGGAAATCAAATCCGATACTTTCTTTAATCACATTTCTTGTACCTTTTTAGACATTTCATTGCTATGTCTTATTATTTCCACTATATATCCTCAAGGCAGAGACATTTACTATTCGATTCATTTCGACTCATATTCTACCTTGATTTCATTGTTTACTCATACTTTACAGCCTTACAAATCTCATTCTAGTAAGCTGTAGTAAGTACAACAGTTATCAACACATGTTACAGCTAGCCAATTTACTACCATTGTAATTTACTTTGGAATCAAGTTCATTTAATAAATTCAGGTTTAACTCCCTTGAGCATATTATCCACGAGGTTTGAACCCTGGTACCCGTACGTACCTAGTTCCTTACACTCGTATTACCACTGAGCTAATTGTAAGAGTCCCGCCCGTTCGAATCGACCGTCGGCGAGCATCCCCTAGGCGATCCTTTTGCCCCAGGTTTACCTTTACAAGTGAGTCGGCGATAACATAGTTCGCCTGCATCTCACACATATGATCCATTACGGGCCGCCCATCATTGGGTCGCCCATCACAGTTCTGTCTCAAGGGTCCTGAAGAACTTAGATTAGCTGTCATCTTCTTTTATCACTTTACTATTCTTGTGCATATTCTCCAATTCACAATACTCCATACAGTACATCAATTTGCAAGGCATATCTCATAATGCTCCGGTTCTATAAATAAATATTCATTTAATACCTCCAAATAGTATAAGTGTGTAGAACCTCGATCAATCGTACTGTTATGGATTTCATTATCTATACTATCTACTTTCTCAATCAGTTTCTGTATTCATTTCACTTTCATAATATCCACGATCCCGTAATAAGCATCCAATTCAATACCTCATAATTCAAGTCCTTACCGTCAATAACTAGGCCAATCATCTTATGACCTTCCACTATACACTCTTATTGGATCGCATCATATAAGGCCCCGGCCCGTCCGCCGTCCGCCTAGACACATGTGTACTAACCTCTTTGAGAATGCCCAGCCCTTTCACTAGGTCACCCCTCGAGGTTTCATCATGAGGCCTAGCCCATTCAATAGGTCACTCTCAATTCGCGTCCATAATCGAAGTGTAAGTGGAATCAGTAATAGGGATCTGTATATCCTTATGACATCCTCTATGCCATTAATAATTCCATTATCATTAAGGAATTTGAAATCATTTGGTTTCATCACTATTCAGCACATATCCCAACATAGGGGCGTTTTCGTCATTTCGACATTTATTTCTTTCTCCTCAGTATACCTTTAAACTAAAGGCCTTATCCTCCATATGCTAATAGTATCCTTTTCCGATACTTATACCAGGAATTTAAGTCTTATTCGATTTCGACAGAGAAGTTCATTAAAATCCACAATTGGATTATTTTGCTTGTAATTCAGCTTTACACCATCAATTTCTCTGTCAGATCAATCAATTCCAACTTCTGTTGGTCTATTTTAACTCCCGGTAAAATTTTAGGGGCAGGGGTATTTTGGTCATTTTTGTCCAAAAATTTTTTCTCTCCTCAAATTACCCTCAATCGGTGATCTTAAAGTCTATTTAATGATGATATTTCATTCCCCTCCTTTATATCATCACTTTCAGGTCTCAGTTCGATCCGGACAGAAAAGTACTGGTGGGGCCTTCACCGAGTCTATTTCTGTTCCTTACCGAACCGACCTTCATTTAGATTATAAGCTCACCAATTTTTAGGTAACATTCCTGAGCCGTTTTCCCTTTTTGACATCCTTAGTTCATAATCCTCACCCCCTTCTAAACACTTAACTCAATTTGCAACCATTTATTTTCTCTATGTATTTAGACTACACAGTACTACAGGGGATGTTAACCTTTTCAACACATTTCCTTTCCAAAGTATCAACAGACATCAGGCCAACCCTACTCTGATACCATTAAATCTGTCACAGCCCGTGACCCTATTTTTCATCTTATTCTTTACATCTTATATGGTTGGGCTATCTGTGATACTTTACTTTTCTTTTACATATACACAATTTCATATTAAATTATAATATGAATTACATCCCCTATCTTAATTCATAAGGAAGTAGTACTGTAGATAAGTCTAAATACAGAAAATAAATGGTCATACCTTATTAAATAAATCAAGCTGTCGCATCGTCCCCAAATACACAGCCAAAATCCTTTAGGTGTTAGACTCTTAGTCTTCAAAAAACCTGAAATGTTAAAATTAAGGGGTGAGCAAACCACGGCTCAGTAAGGGAATTATATGCATACTTGATATTCAGCTTCCTATATGCTGAAAATCTTTTTCATTTTTTTCCTATGGGCTCTAGGCTCGCATGTAGGAATGATATTACAATCGGCTAGGGATCCGAATGGAGTAAGGTAGGTATTTTGAAATACCTATCTTGTCCCGGAGCTTAGAAGCAACTGTAGAGAGTAATAAATTTCTTTTCGTTTGAAATTTATATCCTTTTACCTTTTCATTTCATATCATTTTCATATTCTCTTCAAAATAATGCTTTAAATAAAGTAACTAATATTCATATATTCTTTGAAAAGAATATTAGTTAAATTCTCATTATTCTCATTTAAATCTCATTTCATGTTTTACTGTACAACCATAATTAGTACAGTACTTTAAATAGCAAAATCCGCTATTAAATCCTTTTCGTGTAACATATATATCATTTAAATCTAATATTCAATTTAAAAGCTAAATAAGAATATTAGATTTATTTTCCTCCTCTTTCCTTTTTGGAAAACATATCGCATATTCATGTCACATATAGTCTAATATTCAATTGAAAATCATAGTAAGAATATTAGACTTATAACCTCTTCTTCCTTTTGAAAACATATTACATGTTCATATCACATATCATATGAAAATCATCTCGCAGTACTAAAATCAGTACTGAAATAAGCATTATGTAAAATGATGTAAATCATTTTCATTTAACTTGTCACATATCATGTAAAACATTTACATTTCACATATCACACATCATATAAAACATTTTCATATATGGAGACTTAGGCACGCACGCCCAGCCCGTCCATTGGGTTGTCACTCATATCATGCTATAGACCCCGAAGGGTATGAATAATCATGTCAGATCTATGGCCATAGTCTATAATTGTCCTCGACGGATCACTGATCAGGTGTCGGCCGGGACTACATATCACATATCACATATTACATATCACATGTTACATATCACATATCACATATCACATATCAGCATGATAGGATGCCATCTAGTCTCAAAACCGTATTTTTCATCATCAGAAAACCTTTATGGAATTTATAAAAATATATAATTTCATCATTTAAAACCATAAAGGTTATAAAACCATTTAGTGAATATTTAAGAAATATATATAAAAATATTCACTTTATTTCCTTTCATTTTTCATCTCGTATTACGTGAAATTTACATATCAAGAGAATTTTCGGTGATTTCATTATCACCATTCTCGAAAACATGAATATTTTAAAATCACTCTCATTTTATTCATGTTTTAATGGAAAATACTCATTTTCTTGATTTTCGTGGTTGAAAATCATTTCTCGTGAAATAAAATCATTTACTATGATTTTATGAAATTTTCTAGAATTTTTCGATAATTTTCGATAATTTTTTGGCAGTATAACGGCTGCCGATTGGCTAGCCTCTTGCACGAAAAATACAATTTATAATTTCAACCGGTACTTCACCACAATTTTTCAACCAATCATTCATCGCAATATTTTCATGAAATATATTTATAAAATATTTCATACTTAAAATCATGCAGACTGAATATCCTTAGAGTGCTGCACATGCATCCCTTACCCGTTTCGGGTCGGCGACCGCCTCATCCGTCGCGCCCGTGTTCACCTCGCCCGATTTCATCGGCTCGGTTATCGAGAAAATTTTCTGGAAATTAAAATTCTAAATTTTAGAATTTTTTCCATAATTATTTAAATAAATAAATTATTTAAATAATTTATCACTTTCCGAGATTTCTTACCGATTCCCGTAATTCTCGGGTTTTCGAATTCTCGGGATTTCCCGTAATTTCCGAAATTCTCCTTTTTCTCTCTCTTTCTTCTTTTTCCTCTTTTCTTTCTTTCTTTTCCTTTTTCTTTTTCTTTCTTTCTTTTCTTTTCTTTTTCTTTTCCTTTCCCGTCAGACCGGTCAGTGTCCCTCCTCGCCGGCTCCTCGCCGACGGCCGGTTCTCCGGCGGTTCACTGGCTCCTCAGCTGGCCGACGGCACGGCGAAGCTGATGATGGTCTCCGTTCGGCCTGGATCGGCGGCACGGCGGCAGACCGAGTCGATTTTCCTTCGGTGTCTTCCGCCTCTTCGCCGGCCTTCCTTCGCCGTTCACCGTGCCTCCGGTGGCATCCATCCTCTTCCTTTCCCTCTGGTGGTGCTTCGGTGGCAGTGGCGATGGCCAATTCCGCCGGCACCGCCGTCTGCCATTTTTCCTTTTCTCTTGGCTTCCGCCGAAAATTTCCTTCTGTTTTCGATTATGTTTCCTTCCGTTTCTCCTTTCTTCCGTCGGTCACCGGCTTCTCTCTCCACCGGCGCCGTCCTCCCTCGTCTCTCCTCTCTTCTCCGATCGCCGACAGTGGTCGGCTACTCACCGGGAAATCGGGATTCTTCCCGATTTTCCATTCTGTTCTCTTTTTTTTTTTACTATATAATATATATTATACTTATAATATAACATATATTATATTTATATTATATATATATCTTACACATAATATTATTATTATATATAGTATAGTACTATATATATATGTATTTACAAAATACATAGTTAGTATATATATGTGTATATATATGTGTATATATCTATATATTTATTTATATTTGTATATAATTTACATAACATTTATATATTTATATAATATATAATTATATAAATATATTTTCTATTTTCTTTTCTCATTTTCTTATTTAATTTGGATTTTCATTTATCCAAATTAATTTCCTCCATATAATTTATCAATTCCTTAACTTGATTATTTACGGAATTTCCAACAATATTCCATCTTGTAAATAATTCCTTTATTTACTTTAATTTATCTTTCACATTTAAACTTAAATTTCCGAATAAATAATATAAAAATTCAAAAATTTGTGGTTATCACACCCACTGACCTTCTTGTAGACACAAGGTTCATCTTCGTTCTTGATGAAACCAAACTCTTTGATTGCATAATCAAAACGAAGATTCCAACTTCGAGAAGCTTGCTTTAGTCCATAAATAGAATGTTGCAGCTTACAAACCTTTCCAGCATTTTTTGGATCAACAAAACCCTCAGGTTGTGTCATGTACACATCCTCGAGTAGCTTTCCATTAAGAAAAGCAGTCTTGATGTCCATTTGCCAGATTTCATAATCATGGTATGCAGCTATCGCAAGCAAGATCCTAATGGATTTGATCATCACGACTGGTGAAAAAGTTTCATCATAGTCAATACCATGAATTTGTTTAAAACCTTTAGCAAACAATCGCCCTTTATAGGTATGAACATTTCCTTCCATGTCGGTTTTCTTCTTAAAAACCCATTTACACCCTATAGGTTTTACCCTTTCGGGTAAATCAACCAAGGTCCAAACTTGGTTGGCATACATGGATTCCATCTCAGATCTCATGGCTTTAAGCCATTTCTCAAAGTTTGGCCCTGTAATAGCCTCTTGATAGGTAGTAGGCTCACTTGGTCCATGAGCAATACATCACCGTTCTGAGTCATTAGAAATCCATATCTCTGTGGCTCACGATCTGTTCTAACTGATCTACGCAAGGCTTGTGTCTCTTGAGCAGGCGGTTGCTCCACAACAGCTTGTGGTTCTGGTTCCACAACAACTTGTGGTGCTTACTCAGGCTCCATCTCAACATCGAGTGCGCTATCTTGTAGCTCTTGAATTTCTTCAAGTTCTACTTTTCTCCCACTAGTTCTTCTAGAAATGAATTCTCTTTCTAGAAAGACACCTGTTCGAGCTACAAACACTTTGCGCTCAGTGGGATTGTAAAAATAATATCCTTTAGTTAGTTTAGGATATCCCACAAAATAGCACTTATCAGATTTAGGTGCAAGTTTGTTAGAGACTTGACGTCTTACATAAGCCTCACAACCCCAAATCTTCATAAAAGACATACTGGGACGTTTACCAGTCCATATCTCATATGGTGTCTTTGGAACCGATTTAGATGGAACACGGTTCAGTGTAAAAGCAGCTGTTTCTAATGCATGTCCCCAAAAGGATTCTGGAAGATCTGTATGACTCATCATTGATCGAACCATATCTAATAAAGTTCGGTTTCTCCTTTCAGATACACCATTCCATTGTGGTGTACCTGGAGGAGTGAGTTGTGAGACAATCCCACACTCTTTAAGATAGTCATAAAATTCTTGGCTTAAGTATTCACCACCTCGATCTGATCGAAGTGCCTTAATGCTCTTGCCAAGTTGGTTTTGTACTTCATTCTTGAATTCTTTGAACTTTTCAAAAGATTCTGACTTGTGTCTCATAAGATACACATAGCCATATCTACTGAAATCATCAGTAAATGTAATAAAGTACATAAACCCACCTCTGGCCTGTGTGTTTAAAGGTCCACATACATCTGTATGTACTAAGCCCAATAAATCACTTGCCCTTTCACTATGTCCTTTGAAAGGGGCTTTAGTCATCTTACCCATCAAACAAGATTCACATGTCTCATACGATTCAAAATCAAATGAGTCCAAAATTCCATCTTTATGGAGTTTGGAAATGCGATTCTCATTTATGTGTCCCAAACGACAATGCCAGAGATATGTTGGATTTTGATCATTAGATTTAATCCTTTTAGCATTTATGTTATAAATAGGCATATCAAGATTTAGAATGTAAAGACCATTAATTAGTTGTGCACTACCATAAAAGATATCATTTAAATAAATGGAGCAACTGTTGTCCTTTATTATAAATGAAAAACCCTTCTTGTCCAAACAAGAAATAGAAATAATGTTTTTAGTGATGGAAGGCACATAATAACAATCATCTAATTCTAAAACAAGCCCCGTGGGCAATGTCAAAATATAAGTTCCTATAGCTAATGCAGCAACCCTTGCTCCATTTCCCACTCGTAGGTCGACCTCGCCCTTAGTCAACGATCTACTCCTTTTGAGTTCCTGCACATTTACACAAATGTGAGAACCACATCCAGTTTCTAATACCCATGATGAAGAAGTAGATAGATTAACTTCTATAACATAAATACCTGAAGTGGAAGTCTCACTTCCTCTCTTCTTCTTTAGCTCTTCCAGGTATTTGTTGCAGTTCCTCTTCCAATGTCCGGTCTCACCGCAATGGAAGCATTTCCCTTCTTTGGCAACCCCACCTTTAGGCTTCAGTGCAGTATCATTGGGCTTGAACTTGCCATTGGCTTTATTACCTTTTTTCTTACCCTTTGCATTAGCCCTGCCCTTAGCTTTCTTAACTATTAAGACATCTTTGGGCTTGGCCTTTTTCATGTTGGATTCAACTGTTTTCAACATGCTAAGTAACTGTGGCAGAGTCTTGTCAATTTCATTCATGTTGTAATTAACAACAAACTGACTGTAACTGTCTGGCAACGATTGCATAATCACATCAGTGGCCAACTCTTGGCCCAAAGGAAATCCCAATCTTTCAAGGTTTTCAATGTACCCAATCATCTTGAGCACATGAGTACCAACGGGAGTCCCCTCTGCCATCCTACACTGAAACAATGCCTTAGAGACATTGTACCTTTCTTGCCTAGCTTCCTCTTGATAGAGTTGCTTGAGATGCTCGATCATATCGAACACATCCATTTCCTCATGTTGCTTTTGAAGCTCAGGATTCATGGAGGCAAGCATAAGGCAACTAACATCCAATGCATCATCTTGATGCTTCTTATAAGCATCTCTTTCTGCCCTTGGAGCATTAGAGGGTGGTTCCTCAGGTAAGGGAATCTCAAGGACATACAACTTCTTTTCTTGCTTGAGGACTATCCTCAGGTTCCTGTACCAATCCAGGAAGTTTGTCCCATTCAACTTGTCCTTCTCAAGGACAGATCACAGTGAAAGTGTGTTATTTGTGTTTGATGCCATGGTAATCTACAACAAAAATATGCAAAATATAAGTATCATGAATGCATTCATTTAATTAAATATTTATTAAATGATGCTCCCACTATTTTTATCGAATCAACAACCCTCACTATTAATTCGAAAAAATTATCACATAATTTCTCTAGTGGGCCAAGATCCATATTTCACCTTATCTAGAGTTAGCTTTGGCTAATCGCCCAAGATTTGGCTATTTAGGTAGGCAACACTTACCAATTACATCTCATGTAACTCTTGGATAGTTGGGTGAACAACACTTGTTCTAATTCATCTCATGAATGGAAGCCCAACTTTATGCCTCTAAATTCCCAATCCTATTGAGGAAATCTAGTTAAGTCAACCCAATTTATAGCCTTTGGATATCACTATTATCCCATCGCGTCTTACTAAGATAGATATGATATTTTGCTTTGGCAAACATAACAAAATCGATTCTAGTCTTGACGAGTGCTATTCATTGGTAGGCATATATTATTGACTTAATTTAATTTGAGGGATTTTCTTAGTTTATTGAATAAGATCTCACCAATTTTACTTTCTAAAATTATCATATGATTTTCATATCATAAACGTACAAAATAAACCATGCATCTCTTGCAATTAAGCAATAAAATAAACGTGACATAGTTATAGCCCAAACTAAATGGATTTCCCAAGCCAATGAGAAACCCTAAGGGTTAACCTAAGGGTAATAGCATCTTCTCCAAGTGTCTCTTTGGTCATCCTTTGCATGGTTGTCAGCTCCATTAGTGTTGATCACCATCAACTCATACTTAGCTAAATTCTAACCCTATACTACATTACAATTACATAGTTTAAGAGAAACCTCGAGTTACATTCGAGGGGAGTAAGATGAGAAAAGAATGTACAACTAGAATTTCAAGAACAAGGCACGACATGCAAGTCGTATTTATTAAAATTTACAACCACCAAAATACAATCATATTGGGCTAGGGCTATAACTATGCACCATGCTCAAACAACAACCACCGTGTTTTATACAAACAAGTGTAATGCAATTTCAACTTTTAATTTTATTAATGAGGCACATTTGAAAAGAATTATGACCCGACTGCGGGGTTCCCAGGGGCGGCAGTATTGACATTGCCAACGCCCCTTATCCGGAAGTATCCTAATCTTATCAGGATGTTCCAGCCAGTATCTCATACTGACTATAATTTTAGTCGCATTAGAACACTTTCGACATTATTCTGTTTCTTCCATAACGTTTATGCAGAACAGAAACCGCCATTAATAATTCGCATCACAGATTATATCTCACATATAAGTTGAATCGAAATTGATATATATCATATATATAATTTCAACAATTCGATTTCTAGCCTCTGAATATATCATATACATTCTAATCCGTATTAATCTCATTAAAACGATTGCATGTAATCATAAACAGAAAGTAACCAGAGATCATGCTATTATCAAAACAAATCAGGGACTCCGAATCTGGCTTGGATACCAGTGAAGGATGCCGAAAAAAACACACAGCGGAATTTAAATCATTCGACCTCCACCAGGATCGATTCGGAGGGTTGCCTGATTAGGGTTTCGAGATTTTACCTAACGTTTTCTCTGATTTTTTCTATCTTTGGTCGAATCACAAGCAGGAATGAACGGATCTCATGACTCTTGAACGTCTCACGATCAGAAGCCTTAAAGAGCGTTTTTGATTCTTATAATCGATTTGCTAGTTTCGATTAAAAGAATACCTTTTCTGTTATCCATACGAACGGATCTCATGACTCTTGAACGTCTCACGATCAGAAGCCTTAAAGAGCGTTTTTGATTCTTATAATCGATTTGCTAGCTTCGATTAAAAGAATACCTTTTCTGTTATATTTTGTGCGGCTCTGTTTTTAGAAAAACATCCTTTTATAGACAGTAAATTTTACACTAAAATTTGCTGCCAAACAGAACTCTAATCCTACTTAGAATAGGATTAACTATATCCTTAATCCAATTCAAAATAGGATTAGATATATCCTTAATCCAATTCAGAATAGGATTAATTAAGCTCCTCATTGATCCGTTTTAAGTGTGCGACCCAATAGGTTCTCAAAACAATGGCAATGACAAAATTGTCACAGGCAATGAGCGGTATCTAGCAACACATCATTGCTACCCATGTAACGAGAATGTCAATGACTCGACATAACCTTAGTCGTGATAGATGTTACCGTGTAGTCTAATCCCTTTATCCTTTGATGTCTTGATTAGACACAAGTCATGGAATGTGTCACACTTGTATAGTCTAATCAGCGTTTCTTGATTCCTGAGTAGACTAATTAAACAAATAAAATCAATATCTCATATTGACTTATTCGAGCACGGCTATGCATTTCTTAGTCTCACTCTATCAAAGGACCCAAGACATCACTCTTGTTATATAAGAGGGATAAATCCTATCTTGATCACTCAACACCAACCTTATTAGATGGTCCCTTCTTGGGAGAGTCCTGGATTTTCCCATGGACCAGAGATTTACTACGACCCACATTGGATGAACTAAAATGCTCCTTTAGGACAGAAGCCTTATTGGTCACGTGAGTCTGCATGGCATTCGGGATGTTAAGCTCGTCATTTCCACTAGATCCCTCAATCTCCGCTTTCAAAATTTGGAAACGAGAACCACGATTAGGAACCTTCCCTTTATTCTCGGCAGTGACTTGATCCACTTTCCTTCTTCTCCTTGACTGGGCTATCATCCAAGGGCCATATTCCCCCTACAATGCATCCATTGTCCTTCTCTTGCACCTATTGATTATCAGTCACCTTTCTCAATTGGTTAGAGCTGACAGAGGCACTGGTCTTCTCTTCACTACCTACACCTTTCTCTTCTAACTGTTAGAAAGGGCAAACCCCTTTATGTCCCATGCGTCCACATTGGAAGCAGATTAAATTCAATCCCTTATACTTAACTTTTTGCCAAACACTGTCTAGACAAATCTTAGGTATCAAAGGTTTATCCAATTCAATTTCCACACAAACTCTAGAAAACTTACCTCTAGAAGCATAACGAGTAGTTCGATCAACCTTCAAGGTTACTCCAATTGTATTCCCTATCGCAGGGAGGATATTCTCATCATAATATTCCAAACAATTGTAGAGTTTATTGTTGCATAACAAGGTCAAAAGTCTAGATGCCACCTTTTAATGGTTAAATAATGGCCAAAGATAAGCCAAGGACCTTATTCAACCACAAACTTCAAATCCTCAACAACTGCAAACTTCACTAGGAAGTAGCCTTCACCTAGATCAATAAGATCATAGTCCCCTTTAGGGTTCCACAACTTCCTTAACTTTTCATCCAAAGTTTTATAACCTACTGTACGACCAAGCAACTTGATGATAAGACAATTCATCCATGGTTGTTGGATTCTCTTACGATATTCACTCGAAAGAGTCAAGCATGGCCATGAATCCTGTTTAGAGACCGTGAACATATCTTCATCCAGTGGCACAGTATCCACACCTTCCTTGCCCTGCCATGCATTTGGACAACTAGCACCCCTAACCATATCTTTGAAAGAGGGTCGGTTCTTACAAGTGACTTCTCTAACAGACTTGTTATGCATCTCACCATCATTATTAGTTGACTTAATCCTTTTTGGCAATTTGATAAGTATATCAGATTCCTCCTCAGAGCGTGGTTGATTGCTATTCTCCTTTAGAGCGATCTCCATCTTTTTCCGAATTCATAATCCCATTTTCTTCATTAGATTACTGTTTCTCATGTTTCTTCATTAGCTAATTAAGTACATTTCTATTAAATCTTTTAACTGTCGTTGCCATTGCATAGTAATTAAAACTTAACAGCAGTTAAAGGGACTTAGTAAAAATGTATTTAATTCTATTATTTTTGAACGTTTAGGTTTTAATTAGTTAAAATAAAACTTAATGGATTGATTTTCATGCAATTTAACATTGATAATTTAATTCTATTTTGTGATAAACGAATATATACTTAGGTATTAAGCCAATAAAAAATAGTTGAATAAAACACAAAATTAAATTTAAAAAAGGGAGTAAAATAAAAAAAAATTACCATCATCGCAAGAACCATTGTGCCACTGCCACCCTGGAAAGGTAATGCTTTGACAATTCATGTACATAGTTCACATTTATATGATCTAAAATCATATTAACATTGTATAAAATAAAAAATTTCGAATCAATACATCTAATACAAAACATTTTCTAATTTTTACCATATTCATATATAATTTGTACTAAAGTTTAATCCATATCACAAATATATATCTTATCAATATATCATATCTAAAATTGTCAAATTTACGTTCATATCAACCTTTAACAATTATGATATAAGTTCTCTAGAGATTTCAGGCCAATATTAGACAATCGAATGATTAAACATTCTTTCAAAAAGTTTCAACGTCGTGCCATAAATGATTATGATTTATGAAGATTGAAAGAGCCAAGGTAGGTCAAAACGGAACTACCATTGAGAGATTTGGCCAACGGAACTACTACTATCACCAAACCATGGGCACAGAAGTGGCAAACACGGCATCCGCTATTTGGGGGCTTCCTTATTTTAAAACATAAAGCACAGTGCTAAAATTACAATAAACAGTAGTATTACAGTGAATGATTCGACTTGCTCATTCCCAACAGACAGAAATAATCAAGAAGATGATTACTGACAACTTTTTTCCCTTCCCTTTAGTAGTCATCACCCCTGGATATGACTTCTTTGCAGGTTGGCCGCAGTAAGATGGTGTGTTCAAACTGAGAGACATAGCTGCCCTTAACATCGCACAGAGGAGGACAAGGCTGCATGAAAATACAAACTTCTTCTTTAGTCTCAAATTCGGTGAAACAGCAGTACAGAAAGAAGTTTAAGACTATTATAACCAAAAAAAAAAAAAAAGTTTAAGACTACAGTGACAGGTTCTTTGGCAGTTTGTGTTCTGCTCTGAAGGCACAAAACCAACTCAACATCGATCTCTTCTAATTGAAACCTACTTTATATAGAATCATGAAATGGCAAACCACAGGTTACTTCAAAAACTACTCGGTGATACAAATTCCCTGGTCCAAAATGAGGCCTACGAATTCTTCAGAAGATCTAAATTATAACAAAAAGGAAATAATTATATATATATATATATATATATATATATATATATATATATATATCAGTTGACTTGACTTACTGATTTTAAGTTTTTGCTCTGTTTCACCTAAAAACGTCCTTAACTATTTTGAATACAGGTGAGCAAATATTAATGAAATATTTATGAAACCAACCAAACTGGTCAGTTTTTGGTTCAAACGGTTCGGTTGAAGTTGGTTTTGGTATTTTCGGTTTTTTGATTTGGTTAACTTGGTTACATTGGTCGGTGTTCGGTCTCTATAACTGGTAGATTGAATTGACTGAAAAACCGAATTTAAAAAAAAAATAACAAAAAAATATAAATATATAAATAATACTTTATGTTCAAATTAAAGCATCAGACACTCTGACACTACTAACACACACCCCTGACCCCACCGCTGCCTGCCTGCCCGAGGCCTTCTCCCTATGCTGCCCTAGTGGCTAGTGTCCTGCTGCACGCATCAGCATCACCATTCACCATTGAGACCCTCACACATTGAAAGACAATCAGAGACTCACAGCCTCACTTTCACACTTTGTTCTCTTCTTCATTGATT
Source organism: Heritiera littoralis (assembly GCA_031772115.1). NCBI lineage: Eukaryota > Viridiplantae > Streptophyta > Magnoliopsida > Malvales > Malvaceae > Heritiera > Heritiera littoralis. Next base: position 549,778 of record JAPDPK010000192.1, on the reverse strand, counting down.
CATCTCATTTGTCTTCGATCGGCCTCCTTTCAGTTCCCAACTACCTCACCAGATCAGCCTCCTTCGTTCCAGTTCCCGGCTCCCTCACACGGTCACCTCTCTCACGGTAACCAAAACAAAAAAATAACCTCCCTCACAACCACGGTCACAAGTCTGGCAGTCGCCGGTTTGCTCTGCGCTAGTGCACTGCACCTTGCTGCCTCCTTCAACATACTTTTATGTCTTATATTTAACACAGTTACGAAATCGGTTTTTACATAATAAACCGAATCAACCGAAGCAATTTGGTTCAGTTTGGCTTGGTTTTAAGAAGGCATTTGGTACGGTTTTGGTTGATATTTCAAGGACTTCGGTTTTATCGGTTTTCAGTTTTCCCAGATTGAACCGACCAAATAAACCGTTTGCTCACCCCTAATTCTGAAACACATTGATCTCAATACCATAAAGCTAAATGATAATAGACATAAAAGAAATATCCGGTCCACCTGGCCAAATTATACCAGAAAGCCTTGAAATTTTAGTAGGGAAGCATACTATTTCAGAAAGTTGGACAATGGCCTACACCATATAGCATGGAAAGCTATCAAAAGGTTTTCACTTTTGGTAAGGGCCAGAAACAAAGAGCAAAATAAAAACTTTCAAAATAACAGTTGAAGACCAATAGCAAGAAGATACCTGAACAATGCCAGCATCACATAAATTCTTCAATGCCATGAGATATTTGGTCTCTCCCACGCGATCCAAATACCGTCTACAGAAGGCCAATGTAGAAAAGTTCTTATTTATCGTCGCTAGCAGCTGCTTAGCTCTAGGCAACCGCAGTGGAATGTGTCCCAGATCAAAATTTTTCATATAATGGCTGCACTCTAGATCTTCTCTGACATACCCTTTCCCTGCACCAAATATTGAAAGGTCAGACCAATGTCTGTAACACACTAACTACAATCTATTATGCAAAAGATTCAATTCCCTATCAGATGACAATTATTACCTGTAGAAGCAAAGGTTTCAATGGCAAAAAATTCACCCTCTTCCATTTTTGTTTGCTCTCCCCCTTTCACAATAGGAACTGATTTTCCAGCATGTATCTGATAGGGCCCAATGCTATGCCCATTCAAGTTTCGTATACTTTTCACTGCCAAAACATTCAAATCCCTTACAAAAAGTTCATATAAAGACAGATATACAACAGACATATCATTTACCAAATATGGACTGCGTTGTGCTCAATGCATGGGTAAACAATTTTCAGTTATTTATCATTAGACCATATCTGTTTCCAAAATTTTCAGAAACTTCAACTATTTGTAGCTCTCCTAAGAGGAGGAATGTTAAAAAAAATGCTGGTATTTGCAGTAGGGAGTTCAAAATGAGAAAAGCTTGTTGAAAATGTTGGATTATGCCCTTAGAACCATTCATTAGATGATTGACTTTGGCATTTTTTTATGTATCATGACATTTTTATTTATTATAGTTCATTATTATATTTGTCTTATAACTGCGTAATGTAATCTTATATGATAATGTCCTTAGAATAGTAATAACACACTATTCTTAAAATATCCCTAGTCAAGTATTATTGTAAACAAGGATAACAATGATACGATAAGATTAGTATGTGGTTGACTGACGACCATTGTCATGGATATAGGATATCAAGTCATCACATAGGTACATGTTAGAGAATTATGTACTAGATCAACCCTCTATGAGAACGCTACATGGATTATTATGAGTGTCACAAGCGATTCTCATAGTGATGATGGTGTATGTGATCCTTTGACTTGAGATCATCAGAGATCCCAATATAGAGAATCGCATACTTTAATGCTGCTAGATGTCATTCGTAACAGGATGGACTATAAAAGTAGTAATTGAGTATGCCTTGATCTATGTAGAGGGATGTTGAGTGATCAAGATAGGATTTATCCCTCTTATATAACAAGAGTGATGTCTTGGACCCTTTGATAGAGCGAGACTAAGAAATGCATGGCCGTGCTCGAATAAGTCAATATGAGATATTGATTTTATTTGTTTAATTAGTCTACTCAAGAATCAAGAAACGCTGATTAGACTATACAAGTGTGACACATTCCATGACTTGTGTCTAATCAAGACATCAAAGGATAAAGGGATTAGACTACACAGTAACATCTATCACGAGTAAGGTTATGTCGAGTCATTGACATTCTCGTTACATGGGTAGCAATGATGTGTTGCTAGATACCGCTCATTGCCTATGACAATTTTGTCATTGCCATTGTTTTGAGAACCTATTAGGTCGCACACTTAGAACGGATCAATGAGGAGCTTAATTAATCCTATTCTGAATTGGATTAAGGATATAACTAATCCTATTCTGAATTGGATTAAGGATGTAATTAATCCTATTCTAAGTAGGATTAGAGTTCTGTTTGACAGTAAATTTTAGGGTAAAATTTACTGCCTATAAAAGGATGTTTTGTGTTTTCTAAAACAGAGCCGCACAATTAAACAGAAAAGAGAAACCTGTTCTCTGTGGTTTTAGAGCTTCTTTCAAACAAAACAAAATATTATTTTTATCGAAGCTAGCAATTCGGTTAAAATAAAACGCTCTTTAAGGCTTCTGATCGTGAGACGTTCAAGAGTCGTGAGATCCGTTCGTGTGAATACCATAGAGGCAGGAACGAAAAGTTGTTGCTTGTGACTCGACCAACGACAGAAAATCAGAGAAAACGTAAGGTAAAATCTCAAAACCCTAATCAGGCAACTCTCCGAATCGATCCTGGTGGAGGCCGAATGATTTAAATTCCGCTGCGTGTTTGTTTCGGTTTCCTTCAGAAAACTGTATCAAAAATCATGCCAACCAAATAATATAAGCAGCTGTAGTTAATGTCTACTATATAGATACTCATGAAGTTTTTTTATGTCAACTAAATACAAAACCACCTAAATATTATTTTAATTTTAGTGCAAAGGTTATGTATCCAAGGAAACTACAATTATTGCATATTTTGTCCTGCAGACATCTGCTTTGTTGAGTTCACTGAATATTAGCCCATTTGCTGACATTGACAGTGGCACTTAATGCTAAATTTGCTGCAGTGATAAAACAAACTCACATTCTTTGAAAAAGGATAAATTATCTCACTGGTCACTTGTCAGTTATCTCACTCACAAGATTAAAAGAAAAGTAGCAGCAATTTTCGCATAATAAATTGTATTTAGATACAGATATCTTCTCCTGAATTTCTTACCTTGAAACACCTTGCCATTTATTTCAACCTCATATGATTCCATTACCTCTTGAATTGCAGCACCAACATCACAAAGACGGACATCGATACCAGCTTCCTGAATAATTAAATGACTATCAAGATATGATCTCTTTGGGAAATATTTCGTTTAAATTAGTGAATCCAATTTTACAGAAAAGAACCTGAAATGTCATAAAGACTCCCATATTTCCATACATACATAAATACATCACAACAAATTCAACAAGAACAAAGGAGATAATAGTTTAAATGCGTTGGGCTTGATGGAGCCAGAAGGAATAAAGGTTTATGAGGAAAAAAAGGCACGTTAGAGCAGTTGTCTTCCACTATGTACCAATAAAAGAAAGTGAAGGGAAGCAAGCACTAAGTATAACAAGAGCATCCTTTCATCTACATTTAAATTTGTATTTGAGTGAAAGATTACAGTGCACTGTCAACCTAGTTGCAATTTTAAGTCCCCTTTGATTTCTTTTCAACCATGACATAATTGTTCTAGCCTTTTTTCTTAACCCTTTTCCTTTCTTAATGGTAAGTTATTCTCATGTGCAGATATGACCTATCATGCAATGAGGCATTATCACTTACTAGGAGAGCCAGGCCTTGAGGAATCATTTAGGACTTGAATTAACCGAGATTTGAATAAATGAAGATTTGACAGCCAAGAAATGGTTGAAATCTCAATTCATCCATTGACAAACAAAAAAAAAATGAGGCTAAAGAATAAGCCTACTACGGGAAACATATATAACCACAAGAACGTAAAAAAAACAAGACAAAAAGCCATTCTCTCTTGAATATGCATATTGAATGGATCCACTACCTTGATGCCTGTATTTGTTGCTTCACGAGAAGCTTCAAGAAGCGGATCATACATAGGATTAAATGCCACTGTAAAGGCAGAATCAACGATATATCCTGCAAAGCCAATAACTCATGTTTGGAAACAACTCCACCTCAAAAGTAAGTAATAGATGAAAAAATACAAGATGAAGCAACTATGACATTATCATCGATATGAGTTCCAAAATCCAACTTCATCACATCATCGTACTGAAGTACAGTCTTATCTCCAGAATTGGGAGTCCAGTGAGCAGCAACCCTGACAGGGAAGGACGTGAGTATGGATACAACCAATTACATGCAAGTGTAAATAATAGACTCATCACATGTCAAAACATAAAGCTAACCAGTTCAGAGAGCATCCAGTAGGAAATGCAATCCCTGCTTGTAAACCATTTTCTGAAATTAGCTTACGAACTGTGTTCTCCAAGGTCTCACACAGGTCAGTCATTAATATTCCAGGTTTCAAGATGCTTTTGATATATTTCCGAACCTAAGAATGAAGAAGAAACAATAGTGAAGACCAAAATAATAGCAAAAATACACAAACCCAAACTTTTTCATATTGAATAATATTTTTACGTTATACCAAGCAGCAATTTATGCAGAGATAAGACAAAGTACAAACCTGACGATGGACTTCAGCTGCTTGGCGGACTGCATTATATTTTGTCCTTTCAAGGCGCTCCAGTTCTCTCTTCTCCTCAGAGGTAGTCCTCCACAAATTACTATAAAGCAATTAAAATTCAAGTTTTACACAGACAAATATAAAGAGATGCATCCAGATTGACAAACATAAACAGAAAATGTAGACAAACTATGTTGCATAAAATAAGGAATGCTTTAACAATTTATGTAAGGGCTATTTATATTCCAAAGGAAGAAAAAAGTTTTTCCGTAACTTTCTGCGGTCAATCAAGTTCTTCCTTACTTACACTACAATATCCATAGTTATATCTCATTTATAATATGCTGTAACATTTTTACTTTCTCAGCTTAAGACAACTTAAAGACATGCTATACTTTACCAAGAAATGAAACTATGATAAAGAACAATCATTGAAGAGATATTTTTGACCACCTAGAAAGTCTTTGTTTTTCAAGCCAACACTTGTATTCTATAATTTTAAAAGAAAACGGACATTCACTGAAGAGACTCTTCAGCTTTAGGAATTAAATATTACGTATACTTGAATTAAAAAGATTGTTTCAAGAAAATGGCATGACTCACTCATCTTTGTACTGTTGAATTTCACCCTCAGGAAACTCCCTAGACGGGAAAAGATCAACAACAGGAATAGATGGAGGATCAGTCTGCTTCAGCGGCTCCTCCTTTTTCCTGTGGGTTACAGAACATAATATTGTCAAACTCTCAATTGACCATCTTCAATAAGAAAACAACTAAAGCTAGAAATAGGTCCTCACTTGCTTTTATTTTTCTTCTTTTTCTTCTTTGCAACTTCTGCTAGGAAACAGTTTTTAAAATGAAGAAAAGTGCACATATTAGCCAAAAAAAAAATTGCAGTTGTATTTTATAGAATATAATGGCTCAACAAGTGTCACAGTAGAAAATTTAAAATACAAAAGAATAATTATTAAGCTCCCTTAAAATGCAAAACTAAAATGAGGAAAATACCATTGGAATACGAAGCCTATAAGAGAAGCACTATCATCTTATTGTAAAAAACAATATCTTAAAGCAAAATCAAATGGATTGAGAATTTGAGGTTGGGGAGAGATAAAAAAGCATAATCACAAGTCAAGCACTATCATTATAGCCATATGATAGATGATCAGTGCTAATCTTACAATATTAAAATAACTTTGTACGTCTCATAGGTGAGCCAAATATGGACAACATTTACAAGAGTAATTATATAGCTAAGTTCAAAGACCATATCAAACCGTGTTGCCAACACATATCCAATCCTCTATCAAAACTGCACTCCCCACAAGCAAAATAAAACTAAAGAAAAGCTTCCCTCACTCCTCTTATCCCACACATCTGTAGATTGTGCCAAAGGTATAGTATACTGCAGAATTGTTTTCTATTAGATTATGAAAGCTCAGGAAAGAGATTATACTGATGATCTGTAAATAAGATGAGCACAGGACAACTAGGAGTTCTGGAAAAATATAAAAAAAAAAATCACATTTACAAAGAAAATGAGGTGTCATACTTAATTACCACACACAAAAAGGATCGTAAGCTCTTACCATGGTTGGAAACTCCACTTGGCACACTAATATAACTTGCAAAAGTTAAAATACATGATAATAAGTAAGGAGAAAGTTGGACACTAACTATTAAGGGGATTAAACAAAATTGCAGTAAAAAGGAAAATCAAAACTATCAAAGCACCAGACAAAGAGAAGTGTAAGTATAATTACAAGAAATATAAAACAATCCAACACTGGTAGGTAAGTCAAAACCCATACTCAGCATTCATCCAAGATCACTTAGTCAAAATTGAGTGGCTCCCTCCAGGTGCTAGGAACCAGAGGCAGCAATTTGGTATCAAGTTAAGTTGGTTGTTTTGGGTTTGCATCAAATTTAGGATTTTTCATTTTAGAGTTCTTTTCATGTTTGAATTATTCTGTTTCAGCTTAGGGTTGAATTTTGGTTCCTTCATTTCATTTTAGGTCAATTCAGGTTGGGTTTGGGGTGGGTTGTGTGGGTTTTCTAGGTTCATATCAACTAAAATTTACAGTTTAAACAAATAGTGATAATGTTCAGGTTTGGCTTATTTTAGTTAGGATGAGAATTGGACCATAGACTTGTCCTATAAGTTCAAGTCTAATAAATTAGGTTCAAATGAGTCAAAAATATTCAGCAAGGTTTTGCCATCTCCACAAGGAACCCCATAAAGCTTGAGGCACAAGACACTCAGCCAAGCAATGTGACATGCTAATGTAAGTAAATTGTATATAATATAAGGAAAACAAACTTATATCTGATAAAATTTAAAAAATATGCACTACTAGGGGTCCTTTGCATCACAGCCAATTTAATGCCTTCAATTTTTTTCCAATGTTAAAACTCAAAGCATGTTTGATTATTAAACATTTGTTGCAAAATTTTTGGGATCTCAAACCTTTAAGATTCCAGGGCAGCATTACATAAATGATCTAGACATGCAGCAGCATGCATACAATAAGAAAACCTAAAGAATTATCTAACAACAAACTAATCACCTGTCCCCTCATCTTCATCGCGTTGCATAGATGAAGGGTTTTCAGAGATCTCATCATTGCCATTCGAAACCTCTAATTTCTCAAAGCCATTCAGAGTCTCTGACTCCTCATTTTCTTCCTCATGGACTTCATTATTCATGACTCCAGTCGCCTTCACTGAACACCCAGTTTGAATAAAACTCGTCAATACAAAATCCACATCGTTTAAGTAATATAAGATCACCCAAAATTCCAATTTGAAGCATGATATTCAGAATTGAACAACGGTCAACGCTTATAGATCAATAAACTATATAAGTCTCTACTTACAGCGTAGATAACTCTGTTTTTCACTAGCAAAATCTAAAAACAGCAACCTTTGCCACTTCCTCCGGGATATTTCCAGAAATTAGCTCACACTATGAAGCACGGACACGCGACACCGCCTTGTCTACAGGTTTCATATCCGCATTGGATATAGAAATCCCGGGATACGTATCCGACACAGTTGGATACAAGCAGAAAAGGTAAAATAAAAAATATATTTTTTCAGACATGGCTTGCACAGGAGATCAAGGCTAAAACAGCCACTTTTTATTCTATTAATTGAAACAAATTACAGAATTATTATTACAGAAAGTAAGAAAATATAGAGTTCAAGTTAAAGAGAAGAAATTAGATTACGTAAAGCGAGACACAGATAACAGAGAGAGATGATTACCGCGTTATTTCGATCGGTCAAAACGAAGCAAAGCTCCGTAATCAATCTCTTTTTAAGTCTGAATTGTACAGAGAGAGAGGTGGAAGAAAAAACCTCTTCAGAAGCGTACAACTGAGACAAGGAAACTAACGATTACCATTATAAAGTTACTTGCTGCGCATACTTTTACTTTTGGCATTTTTATTTCTTTGCATCTTTCTTGTGGGTTGGGTCGTCGGTGAGAATAATAAAATAGGCCCACTTTGTCACATTTTTGAGCTTTTATGTTAATTTGACCCAATTTCAGTTATTTTGATCTTATAAAATTTGGTTAATTAAAAAAAACATTAATATCTAATACACAGTTAATAAAATTTTTTGACTTTATAAATAAGACTAAGATGATCTGTGATAACCGTGAATTTTTCAATTTTTGGAAATAATAAATATTGAAAATAAATATTAGAGAAAGTAGATAAGAGGAAATAAATAAATAAAAGTAAATAAATAAAATTTATTTACTAGATGGGAATATCGTTGAAATTCCCGAAATTAAGGAAAGTGAGGAATTTAAATTTGGATAAATTGGAAATAAGAGAAGGATAAAATTATGGGAAATAATGAAGAGAAAAATTTAATTTAGAGAATAAAAATCCAAAATTTAATAAGAGAATAAGAAAATAAATGAAATATATTTATATAATTATATATTATATAAATGTATTTTTATACCAATACATATGTATTCAAAATATTATATAGTATACTTTAAAAATACGTTGTTATATGTATAGAAAATATATATACTATTTCATAAATTCAAATAATACATATGTATATAAATATAATGTTTTATGTGTATATATAATTATGTAAATACATATAGAAGAAAGGTAAATGTGATTTTATATTAAACTTTATATGTATAAATATTTTATTATAGCATTTATATAATTTATATATATAAATGTTACTTAATTTTAAGTATATATATAAATATACACATATATACTAAACATGTATTTTGTAATGTACAATATGTATTTTGTATATAATATATATTGTATAATGTTATGTATGAAATAATGTATGTATAAAATATAATATATATTATATGTATAAAACTTATGGTATAATATATATTATATATAGTATACTAAAAATAGAAATAACCTAAAAATAGAAATAGAAATAGAAAGAAAAAAAAAAGAATAGAAACAGGGAATCGGGATACCCGATTCCCGTTTCTTCAACAGAAATGGCAAGGAAGCCGGTCGGCGCCGGCGGCCAGGAAAGGGAAGGGAGAGAGAGTGACCACTGTCGACGAGAGAAGGAAGAGGAAGGGCCGGTGACGACGGACGCAGAGGAAGAAACGAAAAGGAAAACAGAGGCGAAAATCGAAAGGAAAAAGGAAGGAGAGATCGGCGGTGCCGGCCGATCCGGGCACCGCCACCGCCACCAACGCCATCGGCAAGGACCAACGAAGGAGAAAGAGGCCACCAGCGGTGAATGAAACGGCGGAGGAAGGAGGAAACAGGGGAGAAAGAGGCCGAAACCCACGGACCCAGATCCGGCGCCGTCGCCGGTGATGGGGTGAAACGGAGGCCAGATCCGGCATCCTCGCAACGTCGGCCAACTGTGGGAGGCGTGAACCGGCGGAAAGGAGGATCGCCGGCGGTCGAACCGGCCGAACCGGCGGTATGAGGCACAAACCGGTCTGAACCGGTCCGGCCAGAGAAAGGAGAAAAAGAAAAAGAAAAGAAAAAGGAAAAAGAAAAAAAAAGAAAAAGAAAAAGAAAAGAAAGAAAGAAAAGAAAAAGAGGAAAAAGGAAGAAAAAGGAAGAAAAAGAGGAAAAAGGAAAATTTCGGGAATTCGAAAAATTCCCGGAAATTCGACAACCCGGGATTTTACAAATTCGGTAAGAAATTTCCCGAGAATTTAATTTCAGAAAAAATTAAATAAATTATGAAAAATTCTAAAAATTAGAATTTTAATTCCAGAAATTATTTTCAGCAATCGAGATAAGGAATCGGGAGAAATGGAGCGCGGGCGCGGTCGATAAGCGGAAGTCGCCGACCCGGAAAAAGGTAAGGGATGCATGTGCAGCACTGTAAGGATACTCAGTCTGCATAATTTAATTTAAAATATTTTATGCAATTATTTTATGAAAATTATTATGATGCATGAATTGCTGAAAATAATTTGAGAAGAAGTACTGGCTGAAAGATTTTAAACTGTATTTTCCGTGCAGGAGGTTAGTGAATCGGCAGCCGTTATGCTGCCGAAAATTTTAGAAAAAAACTTTATAAAATCATATTAAATGATTTATTTCCGAATTTCGATAGTAAATCACAAGACATGAGGAAATTTCTAAATTTCATAAAATATGAATATAATGAGATGGAACTTTAGAATATTCATGTATTCGAGAATGGTGATAATGAAATCACCGAAAATTCTCGAAATAGATAAATTACACGAATTACGAGACGAAAGATGAAGTGAAATATAGTAAATATTTTATGGATATTTTTATCAATATTCACTAAAGGATTATAACCCTTATGGTTTTAAATCATGGAATTATATAATTGTATAAATTCCATAAGGTGTATTTTTCGATGAAAAATACGGTTTTGAGACTGGTTGGTATTCTTATCATGCTGATACATGATATGTGACATGTTTAGTCCCGGTCGACACCTGATCCGTGATCCACCGAGGACAATATAGATTATGGTCATAGATTTGACCGGTTTAGTCCTTTACCCTCCAGGGTTTATAGTACGACAAGATTAACGTCTATATTAAAATCCATAAATGATAGGTGACATGTTAAAAAGGGAAATATTTTACATGACATGGAATATGTCAAACGGAAAAGGCCATACCGAGCAGAGACTCGATGATTGAACCGTGGGAGCCACCTCTAGAGTCCTTCGGGAACTAAGTGCTACATGTGTTCTGATGTTTCAGTACAGGCCATACCGAGCAGAGACTCGATGATTGAACAGTGGGAGCCACCTCTAGAGTCCTTCGGGAACTAAGTGCTACACGTGTTCTGATGTTTCAGTACAGGCCATACCGAGCAGAGACTCGATGATTGAACAGTGGGAGCCACCTCTAGAGTCCTTCGGGAACTAAGTGCTACACGTGTTCCGATATTTCAGTACAGGCCATACCGAGCAGAGACTCGATGATTGAACCGTGGGAGCCACCTCTAGAGTCCTTCGGGAACTAAGTGCTACACGTGTTCCGATGTTTCAGTACAGGCCATACCGAGCAGAGACTCGATGATTGAACAGTGGGAGCCACCTCTAGAGTTCTTCGGGAACTAAGTGCTACACGTGTTCCGATGTTAGTATGAGAAATCGTAGGATATTATGACGATAAGTAGGTGAGTGTGATTCGTGAATTCGACAAATGTCAAAGAATGAAATAGATTTTAATAGCTTATTCTGCTTTTTAACGGACAGAACTAATTAAGAGAGTACATTAAAACATGAAATAAGTTTTAAAGAAATAAGATGATGATTTAACTAATATTCTTTTCAAGGAATATACGGATATTAATTATTCTATTTAAAGGCTTTATTTCGTAGAGGCATTATTTTGAAAGGAATATGAAAAAGATTATAAAAGATTAAAAAGGAAAAGGATTTATTAATTCAAAACAAAAAGAAAACTTTTTCTCTACAGTTGCTTCTAGGTTCCGTAACAAGTATGGTATTCTAAAATACCTACCTTACTCCATTCGGATCCCTAGCCGACTGTAGTATCTTTCCTACATGCGAGCCTAGAGCCCATAGGAAAAATGAAAAAGATTTTCAGCATATAGGAAGCTGAGTATCAAGTGAGGCATATAATTCTCTTACTGAGCTGTGGTTTTGCTCACCCCTTAATATTAAACATCTCAGGTTTTGATGCTGGTGAGTTCAGTGGATTGTGGATCCTGGCTGTACACGAAGAACAATGTGTCAGACCGACTGATTATTTGAGGTATGATTATTTATTCTCTGTATTTAGACACGTCAACAGTACTACTTATCTGATTTGTTACGATAGGGGATGTGTATAATATAAATAATACATTGTAAAATTGTTTAACAGTCAGTACAAGTGAAGTATCACAGACAGCCCAACCGGTTAAGATGTGTATAAGAAGATGAAAAATGTGGTCACGGGTCGTGACATGATCACACATATTTTTTCGAAAGATTAAGAGAGGATCTTAAGTTTGGATTGTATGGAGGGAGAAGTGGAAGAAAAAACCTCTTCTAAAGCGGACAACCGAGAGAAACGAACTAGCAATTACCATTATAAAGTTATTTACTTACTACGCATACTTCTACTTTCGGCTTTTTTATTTCTTTGTATCTTTCTTGTGGGTTGGGTCATCTGTGAGAACAATAAAATAGGCCCACTTTGTTACATTTTTGAGCTTTTATGTAAACTAGTAAAGTTCCAGTGCGTTGCTGCGGGTTGCACACATAAAAAAACCAAAAATGAATGTTGCTATGCAATCATGGAAGACACAAAAGGCATACATTGATAAAGGGATTTAAAATAACAAAAAGATGAAAGTGCAAATGTTTTTAGATGAAATTCAAGTTACAATTAATCTGAGCAACTAAAATGTAAATGAAAGCAATAATATGAGAACATAAAAAACCTGTTTGTATATGAAATGTAAAATGTAAATGAAAGCTATTTGAATATGAGAACATAAGAAGTCAAATGTAGTGAGATATTGTTAATCTTGAACGGTATATTGGTACTTCAATGGTGGATGGTTGAGTCTTAACAAATAAACATTGGTTACCAAGTTTTATGCGATTTAATTGCAAATTTTTTTCAGCTAGCAAAGAACACTTTTTTTTTTATAATGAATACAAATTTTACTAATGCGAATCAAATACGTCAAGATTGCTAACAGGCAGAGGGACATCAGCATGCTATACTTGAACGGTATATTATGTTTTTTCATTGACAAAGCAGGACAATAAGATTTGGTTATTTTCAAATTTCAAATCAATCAAAGGAATTATTTTGGTGTTAATATAATATTTGTGCATATATTTGTGGAAGAGCAACAAAAAAAGTGCAGGGTTAAAATTGATAAAGACTAAACCAACACTTCTCTTAGTTAATAAAAATCTTTATGTTATAATATAAATCTGCAATGCAAAAGAACATAACAAATATAAACCTTATATACAAAATGGATACACTGTTTGAAAACAAAATTGAAGCTATAATATCCAATTATCCTAGATTGGATATTCATGCTTCCATCTTGACATTAGATGATCATTCCCAGAAAGTAGCAAATATATACATAGCTTTGTATGTTTCGTCACAAAAGATTAAAGAAAGCTAAGGTGTATAGAGGTGTAAGGTGTTGTTCAACCTTGTGGTTTCTGATAAGAAAATCAAACACCTAAAGAAGGGAAACAAAAAGTGAAGATGATGGTAAACCAAACATTCCAAGTAGAATAGATGTTTAGCATTCATCATAAGCTGTAGAATCAAAAAAGATAGTTGTCAGGATAATTGTATTCTAAGAGATTTGGATAAATGGGAGCGTTTAAATTCATAACAACGCAAAGATCAATCTTTCACTTTTTCTTTGCCCCTGCATCAAAAGAAGAGGTTAATAACTATGAAAGTAAATTATGATAGAGGTTAAAAAAATGATGCATGATAGAGGTTAATAAAAAAGATGCATGATAGAAAAGGAATGAAGATCAATGAAGGGAAATGGGCATGTGTTGAAGGAATGGAAAAGAAAAAAAGAAAGTAAATTATGAAAAGAATACATCTGATGTAAATCATGAAGAAAGAAGGAACTTCAAATTACAAAAGAAAAAAAAATGTGTTCTAAATAAGAATCTCAAAGAAAGAAAGCAGACAAAACAAAAATATCAACTTATTTATTAGTTAAAAATAGCAGTGAAAGGAGCAAGAGTTGTTGTTTGAAATTTTATAATTACTTGACATATAAGAACACCACTTTTTGTTTTGGGACAAAGTTAATGTACCAAGGAGGGATAGAATACTAATAAAGTAATATATTCATGGATAAATGGAAGTAGAAAATGATAGCTGAAGGAATATATGGATTTGTTCGCACAAGCAAACAACTTTTTTTTTGTTACAAAGTTAATGGTCTCAAGAGTGATAAAATACCTATAAATCAATATGTAGGTGTGTAAATGCAACCAAGTAATTATGTTTAATGGAATGTATAAATATAAAAAAGCATTCAAAAGCAGGATGTTTTTAACAAAATGAAAATGGAACCTGGATTTCAATTTTTTAAGGTAAATATCATTTGGCAGATGTTCTTCTTTCGCCTTCTTTGTTGCTAAAGATGCTTCTTTTTGCTTATCCTCACTGCGAGGAGAAAAAAAACATAAAAGGTAAAGAATCTTGATGCATATGAAAATACAGGTAATGTATGTAACCATCTTTTTTGTTGAATTAGTTCTGGCCTAAACAATCTCTTCTTTGATCGCCCACATGTTCTTGTGTCCTTAGTTTGGATATCACGCTTTGTTGGCTCTCTAATGCTACAGAAAGTGACAGGACAATGAAACGTATTATATCATCATTCTAAGTAAGAAGGAAGCATTGGCATAACTAAACAGAGCAAAAAGCTTGTATTCAAACCTGATGCCCTTTTGTTTTAAGGGTGTTTATGGAGAGAATAAGTCAGCAAATAAATCAACAACACTTGTGGATTTCGTTTTCTCTCTGTCACTTGAATATGGCATTTTAGTTGTTGACTCTCTAGCAGGTTCATGAGCAATCAATGGAGTAAGCACAGTTTGTAGATGTTCCTTAGCAACTAATGAACTTGAGACAATTGGACGATGGGAAGTTTCGTTATCAATCGTAAACGTTCTGATAACAGTAAAAGTTGGCATACCAGATTGAAAGGACTGTTTTGCTAGAATAACTATAAAAAAATTTTCTTGGTTGATCAATGCCTTAACAGATTCAGGCAAAACTTTTTGAATAAGTGTTTGTTTAGTAGCCATATCAGTTATTTTTTGTCCGATTAGCTTTTCTGCAATACTTCCAAAAGCCATAAAATCTGTCTCGCCTATTTCATCCTGTACATTGAGCAAAGATTTTACAACTGATATGTAGGGGAAAAACAGCAAGGGTAAAAAAACTTAAGTGAAAAGACTTCAATATATACAATCTAAAAATATTAAGTTGATTGAAAGTTCAGATGAAAATATATGCAAATATCTTACGCAAGCCTTGGTTTGTTGCTATCCATGTGTTGCATCGTTGCAAATATATTTTCCTTCTATGAGTTTTGGACCTTTGTTACATGTATTACAACAATGGTAAAACCATCCGTCAGAAATGTCAACATCAGCAATTTGCACCTTGCATGTGAAAAAAATATTCTGCAAGGAATTTGTGGGAAATTAGATTACACTGTAAGATTAAGACAGATTCAGTAGGAATTTTAGCTTTATATTTTAGTTAATATAAAGAAACATATAACCTTTGAATGTGATATATCTATGCGTAAAAGTTCATGAATAGTCTTTCTGTTTTCATTAATATCATCAACTGCTGGTTGTCTGAAGTATAATTCATTATCAAGTTGACCAACTATCAAAGGATTCTCAGCATATCTGCATGCAGGAATCAAGAAAAAGATAGTACTAAAAAGAGTTTTATCCAAAGATACTCTTAGTCATAATTCAACCGAATACCTTTATTTCAAAGCTTGCGTCGCTAGTGTCTAAAGATTGACATATATTTTCGTTGCTAATGAACTACTTAAAGTAGGCACACCTACCATCAAAAACACAATTTAAGTAAAGTTTAAAAACATGACAGGTAAAGAAGGTAATTTTTCTGTTAAATATCTGACTTTTTGTTTACCTAAAAATTTCTTGACAATCATTCCAGCCAAAATCAGAACAACATTTGTTTGGGATCAGAGAGAATCATGTTGGTCAAGGAAATGAGCAACTTTACCCCACATTGTGACATGCAACATGTTTCCACTATTAAAAGGAAAATCACATCAAAAATGGATCAAAAAAATAAATATTGTTTGGTGGAGAGTTACGAAGAGATAACACCTAGGGAAAACCAGAAGAATAAACTCACTGCTCATCTTGAATTTTGAGGTTCTATTTATCAACAGGATTAGGGCTGGTTTTTAGTGTATCCTTGTGTAGTAAGAGTAATACCTATGAGCACTCTAATAACATCTAGACAAAAATAGGATTTAAAATAGCATTAATAGGGAAAGTTTTATCTGAAGAGTTTTCGTGAAAAAAAGATAAGATAGCAAAACAATATAAAAAAAAACAGAAGAGGCACAAATTAAAATTTAAAGGAAAAAATGAAACCTGTAAGAGCATAGTTATTGTCACATTGCAATTCAAGACAGTCAAATGGTTGGAGTTGAAAGTAATAAAATGGAATAGAATTTGGTCCAGCAGTTATTACAACAAACTTTTTCTGATGTGCAACGTTAATGATCGACCCAACATTGATTGCATTGAATGATCTTTTTCATTTGCCCCACAAAAACATTTGTGATTTCATATATTGAGCCCTCTTTTAAGAAATCCTTAAAGATATGTTCATCTTTCTTCTGAATCGCAGCTTGCATAGCATTCCCCTATAACAGAAAAGAAAACAAATTTTAAAATAAAAAAGAACGCATTTGAGTAAACAAATACTAAGTGGAAAAAAAAATCTAGAAAGCATTATTTAACCTTTCTATCAACAACCAACAGATCAATAGATAAAAACTTGTTATCTAGCAGAATTGTATCTTAGATCTTAACCACACTAACTAAAATCTTTTCACATGGTTCCAATGGTTGTAACTGGTTAAGCAACTGATAGTTCATCGCTAACTGTAAGCAAAGGAAAGAAAGGTTGTAAAATTCAATAAAGGCAGTTAATAAAAAAAAAAGAGAAAGAAGTGAGACAAAAAAAAAGGGGAAAAACATAGAGTTAATTAAGCAAGAAGAATTAAGAAGTGGTGGCTTTAAACAACCAAATTATAGAGAAATAATCAGGACTAGGTGTATGATAGGTACGCATAAAACAAAAAATAGATACCTGGCAGCAAGAATAATAATGTAATACGTAAGCATGCTTAAACAATCACACAATTACTACATAGATAAAAATGGAAGGGAGAGTATAGTGAAGGTGCTACGAAAAATAAAATAAACGAAGTACAATGATAAAAGAAATACATGCAGGAACTGAAATAGAGAACCTCTAGGTAAATCATCAAATATTTCAGTATAAACAATGTTTTTTGTTAGAGCAAGCATATTAGAATCAGAATTGTCAATCAAGATTTTTAGACCGCTTCGTTTTGTTAGTCTAGATATTGCAACATACAATTGCCCATGTGTAAAGATAGATTTGGGTAAATATAATCCAACATATTCTAGAGTTTGACCTTGGCTTTTATTAATGGTCATATCATATGATAAACATAAAGGGAAATGTTTTCTCTTAAGTACAAATGGCCATTTAGCGTCTTTGACAACAAAAGTTATTCTTGGTATGAAAACTTTGTCACCAATATGACTACCACTGATGACTTTTGCTTCTATGACATTTGTAGCTAACTGTGTAACAATAAGTCGAGTACCATTACATAATTCCAATGATTGGTTTATGTTCCTGAGTAGCATAATAGTACAACCTAATTTTAAGCAAAGCTAATGATTTGGTGTGGTTAGAAATTTCAAAGAATTTAAGAATTTAGGAGGATATAGCATTTCTTGATCTAAAATATTCCCATCAATGTTAGAAATTGAGTCATGACTAAGGTATACTTTTCTGAACTTGGTATTAGGTAAAGAATCTCACTCTTGATTGAATCAACAATGTCATTAAAAGGAGTGATAATTGCACACTCTCTTATGTAAACAGAATCAGCAAACCTATTTTATAGATTTGTATATATTGCAGATATAATTGTCAAGATAGGTGTGCCTGTATTTGGAAGCAATAAATCATGAGGAATCTTAATCCATGCCTCATCTGTATTAACATCTGTTAAAGGAGACGGAATTCGACCATCCCCAACATTTAATATCCATTTTCCAAACTACTCAATTTCAGTTCTTTGAAGAGAGTCAAGAAAATCAACCCTCAATCGCATATTGATTTTAAGAGTAAAAACATGACAAAGTTTCTAAAGAGGAGATTTATTGATAAATGCATTAACAATTTGAGACCTTATTCCACTTGTAATAACAGGTAAGGTTTGCCTAAAATCGCCTCCAAGTAATATAGTCTTTCCACCGAATGGTCGTTCAGTTTGTCCATCAACAGTTAATGGAACAACATCACACAAAGTTCTTTCAAAAGCTTCAAAACAATATCTATGTACCATATGAGCTTCATCCTAAACTATTAAGCTTGTCATGCAAATCAACCTGCCAAGTTCTGTACCACGTTTAATTTGACATGTTGATATCTCATTAACATTCGGCGGAATTTTGAACCTTGAATATGTAGTTCCGCCACCAGGTAATCAAAGGCTTGCAATCCAGAAGAAGCAATAGCAAGAACAATTTTTCTTGTTGATCTAATGGCTGCAATTATGGCCTTCAATAGGAAAGTTTTGCCCGTTCCACCATGACCATACACAAAAAACATTTTTCCTTCATCATGTGATATTGAAGACATGAAAGCATCATAGACGGTTCTTTGATCCTGGTTCAATTTTGAAACAAAGGATGCATGTTCAATTTGTAGTTCATGAAGATCATAATCCATTTCTTCTCAGACCAATTTGTCTTGAAGTACATTTGCAGAGCAAATCCGTGGAAATGGTATATCATAATTTGACAAAGATGAGCTATTTTTGTTGAATAACTCTTATAGTGACAACAAAATTTCATTTTTAAGATCTTATTCAGACAACTATAGATGAATACCAACAAAGAGATTCTTTGAATTTATGTTTGATGTCCTCACTGAATAACTACTAGTTTTTTTTCCCATAGAGACATTGGATTTTGGACTTCACAAAAAAATATAAGAGTAACAAATAACTGTTGTAATTCAGGACTTGCTACCCACAATGATGCTTGTTCAAGAGCATCATGCCATTCTCGATCATCTCCAAGCAAACCTAAAGCACGACATGTAGATTGGAACGTATCGTGGACAACCCTATCAATTTTCGTAATATCTTCAAAACTTGTTGCACCCTTAACAACATTTAGAAGGAACTTTAGACAAAATAATTCACCAGTAGTAGGATGAATAAAATTAACACTCCTTATAGCTCTTCTTCGCTCTCTTGGTTTCCAAGTTTTTTCTCTTTGTGACCGAACCTATTGAGTTGGAAAATCAGTGTATGTTACAGATTGGGCAATAGGATATATTCTATCTATTTCCATCCATTGAGTGAACATAGTTTTGTCTAAATAGAGGTTGGCGTAGAACATTTGACAGGTCAGAATCTTGGGGGAAAGTTATGTATTATTGATTTGGAAGATGTATAAGGAGGTGAATGACTGCAAGATCTCTATGATGGACTTCAAATCCATAAATTCTCCAAATTGCTTCATGTGACGAAATATACCTGCAATCAGGAAACATTTTAATCTCATTAACATGGTTTGTGATGGTTTGCCCATCATGTCTATCAATAACAGGTGTTTCTTCAATGGCAGCCCTTGTTTTATCATGTCATTTGTTGATATATTTGAACAAATACTTAATTGATTTGGCTTTTGCACATATTTCAACATTCATGTGAGCTTGATGTCTCACAAGCAAATCTATATTGTGAGGGACAACAAATCTTGTATCAAGCATGACTCCATTCTTTTCAATACGTATTGCATCAGTTGTTGGTAATCTTTTTCTATATGATACAATTCGATTTTCCTCAACAGTTGTTTCAGATTCATAGGGTTTGGGAAGAACTTGGAACATTTTCCATCTTTCATACATGGGGAATGACTGTTTAGAACACCACATGGTCTATGGATCATAAAATTCGAAACAACTTCATATACAACACGATCTTCATTGTCGTCTGGGATTTCAACATATATAATTTTGTTAATTTCCTCGGCAATTGTATGTTTATCTTAAGGATGTAACCATAAGAGAATATGAGCATGAGGAAGGCCTTATTTTTGGAATTCAATTGTATTAACAACTGAAATAGACCAAAAAAGAGAAGAAACATACAAAATTAATTAAGAAATCAGATTTGACAAAAAAAAAAGAACAAAAGCAATGATAATATTACTCAATAACCTGTTATTGTTCTCCCAAAATGTTGTTCTTTAATCAAATTATCCATCAAACATTTAAGTCTAAGCTTAAATAGTCTCGCTAGAATATATGGTTAATATTCAATCATTGGCTAAGATTCATGCAAAAAGCTTGGTTAATTTCTTTCTTCTTTGGATTACAGGTGAAAGTAATGAAAAGATTAAGTTGCCCAAACCGTCTACAGATAGCCATAGCATCTTGGTAATTCTGGAAAAAGAAGCGAGGATTGAAAACAAAGCTTGACGGTAAAATCACCGTTTACCGATTCCATGACTGTCAATATCTGCTTGAGTGACAGTATCTCTAACACCTTGATAAACTTCAAATCTTAACTGCCTTTGATTATCTCGGATCCATTATAATCTCATTCATTCAATGCAGAGAAATGCGTCAACTACGAATTATTGGAAAAGTCTACCTCCTTTAAGCAAAGTATGGCCCGTAGACAAACGTTGTTGAATTAAACAAGCATAAAATTCCATCATAGTTTCAGTTTTTCTTTCCTTCGTGGTTGTCTAATCCATCTCTATAATTAATGCCCAAATGATAACCATGTTGTCCAAAAGGAAAAAGAAGCGGATATTGCATTGACATGAATGATGGATTCAATTCACTAATACATTTTAAACCATCAGACATATGTTCAACAATTATGTCACGATCATCTTGAGGGCCTTTATCTTCACCAACAATCAAGCCAACTATTTTCATGTTTAAAGGTAAGTCATACAATCGATCATTTTGATCTCTCCCACCAATTAACCGAAGACGTATCAAGATGTAATTATCATTGGTAAACCGATCCCTCGCCATTCCTAAAAACCTTGACAATTTCAATGACCTCGTCAAACATATTCATCAAGCCTTTAACAATATCAGGATCTGTGATAACCGCAAAAATTTTTAATTTTTGAAAATTATTAATATTGAAAATTAATATTAAAGAAAATAGATAAACGGAAATAAATATATATAAATATGAGAACGGAATATTTGCGAAAATTCTATGAATTGAGGAAGTGATGAATTAGGAAATTCGAGTGAAGGAAAAATTTAATTGGACATAAGAATGAGGTGGAAATTATGGAAATTAAAGAAGAGAGTGAATTTAATTTAGATAAATTGAAATCTAAATTAAATAAGAAAATGAGAAATGAATATGAAATATATTTATATAATAATATATTATATAAATGTATTTTTATATAAATACATATGTATTTAAATGTTAGATAGTATATATTACTATAAATTTAAATGTATATGTACTATTTTATAAATTTAAATAGTACATATGTATATAAGTATAACATCTTATGTATATATAAATATATACATAAATAAGAAATGTAAATATTATTTTACATTAGAGTTTGCATATGTATATATTGAAAATACAATATATACTATATTTATTTGAATATATATATATATATATATAAATGTTGTATATTTTAAAGTATATAAATATAAATATAAATATATTAGATATATATTTTTGTTAATACACAATATATATCTTTTTATATAATATATATAGTACAATATTATATGTATAATATATAGTATATATATAATTATATGTAAATAAATTAAATAAAAATAAAAATAAAAAGAAAATAGAAAGGAAAATCGGGAGGAGCCCAATTTCCTTCCCAGGTGAGACCGACCACTGTCGCCGGCGAGAAAGAAAGAGAGATGAGGGAAGCCGTCGCCGGTGAGGGAAGAAGAGAAGGGAAATCGACCGATGATGGAAGGAAAACGGAAAGAGAAAGGAAGGAAATCGGAGGAAGCCGAGAAGAAAGAAAAAGAAAATGGGAAAGTGGAGGTGCCGGCCAATTCGGCCACCACCACTGCCACCACACCACCAGCGGAGGAAGAGGAAAGGGTAAGAGGCCACTGGTGAGAGGGAAAACGGTGGAGGAGGAAGGAAGAAGAGGGAGAAGAGGCCAAACCTAGTCCGATCAGATCCGCCGTCGTGCCGCCGATCTGAGCTGAACGGAGGCCACCAGCAAGTTCGTCGTGAAGTCGGCTAGCTGTGGAGCCGCCTAACCGCCGGAGAACTGGCCGCCGGAGAAGAATCAGCGATGAGGGGAAGTTGACCGGTCTGGCCAGAAAAGAAAAGGAAAAAGGAAAAAGAAAAAGAAAAAGAAAAAGAAAAGGAAAAAGAAAAAGAAAAGAAAAAGAAAAAGGAAGAAAGAAAGAAAAGAGAGAAAGAAAAGAAAAGGGAAAAAAGAGAGAGAAAAGGAATTTTCGGGAATTCGAAAATTACGAAAATTCGAAAAATTCGGTAAGAATTACGAAAATTATTTTCGATTATTTAATTAAATAAATTATGAAAAAATTCTAAAATTTAGAATTTTATTTGCAGAAAAAATTTCCTCGATGACCGAGACGTTAGAATCGGGAGAGATGAACACGGGCACGACGTAATGAGGCGGTCGCTGACCCAAGATAGGTAAGGGAGACATGTGCAGCCTGTAAAGATATTCGGCACATATGTTTTAAATTATGTATTTAATTTTTATAAATGCTATTGATAATGATTGGTTTGAAAATTGTGGTGATTTACCTGTTGAGATTTTAAACTGTATTTTCCGTGCAGGAGGCTAGCCAATCGGCAGCTGTTATACTACCGAAAATCATAATAAGTGATTTGATTTCACGAGAAATGATTTTCAACCACGAAAATCGAGAAACCGATTAGTTTTCATAAAACATGAATATATGGATGATTAATTGTAAAATATTCATATTTTCGAGAATTTCGAAAATGAAATCACCGAAAATTTTTCTCGATGTGTACATTATATGTAAAACGAGATGGAAGATGAAAAGACACAAAGTGGATATTTTATTAATAATTCTTCAAATATTCACTGATTTCATAAATAACCTTTATGGTGTTAATTATGAAAATAATTATTTATAGAAATTCCATAAATGTTAACTAAAGATGAAAAATGGCATTTTTAGACGAGAAGGTCTCTACACATGTTTATAGAGGAAAACATAGTGATAGGAATATGAAATTGGAAAATAAATATTTTATTTTCATAAATCCTAAAAACAAGTGATTTGAATTCCGATAACTTCGAAAAAAATCATGTTTTCGATAGAAAGCACGAAAAAACGTGCGTACATGTTTTACGGTGAAAGAGGACAGTTATGACCTTTTATATTTTACAGTGTGATGATTCTATAAACTGTTTTCACCGTATGGTAACTGTAAATTATGCCTTTATGAAATATTTTGAAAAATGTTATTTATTTTATTTATTTCATAAAGGTAAGGATTTATACATGTGAGTCTTATGGACGATTGTGAAATGTTTTACATGTGATAACAGTAAAATTTTCCATTTATTGGAAATTATTAATATTGGAAATTAATATTAAAGAAAGTAGATATGTTGAAATAAATAAATATAATTATGAAATCGAAATATTAGAAAAAAATTTAATTAATTGCTTAGTGAAAATTAAATAAATATTCAATGTGAATCCACTTTGGATTTTGGATTTATTTGATTTACGATTTATAATATGGTGTATAAGAAATGAAATAAATATTAAATGATGGATTGAAAGTACAAAAATAAATAAGGAAACAAATCAGAAAATTAGAATGGGAAATGCAATTTCAATAGCATAAAATACAAATAAATGATAATTAAAAGAAGGAAAATTTTATAAGTGGAACACATGGAAAATTGCTATTGGATGAAACATACAAAAGAGGGAAAATGAGTCACAAAATCGTGCAGCAGAATTGTGGCCATCACGCCACTTTCTTAGGTTGCTAGGTGGTGATCAGCTAGAACCTCTATAAATAAAAGAAAGGATAAAAGGTAAAAGAAGAGAAAAGACAAAAGAGATTAAATTAAGAGATGCATGGCTGATTTTGGACTTAAAATTTATATTAAATTGAGTTAAAAATCGGTATAAGCTCGGCTAAGGAAGTCGATTAACAGCAGTGGTTTATTTCCTTCTTCAGCTAACATTTCTCTATTCTTCTCTTCGCCATTTTACTGCATGCTTCTCCATTTTTCTTTAGTAAAGTCACCCCTTTCCATCATTAAAATACTAACCTTCCTCTACCAAGTTTGTTCTTTACTTTAAGAACAATTTAATTTCAAAAATTAAAGGCTGAAATGAGGAGTAACGAGACTGATTTGGCAGCAGCACAGTTTGGCTTTGGAGGAAGGTAAGGGATAATAACGCTTCTCATGAGTTTAGCTAGAGTTTTAGTAATGTTTGATGCGTAAGTAACATGGTCATAGCTTTAAAAATGAAATAAAAGCATATATGGGTTTTCTGCAGATTCGATTATGGTGGAAAAATATGGGGAAATTGTTGTAATTTTTACGGTTGTTAGTAGAAATCAATAGTATAGGATGAAGAGAGGCTTACTTGAACCATGGCTGCAGTGATAAGTTTAAAAGAGCAAGAAGTGGAGTGACTATGGGTGTTTCAGTTTAACAGGGGTTGTCAATGGTGATGATGTTTAATGGATTAAAGTGTTTACAAATAATCCTAGACATGTGGAAAAGGATTCATGGAAATCAAAAAACTTAAATGAAGAAAGAAAATTATATGAAAATCATGTTAGGAAGCTTACGGGTAGACGTGGAATGTGAAGCAAAGAAAATGTGAAAACAGAAAAGGAAACGTGAATGAAGCAATATGAGTCTACAGTACACGTGAAATAGAAGAGAATAGTATATATTGATTGTTATATTGTTAATGAAATTTTAATAGATAGTAAAAGAAAGAAATGCCACAAAGATGAATGTGGTTAGAACCAAGAAGATTTGCAAAAAAAATGTGCCATTAAAAATGAGTTTCTGTCAATTATGGAAACTTAGGAATAC
Organism: Heritiera littoralis; assembly: GCA_031772115.1. Taxonomy (NCBI): domain Eukaryota; kingdom Viridiplantae; phylum Streptophyta; class Magnoliopsida; order Malvales; family Malvaceae; genus Heritiera; species Heritiera littoralis. The sequence goes on along the minus strand of JAPDPK010000192.1, from coordinate 524,620 downwards.
ACATGCATTTTGATGCATGAAATTGATGAGAAATAATAATCTAAAATGAAAGAAGGATAATAGAAAGGTTAGATTGAAAATAGAAGTAGAATCATGGAAATAGCCAAGAAGAGAGTTTCGGTCATGTCGTGTTGAATAAAGAAATTGTACTGAATTTTGGGCTTAATAGTAGAAAATAAATATAGAAAGTTAAAGGAGAAGATTGGTGAAACTAAAACCGAAAAAGGAACTAAATTGAAGAAGTTGAACTTTAGCACCAGTATAATTTATACTGGTTGTACTCGTGTTGGAATATTAATGGCTGCATTTTATGAATACTAGTGGTTTAGAAATAAGAGGGAAAATATTAATAAATTTTGATAAAATTATTTTGCAGCCGGAGTTGACAGAATTTGATAAACGTAACCGAGAAGCTCGACTTCATAAGACTGGTAAGGGATGCATGTGCAGCATTGTAAGGATATTCAGTCTGCATGTTTTTAATTATGAAATATTTTATGAAAATATTGTGATGATTCTTTGGTTGGAAATTTGTGATGATGTACTGGCTGAAATTATAAATTGTATTTTTCGTGCAGAAGGCTAGCCAATCGGCAGACGTTATACTGTCGAAAAATTATCGAAAATTACTAAAAATTTCTAGAAAATTTTATAAAATCATAATAAATGATTTTATTTCACGAGAAATGATTTTCAACCACGAAAATCGAGAAAATGAATATTTTCCATAAAAACATGAATAAAATGAAAGTGATTTTAAAATATTCATGTTTTCGAGAATGGTGATAATGAAATCATCGAAAATTCTCCTAATACATAAATTACACGTAATATGAGATGGAAAATGAAAAGAAATAAAGTGAATATTTTTATATATATTTCTTAAATATTCACTAAATTATTTTATAACCTTTATAATTTTAAATTATGAAATTATATATTTTTATAAATTCCATAAAAGGTATTTTATGATGAATAAATACGGTTTTGAGACTAGATGGCATCTTATCATGCTGATATGTGATATGTGAGATGTGACATGTAATATGTGATATGTGATATGTAGTCCCGGCCAACACCTGATCAGTGATCCATCGAGGACAATTATAGACTATGGTCATAGATCTGACATGATTATTTTATACCCTTCGGGGTCTAAGCATGATACGAGTAACGACCCAGTGGACGGGCTGGGCGTGCCTCAGTCTCCATATATGAAAATGTTTTATATGATATGTGATACGTGAAATGAAAATGTTTTACATGATATGTGACAAATCAAATGAAAGTGATTTACAGCATTTTACAAAATGCTTATTTCAGTACTGATTGTAGTAGTACAAGATAATTTTCATATGATATGTGATATGAACATGTAATATGTTTTAAAAAAGAAAAAGAGTTTATAAGTCTAATATTCTTACTATGATTTTAAATTGAATATTAGACTATATGTGACAGGAATATGTGATATATTTTTCAAAAAGGAAAAAAGGAGGAAAATAAATATAATATTCTTATTTTAAATTTTTAAATTGAATATTAGAATTAAATGATTTATATGTTATACGAAAAGGAATTAATAGCTTATTTTGCTATTTAAAGTATTGTACTAATTATGATTGTATAGTAAAATATGAAATGAGATTAAATGAGAATGATGATGATTTAACTAATATTTTTTTCAAAGAATATATGAATATTAGTTATTTTATTTAAATGCTTTGTTTCATAAAAGCATCATTTTGAAAAGAATATGAAAATGATAAGGAATAAAAAGGAAAAGGATTTAAATTTCAAACAAAAAGAAATTTATTACTCTCTACAGTTGCTTCTAGGTTCCGGGACAAGACAGGTATTTCAAAATACTTACCTTACTCCATTTGGATCCCTAGCCGACTGTAGTATCCTTCCTACATGAGAGCCTAAAGCCCCATAGGAAAAATGAAAAAGTTTTTCAGCATATAGATAGCTGAGTATCAAGTGAGGCATATAATTCTCTTACTGAGCCGTGGTTTGCTCACCCCTTAATTTTAACATTTCAGGTTTTCGAAGACTAAGAGTCTGACACATAAAGGATTACGGCTGCGCATTTGGGGACGATGCGACAGCTTGATTTATTTAATAAGGTATGATCATTTATTTTCTGTATTTAGACTTATCTACAGTACTACTTCCTTATGAATTAAGATAGGGGATGTAATTCATATTAGAATTTTATATGGAATTGTTTATATGTAAAAGAAAAGTAAAGTATCGCAGATAGCCCAACCAAATAAGATGTATAGAATAAGGTGAAAAATAGGGTCACGGGCTGTGACATTACACTATTGTGTTTAAAATCCATAAAGGTTATGGTACAATTTTATACTGTTTTGAGACTTGGGCCTCGAGTTTCATGCATCGTACTATTACTGTCACCTGGCTGATTGACCAGCTAGTCATTCAGCGTCCCGGATGTCACCTAGCAAGTGTACACCGAGGACATATTATAGATCATGGCTATAGATCTCATTACTGTTACTATGTCCCTTAGTGGACGATGATAGTATGATTTAATTGTAGGGTGTTGCCTAGTCTCACTTACTGTTTACTATTCACTGAAAGGATTTACTGAATCCTGTTTACTATACTGCACTGTTTACTGTACTGAATTAATGTACTGTTTACTGTTTACTGATGAAAAATCGTACCAAAACACTGTTTACAGAATTGTACTGTTTACTAAAATGGTAGCCACTGATTACTGTTTTATGGGACTGAAAGCTACCATTTACTGTTTAATGAACTAAAAGCTACCGTATACTGTTTTCTGAATTGGTAGCTGTTGTTTATTGTTTTCTGACGAAACCGTATCAAGATACTATTTTACTGAACTATAAGATACGGTTACTGAACGAAAAAGAAATTAATAGTTATTCAAAAAGAATAACATTGAAAATTATTTCGAAGATAGAAATAATTGCAAAACTGTTTGTCTAATGATTTGGATATTTACAAACTACTGTACTGTCATGTGTTTTTAACTGTACTGAAGAGAACAGAAGTAAACCATGATTTTACTACGGAACTGTCACGTGTTTTAAAACATATTGAAGTGAGGAGAAATAAATGGTTTACTCTACGGAAAGCGAATATTAAATCGTTTTGAGAACAATTTATATAGTACTCTCTACAGTTGCTTTTAGATTTCGAAACAAGACAAGTATTTCAAAATACCTGCCTTACTCCATCCGAATCCCTAGCCGACTGTAGTATCCTTCATACGTGTGAGCCTAGAGCCTTCTATGAAGATTTAAAGAAAGTGAAAAAGTTTTTTAGCATATAGGTAGCTGAATATCAAGTGTGCATATAACTCTCTTACTGAGCCATGGATTGCTCACTCCCTCTTTTTAGACATTTCAGATGTGGCTGATTGTGAGATCCAATAATGGTGGATTACGGCTGCACATAGCGAACAATATGACAGACCGACTGAAATATGAGGTACGATCATTTATTTTTGGTATTTAGACTTATCTTCAGTACTACTTTCTTGTGAATCAAGATAGGGGATGTGTATAATATTGTGAATTAATATTTAATTATTTAAATTAAAAACGAAAAGTGCAGTATTACAGACAGCCCAACTGGAAGAGATGTATAGAAAAACGAGAAAAATATGGTCACGGGCTGTGATATGATCAAAGGCATTAGTTGAATCAGATGATTGGAAAGGCCTCATATGATTGGCAACTTCATTCTTAGTATCACAAATATATAATTGTGCAAACTTCAAGGCTTGTTCAGGTACAGGCAAAAAGGAATCCATACAATGATGGACTTATCCTCCAATTTTGAAAACATATGGGCTAGAACCTCTATTAACCGTATCATCAATTTTCCCACTGATAGATGTAAATTGGAACATTGCATTGTATGCTCTAATATTGTCTTTGAATTTTTTTACCTTTGTCCACCACGATAATCCAGTAAATGATCAAGAAATGGAGGAGTGAATGTAGCAGAAGGCAAAGCAACAGTTTCTTGCTTACAACATAAACTGAAGACTGGAAAGTTTCTAGTGCTTGACATAATAATTTTTTCATCAAACCACATTTTGCACCACAATGAGGACACTGATGATCTAATCCACCCAAGTCAAGCGGTTCATAATATTTTCCTAAAAGTTCATAATAAGTAAGCAACATAAATTAATGTTTAGTAGATAAAAGAACCATTGATATGGAAAGAACACAAAAAGGGGAAAAAAAGCCCAATTGAAAGAACTCAAGAACAACACATCTTACAATTTAAAGATTGCTTAGTACATGTATCCTTACATGTAGATCATGTGAAATAATAAAGCAAGGGAAAAAAACATTTAATGAACAAACCAACAAGAAAAGAAAGACTGGATAGAAAGCAAAAAATATTAGAATAAGATATCCAATACCATACAAAAACAAATTAAAATTACCAGCCAAATGGGGAGCGAAGCCAAGAATAAGATCTTTTTCTGATTGAGAAACAACAGATGAATCGATGTTGCTTTGTTCATTTCCATCATCATTAGAAGATGGTATCATTTGGCTGCTACAACCAACATCATACAAAGAAGGCATAGAATTGAGTGCAGACAAAGATAAACGGTGAAAATCAGTTCAATCCATGTTTGTTGAAGATGAAATCATTTCCAAATTGCCATCAGCATTTATTGTTGAGTGTAACGTAATAAACTCAACAACCTTACACCGTTTTACACCAAGACTTTCTATTTGCTGAATAGAGTGCGATACATATTGATCTACAATTGATTGATCACGGGCAATGTCGTGACATTCCCTACCTCTAATTTGCTGAGATCTAAGACGTTGTCTCCATCTTAACCTACTGGCTCTAGTTAGCTCTAGATCACTCATTCGAACATGATCAACAAACAAATTATTTTTACAAAAAAAAAGGTAAGGCAAAGAGAGAAAAAACCTGCAATGCAACAACAAAATAATCGAAAATAAAACATGGAGAATTCTAAATTTGCCAAAAACAACAAATTTCACAACAAATAAAGCATTTCAAACTAAGGAAAACAAACAAAAACCATTTTCCATTGCCACAACCAAACAGGAAGTTATCATTAATCTTAACTCAACTAACACTAAAAAACAAAAGAACAACATGAACAACAAAATGCAAACACTTAAGAGCATAACAGAAAAAACAAAAATGAGTTAAAGCAAGCAAGAGAAGAAAGAATAACACAGGAAAAAACATCCAACCAATGATGGAAAAGAACCTCACGAAGCTGAGCATAAATGTGAAATCCAACGAAAAGAGTTAAACCTGTAAATAAGAGTGAAGACAATATATAAGGCAAAAGAGCAAGAATTAGAGAAAGTAATGGAACAACATAAGAAAAAAATACATAAGCAACTATCCAATAAAGTAAAAAGCATTGACTCTTAAGTTGACCAAAAAGGAATAAAGAAAAACACCAACAATATAGAAGGACAACATTAACAACAAAAAAAGAAAAAAAAAAGCATAGAAGCAATGAATGAAGAACAAAACCGATAAGTAATTTTTGTGCATTAAAGGCCAAAAAAAAAAGAGAACACAAAAGCATAAAAAGATTGGATAGTTAAGTAAGGTCCTAAAATCCAACAACAAATCACATGAAGAAAACACCATGACCAAAAGAAAACAACTGAGTTTCACAAATATGATTTTCGAGATAGGTATGGAATAAGGAAAAGCTAAAGATGAACAAACAAAATGAAAAGGAGAAACAATACAAACCAAATGTGAAACCCAATTCTACTGTACTGTACATGTAATATGTCATGAATTATGGATTGAAAATTTACATGTTAAGTGATTATAGGTGAAAGTGTGATGTGGGCCCTATTTATTTTTAATGTGTTCTGATAGGCTCGAGATTGAAAATGCTGGGTACAGTGGTGTAATAAAATATAATATGATGACCTTGAGCTTTGAAATCATTGAATTATATTATTATGAATTTTCTAAAATTTTGTGAATTTTGGAAAATAAATTGGAAAATTACGGATACATCCTGAGGGCATTTTCATAAATTACGCCCAAACAAAAATGAGTTGGGACGAAGTAAAAAAACCATGATATTATAGATAAAAAGGAGAATAAGATAATGCCAAGAGATTTATCGAAACGGTGGTAAAGTGAGAGAAATTTCGTTGGTGGTCTACGGGGGTAAAATTGTAATTTCTCACTATCCGTGCACCCCGCGTCAACGAAACCACTTCCAATCATCAAGATACATTAAATATGATTATTTGGCAGTGGAATTTGCAATTTTGGCATCCAATTACATGGTTTTTATGATTACGGAAGTTAAGGGTGAAATTATCCAAAATTTGTATAACCAAAGGCAACCATTTTGCCCTCTCTAGAAAGTTTCATAAGTCAACAAAGGGGGATGGCCGGCCACTATATACTTCTTCTTCATTTGGCTTGCATGACACAAAGAAAAGAAAGAGAGAAAAAGAAGAGAAAGAAAAGTAAAAAAACACAACTAAAACCTAGGCTTTAACACTAAACCCATTACTAGAAAAATGTTCTATACAATTTCTTCTCCCCATTGACACCATCAGCTCATCAAAAAAAGAAGAAATAAGAAGAAAAGTGAAGAAGAAGGTGGCAGCAAAGCCAGGGTTGATGGATTACGATTGTACGGGACATGAAAGGGATGAGTGTGTAGACCGTAGGGATATATTGAATGCATGATTTTGATGAACATAATTCTATGAAATTATTTGGTATTGAATTGCCTTTGAAAATTATGCAAATCTGTGGTTTACGGCTGGCAAAAATATTGTATTTAAGTGTAGGGGGTTAGTGTAATAGCAGTTGTTATGCTGCCGAAAATTCCCCCCAAACTTTTTAAAATATCATGAAATAGTTTATGAGCATGAAATGAGTGAGATTGTGTATTTTGGAGCTTATTTCCAGTATTTTCCATGAATTGAAATTTTAAATAAAATTATTATTTAAATATTCATGTAATTAAATTTTATTAAAGTGAGATGTCAAATACGTTCTTTAAATTATTTCACATTTATTTAAAACGTTTATAAATTTTCTCACTAAGACATGAATATTTTATTGACTGTTTTTACTGTATTGTTTAATGTGAAATTAATATACCTTTTTGGAATTTTACTAAAATTTAAATGATATTTGATTTAAATTCCTTAAAGGTATTTTCACTATAAATGAAATGTTTTGAGATTGTTAGGCTTCACATCATGCTTACGTGTTTACTGTTACTGTTATTGTGGTTGATAGACCCGCCAACTCATCAGCAGTCTTAGGGACACCTGGCAAGTGTACTCTGAGGACACCTATAGACTATGGCCATAGATCTTACTGTTTACTGTTACTGTTACTGTTCCCTACGGGGATTATAGCATGATATATCGAGGGTGATGCCAAGTCTCCACTTACTGTTACTGAATTGAGAATTACAAAACTACTATTTACTGTTACTGAACTAAGAATTATTGAACTACTGTTTATTGTTACTGAACTACTATTTACGATTTTACTGAACTATGGATTATTGTTTACTATTTACTGAACGGTACTGAATCAGCATTGTTTTACTGAATTGTGATCTACTGAATACTGTTTTTGAACTGTATTGAAATCTACGGATTTTTGAATTGAAAATTATTTATAATATTATTTCAAATTTTGAAACAATTACTGAACTGTTATGGAAAGGTGAAACTTAAGTGTTTACTATACTGAACTGTTTATTCACTGGTTACTAATGCGTTTATCATACTGTTACTGAACCGACTAATATACTGTTTCCACTGTTTGAATCCAACTGATTTACTGTACTATTTTATTACTGTTACTGTCACGTGTTTTGAAAGTGTTACCGAAGTGATTAAATTAAATTGTTTATTTACCATTTATTATTTATGGAAAAATCATTAATAAATGGTTTATATCAACAATTTAAGAAGTATTCCCTATAATTGCTCTGGGTTTTTGGGACAAGACAGGTATTTCAAAATACCTTCCATGCTCTATCCGGATTACCTAGCTAACTATAGTATCCTTCCATTTACTGTACCTAGTGAACTGTTAGGAAAAAGAATATTTTCTAGCATATAGATTTCATTATATCAGTCTTGCATACGATTCTTTTACTGAGCACATTTCTCTCACCCCTTTATTTTTCAACTCCACAGGATATTAAAAGAGAATAAAAAGGGGTATTCATTAGAAGATCGACTGAAATCTGGTTACCGTGACTAGTTGTGTCGAACTAGGAGGTATTTGTCTTTTCTTTTATACTTTCAGATAAACTGTACAGTACTACTTAAATTGTAAAGGAGAAATAAGATATGTAAAGTGTAAAGGTATATTGAAAATTTTATATTCCAAATTTATTAATTAAATAAATGTTTACCATTTATTACTGTTACTGTTCAAGTGCTAAAGGCATCACAAACAGCTCAACCGTAATTTATGTATAAAAAGTGTTACCTACTGTATATTTGGACTGTTACAGTTTATTTAATTGGTATCAGAGCGAAGTTGGCCTGATGTCTGTTAATGTCTTTAGAATAGGAAGTGTCGAAAAAGGTTAACATCTCATGTAGTACTATATAATCTGAATGTATAAAGGAACCGGCTGACTATAAATTGGGTTAAGTATTTAAAATAGTGTGAAAGTTTACGAATCAAGGGTTATTAAAAGGAATTATAACCCGAAAGTTTTGTATGAAATAGGTGATCTTATAATCTTAATGAAGGTTTGTTCGATAAGGTACAGAGAAGAACTTAGTGAGGGCCCCACTAGGACTTCTTTATCCGGATCGAACCAAGACCCTGAAATGATGATAATTAGACCTAGTAATCCGTGTCTCCATGTCATAACACGACACGAGTTCAGACATGACACGAAGTATTAAAACACGAACACGACACGAATTATAAAATGTGTCTGAGTCATAAACACGAACACGACAAGTATTTTTTACGTGTAACACGTGACACGACACGATTGACACGTGATGGTTATCAGTGTCAGGCGACACGACACGGTTAACACAATACGACAAGGTTAACACGAAATTGACACGACACGATTTAAACAAAATAACATGAAATTGACACGACATGAATAACACAATTAAAAATCAAAACATAATAAAAATGATAAAAAAAGAATATCATATTTATATTTATTCACATCTATATTAATTAAAATTCAAATGTTAGTAACAAATATAACAAAATAATAATATCTTCAATCCATACAATCCATAATACAAATATAAACATATGAGAATAAACATTAAATCTCTTTTGGGCTGTCATTGGGTCTCTTTTGGGCCATAATTTGCCACCCGAAAAAGCTTTTTTTGAGTTTTGAACCCACAACATTTGAGTACTTCATTTACTTTACTACTGATTTCATTGCACATCTATTCGTTCATATTTAATTTTTCAAAGAAACAAACAAAAAAACTTGGTGCTAATCGATACTATTTTACAGTATCTTTGTCTATAATAATATAATACCAAAATTTTGTAGTTACTAACATAATGATTTCGAAAGAAAAAAAATAAATAAAATTTCATTTTAGAGGAAAGTATTAGAAAATGCTAATAAAAATAAGAGTGAACTTCTGATGATGAGATATTATGAAAATTACAAGTAATGATTTCTATACAATCTCTAATTTAAAGGAGGGCTTAACACCCAAATATGTCCTCCACTTTTGCCACAGAATGGAATTAAGTCCTCAACGTTTAATTGCATAGAAATCAGTCCTAAACGTTTCTAAATAACAAAATTAAAAACATTTCTGTTAATTCCCTTTAACACCGTTAAGTTTTATTATTGTGCAAGGGTAACTGAAATTAAAGAATTTAACGAAAATGTCCTTAATTCTATTATTTTGAAACGTTTACGACTAATTTCTATGCAATTAAACATTAAGGATTTAATTCCATTTTGTAGTAAATGTGGAGGACATATTTGAGTATTAAGTCTTTAGAGGAGTCAGTTAAATATTATCAAAGTATTAAAACAATTATCAAGTTTTAAAATTAACCCAAAGGCAATGATAAATTAAAATTTCCTATAACTAATGTAACAACCCTTGCTCCATTTCCAACTCGTAGGACCACATCACCCTTGACAAGTCTCTTACTCCTTGTTAGGCCTTATACATTCATGTAAATGTGAGAACCAAATCCAGTATCTAATGCCAAAGATGAAGAAGTAGACAAGTTTATTTGAAACACATATGTACTTTAGGTAAAAGTCTCACTTCTTTTCTTTTTCTTAAGTTCCTTAAGGTACATAATGTAATTCCTCTTCCAATGACCAATCTTATCGCAATGGAAGCACTTTCTTGTCTTAGCAACCGCACAATATGGCTTAAGATTCTTAGCCTTTTCCTTCTTATTACCCTTGGTCTTAAGCTTACCCTTAGGCTTGCCTTTGTCTTTGAATTTGGCCTTGTCGACCAGAATAACAAAAGTAGGCCTTGACTTTTTCAAGTCTTGCTCAACAGTTCTCAACATGTTGAGCAATTTCATCATTATCTTATTCATATTGTTCATGTTGTAGTATAACACAAAGGAATTGTAGTTATCTAGTAGGAATTGGAGGATAAGATTAATTGACAGCTATTTATGCATGTTAAAGCCCAATACATCCAATTTTTTCAGTGTACCCAATCATATTAAGTATATGGATGTGCCCTGGAGCTACCTCAACCATCTTACTCTAGAAGAACCCTTGACACCTCATAACTTTCGTGTTGTGCTTGCTTTTGGAACATTTCTGTTGGCTCTACCGAGATGGGGTGAATCAGTTTTCAGCCTTAATTCTAAATCTTAAAACTAAACATGCTAATTAAACAAATTACACAATAAATTAACAAAAACAGTAAATAAAGAGTAAGGAAAAAGAAGTAAACATAAGATTTATAGAGGTTCGACCAAACTCTTGCCTATGTCCTCTCTTCTTGATCCTTTTGTCAAGGTGTTAATTCCACTCTTCTTTGTGATTTAATACAATCCACTTAAAGGTGTAGAAAGACCTCTTACACTTCCTTTTGTAGGCTTAGGAAGAACCCTTTAAATCCTTTCCCTTGTTAAGCTACCCAAACTCTCACAAGATAGCCTCACAAGATTACACTCCCCTTTAAAGTAAAGAATTGAGTTTAGGTGGGTTGTGTACAATAGATAACCTCTCAAAGGTAGAAATACACAATATGAAGCACAATGAATATAAAGAAGAGTAAAATAAAGCTTCGAATGCTTTCTTGAAGGTTGAGGAAGATGAAATAGTGCTTGTTCTACCCTCCAATCTCATAAATGTTGGAATTTATAATGCAGCTAAGGTTGAGGATGGTTGTTGGAACATTTAATGCATTTTTGCCCATTGAAACCCTCAAAAACTAGCCATTAGAGACAAAATCCATGATATGGGATCGATCTTTAGCCTTGTGGGATCGATCCTCTTTAGCTTTATCAAGGATTTGGCTATTCTGTCTTCCTAGGATCGATCCTTTAGGTTTTAGAGATCCATCTTCTTCACTTTTGTCGAATTTTTGGGCATTCTATCATCTTGGGATCGATCCCATGATGGAGGGGATCGATCCTTCAAGCCTATTTTTCAATTTTAAGCATTCTTCCACTTAAGAATCAATCCCTTGAAGGAGGGAATCGATCCTTTCACTCATAATTAGACTTTTTTTGGACAATTTTGAGTTTAAATACATGTAGTCTTTGATCCCAAATCATTTCTCACTTTTATGTAAAAATTTCTTAACTTAGTCAAGTGAAAAATTTAGTCCAAAGAGTTTCTTAAGTAATTTTCTTAAAATTTTAATCAAATGGTTCATGAGAAAATTACTTAAACCAAGTGCATTGTCATAAAACATTTTAACTATATACTTGCACTTGATTGAAATGCAAATTTACAACTAAACATTAAGCATTTAATTGTGCTTAAATTTTTGTCATTTCAAAATATCTAATTGTCAATTTAAAGCTAACAATTTCCTTGAGATGTTTGATCATATTAAACGATTTTATAGTCTCATATTGCTTTTTGGAATTCAAAACTCATAGAAGTTAACATTAGGCACTATATGTCAGTGGTATCATCCAAAAGCTTCTGTTAAGCTTCCTTAACAGCAGTAGAAGCATTTTGTCAAGGTTGGGAAAAGATCACACGCTATTAAACATATAACTTCTAATCCTGAGTGCGAACTATCCTCAAATTTCTATATCAATCCAGGAAGTTTGCCCCAACCAACTTGTTATCCTTGTCAAAGATAGAACTTAGGTATAAATTGTTGTTTGCCACGATAATTCAATCATAAAAGATAAATATGCAAGTAAGTAACATTGTCATTAAATTCATTTAATTATGGTTTTTTAATTAAATAAATTACTCTCACTATTTTCCTTAAGCTAATAGCCCTCACAATTAACTCGGGAAACCTTTTCGCACTAGACTTTTTAGTAGGCAAGGATTCATATTTGGTCCCATTATGACTTTAGCTAAGCTAATGTGTCTAATGAGACTATTTAAGTAGACAACTCTTGTCAATTGCATCTCATGCAACTCTTGGATAGTTACATGAATAATTCTTGTTCTAACTCATCATATGGATTAAAACCCAACCTATGCCTCCAAATCTTATAAGGTTTAACTGAGCCAGTACACTATTTTGATTTAGTTAAGTCTAATCCAATACACTTGGAAATAACTCTTATCTCTTGCAATGTAAATGACTAAGCGAGGTAAAGCCTTGATTGAGCCAAATTAGCACAATACCGAATAGAGTTTGCTTCACATGCATTGTATGGGAGGACATCTTATTTTGTTATTTTTGACTTAATATTTATTTTTGAAGTATTTGTTAATTTATTGTCTCACCTAGTATACATTTCTAACATAATATCAACATATATAAGTAAAAGCATAAAATTAAACATGACAAGATTATGGCCATTTTATTACAAATGAACCTAGGGATATATAGTTTTTTAAATGCCTTCTTCTCACTTCCCTTCAAGCATCACCTTGGTTCACCTTAGCTCTGGACCATCTTGGCTCCAAATGTTATACATTTTAATCTACGTAATTGTTATATAAATAAATTACAAATAAAATCAAGGCTCGTAGGCCTAATTTAAATCTATTTAAATAAATTACAACCCATGTAAACCTAGACCCAAAACCATGCACCATGCATCCATTCATATTACTAACATATCAAGGATCAAGCATACATAACAATATCATATACTAATTTGTATGCTTTCTGGTTAAAATCTAATTTTAATTAAAAACCGTGCACCATGCATCCATCTATATCACTCACGTATCAAGCATCAAGTATACATAACAATATCATATACTAATTTGTATGCTTTTTAGTTAAAATCTAATTTTAATTTATCAAATTTTAATTAATTAAGGTATTAATGGTTGTTTTAATATAATTTTAATTCTCAAAATTTAATTTGGATTTAATTAAAATTTTAATCTCATTAAAATCTCAAAATCATTGGATAACTCATATCTTATTTTAATATACAAATATCTCCTTCCTTTTAAAAGTATTTTAATTTTAAATTTTATTAAGATAACTTTTTTGAAATTTTAATATCATTAAAATGTTAAAAATTACTGGATAACTCTTATCTTATTTTAATTTAGAAAATATCTCTCTAAAATATATTTAATTTAAAGTTCTATCAAGACAATTCTTATTCTAATTAATTTGTAATTAACATATATTTTAAATAAATAAATTTAATATATTTTTAAAAATTTTCTAGCAGGGTCAACAACAATTCTGACAACTGCTATAATATCAATTATATTAAATTAAAGTCTATGGGTTTCTACCAAAAATTTTGACAACTACTCTAATATCAATTATATCAAATTAAAGCCTACAAGCTTTTTTAGAATTTATAATTGTCTTACAATTATTTTAGGGTTGCCCAAATAAACTTTGAAAATTAAAATCAAACCTCTAACAACTTACAATAAAATATAAGTATCATTGCAAATCGAATTCGCTATCCTGAAAGGCGTTTGCACACTAGCTTGGATACCACTGTAAGATTTCATTGTCTCGGTTTACCATGTCATACACAAAAAGAAGCTACGGATTAGAAAAATAACAAAACAAAATCACCAAGATCATGTAACAAAATTGCTTTCAGGATAAAATATTACCTTTTCGGTGTTGCTGGTGTAGGGGAGTTCAGCTTTTGAATTTGGCAACCTATGAATAGCCCTCAGTTTATCATTAACTCGACACTCCTAGTTAAGAGAAGCCCTCTAATGGTATCCACATGAGTAGGAGGCAAAATGGAACCTTTGCTTAGTATAAGGTGTGGCTTGCGGCAAAGGGAAGAGGAAGGGGATTTTTCATATGTGCTAGCTTCAAGAGGCAAAACGACTATCAAGAACGTTAGGTCTAATTTTTCAAACTAAATATTGTTTATATAGTGCCTCTTAATGAAAGCTTAAAAAGGCTTTACACTTAGTCCAACTAGATTAGGTACTTTTGGGCTTTTCATAATTACTTAATTTAAATCCAACTAGCTTGTTAGGCATACTCTAACGGATCTGATTTAGAGTTTTTAATCATGCGATTGTAAATGTTTCCACTTTTTGTAGTCCCCACTTAAAGGGAAGTGGCTGTATACTATTAATTACATGGGGGGCAGTTGAGATCACACTAGGGGTGTAAATGATACACTAGTGCTCGCAAGCTACTTAGTACTCGAGAAGAACTTGAACTCGGCTCGATTCTTGTCAAGTTGAGCTCAAGCTTGAGGTACTTGAGCTATTGAGTAAGTCAAATTCAAGTTGTAAAACACCTAACTCAAGTAGCTCACGAGCCTAATTAAGCTTTTAATATTTTAATATATATTTTATTATAATATTATAAAATTACATATATAACCTAAATAAAAATCAAACCTATTTTGTTTTATTTCCTTTTCCATTTCACTTTAAACTTTTTACACATTTTCCCTTTTCCATTTCACTAGCCCGTGTAGCACCCTAGTCCCATTCTTCATTTCACTTTTAGCACTGTCACACACACCGATCACTGGTGACACCCCCTTCCTCAACTCTCATAACCCTTCTGCCCTCAAATCTAGCCTCCCCTCACCAGACAAGTGCCATCAACACTAGATTTGATGCCAACAAACCCCTCGATCCTTAGATCCGGTGCTAACGATCCACTCAACAATCAGATCCGGGGCTGACGAGACCCTTGACCTTTAGATTTGGCTTCTCCTGTCATGACCTAAGGGCCGTGCTGTATGCTTAACACATACTCTTATTCCACTTACTAAATTTACAAACTAAAATTTTCTTTTCACTTTAAGGTTTTGTATTCGGTGTCAGTGTAATCATTAAACAATTTTCACTTATCATTTTTATTTCGATTCAACTTTACTAACTTTTCTTTGATCTAAAGACGAGTTAAAATAATTCTTTAGGCATGTAATTGTTGTTTTTTGATCTATAAGATATACCAATCTACAAAAACAAATTAAAAATATCCCCTCTTATATTTTAAGATTTTCCTCAGATAAATTACCTGCAAATCATTTTCATTTATCTTAGCTCAACCCCATCCAACAATCCTAATATCCACAATAAATCACCAATTGCACATCATATCCAAAAACACCTATTCACTTCACAATACTGATCATGTTCTAAGATCGCACTCGATCATCATATGACTCACAAAAAAATCTAAAACGATCCTGAGTTACATCCCATGAGACATCTATAATTTGTATTGTGTAATCTTTATAGAGTGCAAATGTAAACAAAATGATACTCTTTTGCATACCTCGAAAATAGCAAAAGCAGAACTCGAAGGACACTAGTATGTACTTAGACTAGGTATGGTCCTCGATGGCCACACAAGAACTCTACGCTAATCCCTAACTTAGATAGTCTGTAGGTGGTGGAAAAAGGGGTGAGCAATTCTGTCACATCCCGTGACTACATTATTTCATGTTTTTTCACACATTTTATATGGTTGGGTTATCTGTGACGCCTTTACACACTGTTCATCTACAACAGTAAACAAATTAGACAATATTTATTTATGATAAATTAATATTCACAAACTGTAAAAGTTAGTTTATATCCCCTTGAAATAAAATTTCCAACTAGTAGTACTATATAAATGAGTCTGAATATACAAATGTAAACGTGATACCTCGGGAATCCAATATACGATGCTTCGAGCTTCTCTAGCGTATTTAATCCATGGTTTGGTACTTCAGCTATTCTTTATATCAAATCTGTGATGATGAAAGTAAAAGAGTGAGCAAACCACGGCTCAGTAAGAGAATTGTATGCAAATTTTGATATCACGAAGACTATATGCAGCAAAATCCTTAATTTCTTATTTGTATGCTAAGCACACTAAAAAGGAAAGGATACTATAGTCGGCCGGGAAATCCAGATAGAGCGTGGAAGGTATTTTGAAATACCTGTCTTGTCCCGGAAACCCAAAGTGATTATAGGGAGTAGAAATTTATTTTTTTATATAAAACTTAATCCAATTTACTGCATATAAATATATCATCCACTTGAGTAAAACACTTTATCAAACCACTAATTCAATACTTGAAAATCTCAAGGTTTCCATCACTGAAATCATCACTTATACATGTGTAATAGTATAACTGTTCAATTATAATAACAGTTTAGAAATGAAACACTTCAGAAAATCATCACAGTTATTTGAAAATATCACTAAAATCAATAATAACACATGAAAATTATAGTGAGACCAGGCAACACCCAAATGATATCATGCTATAAGTCTTGTAAGGAATAATAGGGTACACGTGAGATCCCTAAGGGGACAGTATGATAAACACATGAGATCTATGGCCATAGTCTATAAGTGTCCTCGTCGTACACTGATCAGGTGTCAACCGGGACGCTGAAGACAGGATCAGTGTCAACAACTTAACACATGAAAGGGTACACATGAACATATGAACATGATATGGGGCCTAACAGTCTCAAAACAGTATATCAGAAATCTCATCACCTTTATGGAATTTAATAAGATCAATGATGTTTTTCAGAAAATCCATAAAAGTTATGAATCATAACATCTTGTACGGTGAAAACAATTTATAAGATAATCACACAGTAATAATAAAATTTCGTAATTGTTCTTTTTCACCGTAGAACACATACAAACGTGTCTCCATGCTTTCTTTCCAAAACTTGAAATTCAAAGTTATTGGAAATCAATTCCAATATTTTCATACTTTATGGAAAAATAAAAATATATATTTTTCAAAATTAATAATAATTCCGCCAATACTTTTCCCGCTATAAAACACATGCAGAGACATTTTAGTCTCAAAACAATATTTACACAGTGATAAAGCCTTTATGGAAATCATTACACGTGATAAATTTATTTAATCCATCAAGGAAAATCATAATAAATTAATGAATATTATACTGAAAATCATTTATAAAATATTTACTATTCACTATTTCACTTCACCAATCATACATTTCACTATAAAACACGTGGGATAAATTTTCGGTAGTTTAACCTTTACCGAAATCGGTATCGTTAATATTTAATAATTACCTTTCGCTAAATTCACCATTCATGAAAAATAAGTAATTTATCACTTTTGAGGCTAGGAAAAATACCAATAATGCACTAAAATATTTTATGATATTTTTAGAAATATTTTTAGTAAATTTCGACAGCATAACGGCTGCCAAAGTCCTGACCTTCCTGCATTTGCAAACACAGTCTCAACAGCCAGAAAACCACAATTTCGTAGCATTTCGAGGCAATTCAATATCCAATAAATCTTATAAAATTCATAGCATGAAAACCATGCATTCGGATATCCCTACACATTCACACACGCATCCCTTACCTGATTGTCGGTAACGGGTTCCTCGACTGCACCACACGAACACCGAATTTCCTGAACTGCAAATAATTGCACCAAAATTACTTCAATGATCTTATTATTTTCCTTTAACCTTTAAATCATAAAAGTGTGCATTAGAATCTCATGTGAGTGCTTTGGCCTAATTTCCCCTATGAGATTCTTTAGGTTCTCCTTAATTTATTTTATACCTCAATTATCATCAGTGCATTACATATGGTCATTTATGTCATGTGATTATAAAAATCAACATTCGCCACCTTATAACTCTTCATTGCCGAATGGCCTTATCCAATTCTCAACTATTAGTTCACTTGCCTATAATTTCTATTATCACTTTCACATTACCATAAATTAATTTACCCTTTTCTGCCACTAAAGTCAGATGCCTTTATCTCCATTTCCTCTACAACCAGCTATCTAACCTCTATATTTGACTTAATTCATGTCTTTATTTGATTAAGCTTTTTATGACTATTCTTGGTTCATAGCCAGCCTCCAATATTGACCTTTTTGGACTGCTGTATATACTGTCCTAATGCATTCCTTTCATGCCAAAAATTATCACCCAACAACAGACCATATTCATCATCATCGTGAATTTTATGCTACAAGCTAACAGCTCATGATCCACGTCATCAACCACCACAATCAGTCCCTTAATACCTCCCTAGTTAAACATGTAACAACACCTAAGGTCCATGTTTTAATTAGCTCAATTACATGGCTGTTCTTATTATACCGTTAATTATCATGTTACACCATCAGCTCTTCAAATTTCAGCATCGTTTTCTCACAAAATCACTATAGCCGAAACCCCCCCCCCCCCCCCCCCCCCCCCCCAAAATGTACTCCAGCTAATTTCCATCAAAACAACATTCATACACATCATCTACTCGTTCAATTCCCTCATAAACACAAGCTAGAAGTGCATGAGACTAAGGCTGAAAATTACCTGTACAGGGGACGTTGCTGCTCAGTAACAGAGCAGCCTGTTTTAAGTGGTTTTGGCTAAGCTTTTTGGGTGGTTGGAGAGCTCTCAAGGTGCGGATTATTTCTTGTAAAAGGACCTTGGTGAATTAATGAAGAGAGGTGGAGGTTCTACTAGGTGTAACGTGAGGATGACCTAACGGAAATGGGAGCAAACGAGAGAAAATTGAAACAGAAAAATACAGCCAGCAAATCGGTGGTGAGAAAGGCTGAAAAAGACACTATTTTGTCTTCTTTATTAGTATTTTATCCGATAAGAATTAGCCATGGTCCACTTATTAAACCTCTTCTCCTTTCTCCCCTTTTCTTTTTTCTCCCCTTTTCTTTTATTTTCCCGTCACAATTGGGTTTGCAAATTTTTTGCAGCAAGCTTCCACGTGAAGCTTGCTGCGATTTCTTTTTTTTTTATATATATAATATAAAACATATATTTATAATTATGTATTTACAATTTTATATGTATAAACATATCCTTGACATATACTATATTATATAAATATATATATCTCTAAAACATTAATCTTATTTTTTTAATTACTTTACTGCACTTATAATCAATTTTAAAAATTCACCGAAATCAATCCGAACTGTATAAAAATATGAGCCATATATCGTCGGAAAGGTCTTCGAGTTAACTTTCCAACGCAATTTGAATCACCTCAATTGGAGTTTCCTATCAAAATTTATGTCTGACTCTTTATTGATTGCTCAATTCTGGGTTTCCTACGTGTGACGGGAATGTAGGAATTTCTTGTTATAAATTTATAATGAATTAAAATATGAGCCTTATATGGATAAAAGATATTTAAGTTAGCTTTCTAATGGATTTTGAATCACCTTAATTGGAGTTTCCTACCAACCACTATAGGTGAATCTTTACAGATAGGTTGGTTGAGTCGGTTGGTAGAATCTACTGCTCATGGGGTAACTTTACAAAATTTCTGGTATTGATCCATCAAGAACTAAAATAAGAGGCCTATATGTTTGGAAAGATAATCAAGTTAGCTTTCCAAAAATTTTACGGTTTATCATTTGGATACTTTGATCAAAAATTATAATCGAAACACTATCAATTGGTCATTCAAGCCTCATGATATTTTTATCCTCACAATTTCCAATCCTTAATTCAACATCCAAAAATATATTTTCTCACTCATGTCATCGTCTGAGCACTGAAATCTAAGTGGGGCCCACATAGCTTTTTATTTAATATTTGTAAAAATGTACAAAAATAATTTATTTATTAATTAAAATTTACATGCCCGTACATGTATAATACAGTAAAATCGGATCTTACAAATTCACAACTCAATAAGTAGTTTAAGTAAAAGCATGCTAGACTCATGTCGATCTACATGCACTTGTATGCATGAACAGAAAAATAAAGTGATATGAATACATGATACTATGTCCTGATGTTAGATCTATCTATATGGACTCACAATTCAAGATTGAGGCTGTATAGGGTATTAGTCAGAAGAATTCTTTGGGTACCTCATTTCCTTGAGCCTCAACACGATACTGAAAAGACACAGTCACTCGTCACAATACTACAATGTCTACAGAATGCACAATACTACAATGAGCACTGTGCTTAGTTCAAAACAGATTCTTTATTCACATAGTTCAAAACAAATTCACAATGTACTTTGTTCAAATCAGAATCACTATGCACTTATACAAAACAGATTTCATATCACTTTAAGGGTGACCTTCGAAATACTAAAATTAAAATTGATAGCAAAATAGATTTCTTAAACACATGGATACTGAATTGATAACTGATAAAGTTAGGCCTAAAGCCTCTGAATACTGAAACCAAATAATGATAACAAAACAGATTTTCTGATGCAATTAGTTCAAAATCAATAATCGTATTAAAACTGAAAAATCAATAAGTTTAGGAATAAATCACAAAACACTGAAAACTGTTACAAATAACAAAACAGGTTTCTAATACATTTAGTTTAAAACACAACCATTATGCATCGAGTTCAAAACATGATTGTTATGCACATGAGTTCAAAACACGTGGTGACTTTGCACATGAAACACGGTGACTATGCACGAATTCAAAACACCGTGATTATGCACATGAGTTCAAAACACAGTGACTATGCACAAATTCAAAACACGGCGATTATACACATGAGTTCAAAACACGATCACTATGCACAGAGTTCAGAACAAGTAATATTATGGAAATAGCTACTCAATGGAGTTAGGCAAAATGCCTCGAATTACTAAAAACTAATGCTGAAATCAAAATAGATAGTGATAAAGTTAGGCATGAAGCCTCAAATCACTGAATTGAAATTGTAATGGAAACATATACTGATCAAGTTTAGCATAAAGCTTCAAATACTAAACTAAAACTAAAATCAATACATATATTGGTAAAGTTTGGCATAAAGTCTCAAAGACTGAACTAAAACTAAAATCAAAACATATACTGATAGAGTTTGGCATAAAGCCTCAAATACTGAACTAAAACTAAAATAAAAATAGATACTGATAAGATTTAAGCATAAATTCTTAAATCACTAAAAACTGATACTGAGAAAGTGTAGGCAAAGATTTCTGATAACTAATACTGATGTCCATCTGGCTAGTGATGGAGGAGTGTCGCCAGCGACACAATACCTATGGCCATAGTTTTATTCTAACCCCTTCGCACAGTTGAGAATTGGAACTTGTTTGTTGGTTTTCCAAACAAGCCTAATAATGCCTAGAGCATGAAGCTCATAAGGCGTAGATACTGATACTAAAAGCTAAAGCACAAAGCTCGACAGACGGGTAAAGGAACCTAGAACGAAGCTCAATAGGCTTTGAGTGACCCAAAAGTCAATGGAGTTGCTTAAAATCAAATATAGAATGGAAAACTGAGTACTGATCAAAATCCTTTAGTTTAGAAAACAGATTACTAAATACTGATAAAAAATCCTTTAGCTCAAAAAATGAATTACTGAGTACTGATCGAAATCTTTTGATTCAGAAAATAGATTACTAATTAAAACTTAACTTAGCAAGACGGAGTGTGTTGCCACAATTCAAAGGTACACCATTATGCCAACTGTACACATGGTTTTCAAAACACAAATCAAAATAGTTTTAAGGTTTCCAAATACATGTAAAAGCTCTTTGTTATAGAGCTAATTTAAAACTATGCTTTTCAAACCAAAGCATAACGCCGAGCATTATAAAGCTTACGCATACAACAATTCAAGTCAAAACATGTTGTATGTGAATTCACTTATGTATCGATGGAGTACCTCTACGTACTTTGCATGGTTCCCTAGTAAGATTTTAATGCGGATTATGCATACGTACACTTAGCCTAAATAGACTATACAAACAAGATTCAAACAATAACTTAACACCTAGACATTTATTTCATACAACATGCAAGCTTGGCCAACTTTAACAAACAAATCAAAAACACAAATTTCAAATCTGGCCCAAGCTTCATGCAGAATTTATAGTTCAATTATACCTTATATCTTACCTTAATAACCCGATCAATAGCATTGCTGCACTTAAATTAGTAACCTAGATAATTTATTTACATGTAAAAATTAAACATCTCCTACAAGATGATACTAGCTAAACTTTACTTAATCCACTTCCTCGATGCTTGGTAATTTACTTCCTCGAGTTGTTCAAAACAATATTCAAGCTTCCATTGCTCTTCTAGTCACTACACATCATTTCATTACCATCTTAATAATGTATCCTCACTATGCTAAATTGAGTGCTAAAAAACACCAATCCTAGAATTCACAATTAAATCAAATTGCTTACTGATTAAATATTACTCATCATTATTTCAAAATATACATATATTCATCCTTATATATATATATATATATGAATATATATGTATATGCTGTTTTTTTATACATAAAAGAATATATCTTTATATAATTATATATATATATATATACCGGTATATATATAATTGTATCTTTATTACTTCATTGTAGTTTCAATGATATATATACATATATACCATATATAATTGTGTATATATGTGTGTGTATATATATTTTTTCTACAATGGTTTCATACAACCAACACCATAATCTCACTTAGAACATTCATTTACATTACACATATTTTATTCAAGCCAAAAGAGATGTACTTACCCCTTCAACCATGCCTTGACCAAAACTTAGCCCATGTTTTCCTCCCTTAAGCTCTTGGTAATAACTCTTTCTTAGCTAGCCCCAAAACAACCTTAAAATTTCCAAAATTTCGTCTCGAGTTCTTGTTGGAGTAATCTTTTTTTGCTCTTTTTTCTTTAGCTTTAGTCTTCTACAGCCAAGAGAGGGACAACCAGCAGCTCCTGATGTTGCCTTTTGTGCTGAGTAAAAATGGAGAAACCAGTAGCTTTTGCTGCTACTCTATGCCAAGGCCGAGAGAATTGTGCAGCCCTTAAGGTTGTGGTTCAGTCTTCCACTGATCAAGTCCTCAAACAGTCCTAAGTTGCTCTTGTAACCACCTTTATCCGACACCAAATAGCCATCATATTCACCTCTGTTTTAACCTTGAAATCAACTCTAATTGTCTGCCTTTAACAGCCTTGATCTCAGCCATAAAACACCACAAGAAAGTACATCATTCAGCCCTTTGAAAACTACAAGAGTCTAACCTAAAATTCCGTATTTCAATGTCTATAAATCACTATCTCTGTTTGGTGCCTTTTTCCTGTTTCAACTTGCTTATGCAACAAACCAAGGCCCCATTTTCATCAGTCTACTCCCTACTTCTCTCTTCTACCTCGTCGCTCTCTTGTTTCCTTCTTTCCATTCTTTTCTTTCTTTTCTTTTGGCTATTCTCTCTCTTGTCTCTGCCTAGTTTTCTTGTTTTTCCTCTTGCCTTTGGTTCCTGTTGTTTTCACCCGAAGAAAACAACCCCTAAGCTCATTGCTTGATGCCCTTAACGCACTCCAACCAGCCTTCATAGCCACAATTTCTTGCTTGGCTGTTGGTTCTATTTCAGCCCTCCCCTATTGTTCATGTTTCTGTTTCCCTCTTTTCAGTCAAGAATGAGGAAGCCCCAATGGCTAACGAACTGCTTTAGCCTTTCATTGTAACGGTCTTCGTATACCATACATTATTCATTTTGATACACATTTATCGGTTGGGTTGTCTACGATGCTTTAACTCATCCATCAGTCAAAGTAGTAAATAATAAATTTCATTAACAGTGCAATTTCAGAAATGTGACATTTCACTATTTTGTTTCATATCTATATCCCCTGTATCCAATTTGGACTTAAAGTAGTACTGTACATAATTTCTGAATATATAAAAGAAAAAATATACCTCCAATATCGTATATTGACTGACTCGAGTAACCGATATGGCAGTCAATAACTCAGGATGGTACATTTCTCAATCCAATATAATGCCCTATGGAGTGGAAATAAAGGGGTGAGTGACAACGTGCTTAGTAAAGGAGTCGTATGCAAGCTTGATACAATGAAGTCTATATGCCGGAAAAATATTTATTTTTCCTTCTTCATAAGCATAAATGGAATAAAATATTTATTTCCATCACTTCAATAACAGTTCAAAACACGTGACAGTACAGTAGTGAGACAGCTCATTGAGCAGTAAGTATAAAATCTTAGAAGTAGTAAACGTTGCTTCAGTACAATATATTATCCAGAAAATCAGTGGATAATCAGTTCAGTAATTATTTCTAAATTTAGAAATAATTTTCATAATATTCTTTTCCAGTAAACAGTGGTTTTCCAATACCGTTCAGTAAACAGTAATCAGTACGATACAGTTCAGTAAACAGTACTCAGTAAAATCTATCTCAGTAAATAGTTTCAGTGTGTTGAGACTAGGCATCACCCTATATCATATCATACTATTATCATCCCCTAAGGGACACAGTAATCATATCAAAGGGACACAATAACAGTATACAGTAAGATCTATGGCCATAATCTATAGAGGGTCCTCGAGTACACTTGCCAGGTGACTCCGAGACCGTTGCCAGGTGACTCCGAGACCGTTGATGACTTGGCGAGTCAATCAGCCACGTGACAGTAATCAGTAAGCATGAAATTAGGGCCTAAAGTCTCAAAATCATTTATTTCCCATGGAAAATACCTTTAAGGAATTTAAATGAATTAAATCATTTATTTAAATAAACATTTCCAAAAAGGTATTCTTTTCTCATCTCCAGATACAGTAAAACAGTCAATAAATATTCATGAATCAAGTGGGAATTCTCATAAATATTCTTTTTGAATATTTAATTTTATCAATAATATAATTTCATTCTCACTTTACATAAAATTCAGAACATGAATTTTTAATTAAACATTTTCTCACAATTTCCCATTTATAGAAAGTTTATGGAAATAATTTCTAAAATTTTATAATTTATTCCATTTATGCATCTAAAATATTTCATGATATTTTAGAATAATTTCGTAAATTTTCCAGCAGCATAACAGTTGCGAATTTCTAGCCTCATGCACGGAAATTACAATATATAAAACCAGTTTTCAACCACAATTTGCATGATTTTCATAGCAACCAAGTTTCTAATAATTTCATAAAATTTAACTTGATAAATCATGGAATTCAATGTATTCATACAACTCACACACTTCTCCCTTACCTGATTAGCAATACTGAGTTCTTCAGTAGCACCCACTGAAATCCAAAATTTTCGACTGCAAAATAATTTTATCAAAAATTATTAATAATTTTTCCCTTAATTTAAGCCACTAACTTTCATAAAATGCAGCCATTAATAGTAAAACACATGTATAACCAATATAAATTATATTGGTGTTAAAACTAAACTTTTCCGTTTTAGCTTCTTTTTCAGTTCTAATTTCACCGGTCTTTCTCTTCCAATATCTATATTCATTTTCTATCATTAAATCATAGAATTCAGTATAATATCATGGCCAAATAAGCTATGGCCGAAACCCTTTAAATGCCCACTTCCATGATTTTGTTTCCTTTTTGGAATTCTAACATTTCCATCCTCCTTATTTTATCATAAGCTATTGTTTTATATCATTTTCATGCAAGAAATTGCATGTCTTCCATGAGTTCACAAATCCACTGAAACCCATAAAATGACATTTTTTATTTTTAATCTTTTACCATAATTTATTGTTTCAACCCTTAAATCCTCACTTACTTGCTTAATTTCTATCATTTCCTTGCATGAAACCATAAAACACTTCTACTTTCTCATGCTAACCGAACCTCTCTTCAATGGTTAATTTTTATCTTGCCAAAATTATGATAAATTAACTTGATAACCTTCTTATACACCTTAGATTAGGCTAGAACACAACTTTAGATTTAATTAAAACAATAGAGAATGATGTCCCCTTACCTTAACCAAACCACACAGCTTCACTTCTACGTTATTTTCCTTTCACATCAGCCCTCCTTTCTTGGTCTTTTAGATGGTCTCAAGATGGAGGGAAGGTTTGTTAAGAAAGTTTAGACGTTTAGATAGCAAGAAGGTGAGGTTTTTGCTCATAATTTTTGGAAGAACGGAAGCAAAACAGAGCAATTTGCAGCCAAGACAGAAATCGTGGAGTAGCATAGTAGAGTCGGTAAGATTAAGAAAATTTTGCTGAAGTTTTGATCCAACTAGTCTCCTATTTATCCATGTTAGCCAATAAGACTTTGCCACCTATTTACCTATCCCATATCCTCATCATTTCCTTGTCTTATTGAGCATTAAAATGTGCAGAAAAACTGCAGCAAAAGGAACGGCGTGGAGCTCATTTTTTTTCTGCACGTTTTTTACTTATTTCCCTCTTCTTTTTGTAGGCTTCAACCAATAGGAATTAACCATATTTCCAATTAATAAAATCCCATCCATCTAATTATCATTTATCCAATTTTATACCATAAAAAAATTGCATTTCAATTTGTATCTAGCCGTGTAGCACACAACAGTAAAAAATTTTTGGCGTGCTGTCCAATTTTGCTGCACAGTTTGGACTTGTTTTCTATGTCTTTTTATATATTCCAACCAATCAAATTTAATCACAAGTCCAATAAATAAATTTCCCTTCCTTTAAATATATTTATTTGTATTTTATGCCATCACAATTGCCTTTAAATTTCCAAATTTTCAAATTTGTTTCTTTGTTTATTTCTATGCCTCCTCTTCATCATTTAATATTTATTTCACCTCTTATACACCATATTATAAATCATACATCCAATAATTCCAAAATTCAAAGTGGAAATCCACATTCAATCTTTATTTAATTTCACTAAATAATTTATTTTCACTATCAACGATTTACAAAAATATGGTATATAGTATTGTAAAATCGGATCTCACATTCACTCCTTAAGTGCCCAAGGAACATTCCTCTCATCTTCCTTGTCTCTCAGTCTTTTAGCCCTTAAAAGTCCCTTTATTTTTTGCTAAAAATTTTCTTTAATGGCTACCTCCCCTTTCAAATGTGAAAAGAGTCCTACTCAGTGGGAGTTGGAGAGTCCTTTGGCTTCCTAAGGAAGCGATACTACTATTATAATTAAATATATTCATTATATATTAATTTAATTTAACCTCCACAATTCAATTTATTTGAATGTTTTATAAAATGGATATTTACATGGGACATGTTTAAGTTTAATTTACAAACTTTACATGGTTAATAGGATACATTATAATTTAAATTAAATTTACTTATTTACATATTAATTTATTTAAGTATTATAACTATTCACGGTAATTTTATTTGGTAGACATCGTATGTTATGAATTAAGTGGATTCCTATTCCTTATCAACAATTTAATTAAACTGGTCTTGTTTAATCCTCTTTCAATGATCCAATTCACTTGATTAAATCCATTAATTTCACTAATATTTATCCATGATAAATTATCGGTTCATTTTCCTTAACTTCACCCACTTTTCTAACTAATTTACTACACCTATAACCTAACTTTAAAACTCACCGAGTTCAATTCATAATAAAGAAAAATATGAGCCATATACGTTTGGAAAAGTCTCCGAGTTAACTTCCCAACGGATTTTGAATCACTTTCATTGGAGTTGCTTATTAAATTTTACACCTAACTTATTATTAGTTGCTCACTTTTCAAAATTCCTGCGTTTAGAGCAACTTCCAAAATTCATCAGTATTGATCCTTAAAGAATTAAAAAAGTGAGCCTTATGTGGTTGGAAATATATTTAAGTTAGCTTTCCAATGAATTTTTTTTTGTACGCCATTTGGATTCTCCGATCAAAATTATAATCAATGCAGTTACCGATTGGTCAAAAACTTCCTTGCAAGATATTCAATGTAGGGAAATTAAATCTGTTGGATGTTTTATTCTTCATTCATCTTTAGCCAATTATCATTCTCCTATTATCCACTTATCTCTTATGATTTATTAATCATGAAAAATTCTAAACTCTTAAATTTCTTCCGATAATACATTTGTCAATTTACTAAGAATATGAAAATCATAGTTGTCACTTCTCCTTAACTATCTTTCCTCCTTCGTTAGCAGCAAACCCCCTCACACAGCCTCACACATGCAATCATGCACAGAGTGACCTCATCGATGCACGGTCGCTACCCTCTTCTCCTTCAGTGGCCACTAGCCAATCCACTCCTCTCCTTTAATCACGCACGCAATTAGTAGCTAGCTAATCCACTAGCACCCGCCTCTTTTTCAGTTATACACGTAGCAATCAGGAGGTAGTCGATCCACGTACACATGCAGCTCTCCTTTAGTCACGCACGCACACAGTAACCAAGCAGTAGCCAATTAATGCACGATCGCCTCTCCTTCAGTCACCCACCTTTCCCTTGAGCTAAGCTAGTAAGATTTTTAAATTTTATCTAGTAACACATTACACAGTGCCACAGTGACAGACAAGCTGGTTGTATGTTAATTTGTTTGGACTTTGGAGATAAGAAAAGTGACGAAAGTGTTTTAATTCATCAATGCTTGGTTGTTTGTTAATTTGTTTGGAGATAAGAAAAGTGAAAAGAGTATTCTAGTTCGTTAAATGGTCGTCTTTGTTACTTTGTCTGGAGATAAGAAAAGTGAGGAGAGTGTTTTAATTCATTAATGCTATACTAATGGTTGTTTGTTACTTTGTTTGGAGATAAAAAAAATAAATAAAGAGAGTGTTCTAATTCATCAATGTTGTACTAATTAGAATTCAAGTAGCAAATAAAAAATTATAACAACAAGATAGTGACAGTCTTTGTACTTATTTTCTATTTCATTTTTATAACTCTTACTTGGTTCACTTCTTTTTATTATTTCCTGATTTGTAAACATATTTCTTTCTTCCTTTATTGCTTGGATTTTTATTATCTCTTATTCTTTTGTGTTCCGTCAAGGTGCCATGAACTTATGATGAATTGATGATATGATCTTGCTTGGATTGATGGATTATTCTGTTTTTATATGACATTTTCAATTATTGTATTTTAGACTTGGTAGCATATTTTGATTTGGCTTTTTTTTATGTTAGAAAACTAGACATGTCAAGCATACCAGATGTTTCCTCTACACCATTTCAACCTACATTATATTTAGTTGCAAGTCGAATTGTGTTAGATGATGTTGATGACGGTTCAAAGGATAAGAATTTAGATGCTAACACAAATAAAATGCCAACTATTGGTGCTAGTGATAAAGAAGGTGGTGATATAGATTCTCAGTAAGGTCAGGAATAGGAAGGTAATGAGAAAAAAGGCAAAAGACATCTACTGTTTGGTTAGAGTTCAAGGAAGTTAGTCTTCCTGATGGTTTTAAACAAGGAGAAATGTCAATTGCAAGAAGAAGTTATCTATAAGCACAAGTAAAAGTACAACTCAATTTAATAGGCATCTAAAAACTTATTTGAAGCGAAAAATCTATCAAAGTCAACAATGAATGATTAATTTCCAGCCAGTCGACACAAGCGGTGATGTGAAAGTGCTACTTGCTCTCATAGATGGCAAGTTTGATATGGCTAAAATGAGAGAGGTAGCTACACATTGGATACTTATGCATGAACATCCTTTCTCAATTGTGGAAAAAGGTTTTAACATGATGCAAAAACGTGGGATGCCTAAATGGGATAGGATATCATGCAACATTATTAAGAAGGATTGTGTGCAAGTGTATGAAGTAGAAAAAAAAGAAACTAAAGGGAGTGTTCAAAACCATCGACAAGATTAGTTCGACGACAAATTTGTGGAAGTCAAGTAATCAAAAGATTGAGTACATGGTTCTTACAACAGACTTTATAGATGTTGATTGGATATTGGAAAAGTGAGATATTAGCTTTATTCACGGTCACTTGCTGACTCTATAAAATTAGGGCTAACTTTTTCATTTTGTTCTGGTTTGGTTAGGTTGTTTGTCGTGTCATTGTCTTTTGTTCACTTTCTTACTTACATTACAATCATATTAGGTATCTAACATTTCCATTCTATTCGATTTCATTTCCTCAAACTGATTGAATTAAAAGAGAATGACATCGATCTTACTAATATATATATATTATATATATATATATATATATATATATATATCAAAGCACTTATAGTTTACATTCCAACTACAAACTTAACTTACAAAATCTGTACTATACATAACATCTGCACATATAAAGTAAACACAATATACCTCCAAAAACACAAATGCACGCCTCAGAGGAATACTATCCCAACCAAAATATCTCTTTGACGGTAAACAGATGCTATTGTAGATAATCTGGAAGGAGAAAGTAAGGGGGTGAGCTTCGCCCAGTAAGAAATGTATATAAAAGAACAGATACTATGCAACTAATATGCATGTGTCCTAACAGTGCTAATATAATCACATGAACATTCTCTAACAGTGACATAGTATTCTAATGGAAGGGAATTTCTATAATCGTGTAGGGATACCAAGTTGAGTATGGAAGGATGCTTTAAAGCACCTCACTTGTCCCGATCCTTAGATCCGACTATAGGGATTCTATAAGATATTCTCATGACGTTGACACGATGTAATGTATTAAAGAATAATCGTTCATTTAAATCGATAACTATCATAAATAATGAAATCACGTCAAATACGGTTTAATAAATACCTTTACTTTCAAACGGAATAGTTAAACTATCAATATCATTTCTGACAAGCAAACATTTCATTTAAATCCGTAAAACAATCAAACATTCATTTCATAAATCAATCAATCGATAAAACATTCAGTAGAGATAGTCAACATCCCAATAGAATCATGCTAATAAAGTTCTCGTAAGGGATATAAAATAAGACAAATGGCCATAGTCAGAGAATCCACACAGTGCACTAGCCAGGTGATAATTGTGGGTGCTAAAAACATGACTAAGGTCTAACAGCAAACAATCGGTCAATCGGTCAGTAATGCATGATTGCCATAGACAACCACTAAAGCTAACAATCTCAAAACATTTATTATCAAAATCCAATGATTTCAAAATGATCGATAAATATTAAAATCTTTTGAAATACATTAATTTCATTTAAACAATTTCTTTACCAAACACTTTTTCAAATAAAAAATTTAGACCTAAGGCAATTGATTACTTTTTTGGGACAGTTGGCTGCCATGCATTTCTTAATTTATTTTTCTAAATTAAAATTTCTTAATATTTAAAAACTGAACATAAAAGGTGCAGTCGACTGGTTACTTGGGCAGTCGACTGATTTTCAGATAGAAAGTTTCTAGGTAAAATGCAATCGACTGTTTTGCAAACAGTATGATTATGGGTAAAAAGCAGCCGGTTGGTTTAAGTCGATTGTAGTTATGGGCAGCATGCTGCTATACAAGGTAGTCTGCTGATCTAAGTTAGTTACTATAAAAATGCCTAATTTTTGTATCTAGGCAGTCAACTGCTCCTTGGGGTAGTCGACTGCTCCTAGACAGAATGCAATCTAGAGTTAAAACCAAATTTCAAAACCTCCTACACTTAAAACACAATTTATGTCTCATATTCAACCAACAATTCGCAATATAGGCATAGTATCCTTATGCCATTTTACATATGTCCCTTACCACAATATGCCACAACACAATGTAGCAGCTTACAGCAACGAGTGATACTCTTTTACCTTCCTGAGTTCAACGCTGCAAAGAAATATCAAAATGCATTCAAAATTCAATACTCCTTTAATGAAAGATAATCTACTCTCAGAGGCCTTTCATAATTTCTAATACAACAACAATTTCAGTTTGATTCCTACCAGACTCTATAATGAAACTATAGTCAAATTGTGTCCTTTTCTGAATCTAACTTCATTGACAATCTTATTAACATCTATACCTCATTCTTTAATCACCAAAGTATTAAATTAAGCATGGTGACTCTATCTTCTCACCTTGGCTGAATTCACCACTTAGTGCCAAACTCATTCTTTTTCAAATCTAACAACATAACTATCTTCCTCTTACTCATTACTTTCATTCTATACCCTCCATGCATTCAAATCATGTTGGTATCCTATAAGCCCTCTCTTGACTGAAACCCTAAAGAGTCCCTACACTTAGTTTTGTTTCATTCTAAGCATATATACATGTTATACTAACATAAAACACTCAAAATAAATTGAAAGAATGAAAACCATAAACTTTTTCTTTAACCTCTCTACATGCCGCCACTTCCAAGGCTTCAAACACCATGTATATGGCTTCTTCAAGAGCTATTTTGGGGATGAAGAGGTAAAGGGTGGCAAGATGACCAAATTTGCTCAATAAGGGTGGCAGTCTTGGTGGCTAGATGATGAGGTTTCTCAAGGTCTCTCTCTGTTTCTTACACTTAGCTTCAAAAATGGTGTAAGTGTGAGTGATGACCGTCCATAGGAGAGAAGATAATTAAAATATCCCATTTAATTAATGTTTTATCATTAAAATATCATCCATGGTCAAAGGTCAATGTTGGCCTTCTATAATTTCCATCCATATCCCATCTTTATATATTTATTTAATTACTAAATAAAATTTAGATTTTTATTTTTATTTAAATATATTCAATTATAACAATACAAGTCAAACATTGATTATTGTTGGCTCTATAGGCTATACCGAGAGGGGGGTGAATCGATTTTTCGCTAACTTTAAGTTTGCTTTTCGGTTCCTCTAAATTCTCTAGCCTATATTGATATTTTCTAAGTTCTCTAGGCTACTCAATTATGCAATATAAATTCAAAACAATAAACACAAATATAATTGCAAATAAGTAAAGAGAGTAAGGATAGAGAAATGTACGCAAGCGATTTATAGAGGTTCGGCAACCTTGCCTACGTCCTCTACCTTGAGACGCTCCCAAGGATTTTCCCAAATTCACTATCCTTGACTTTGTTACACTCCCTCTTTTTCTAGGCTAAAGAGAAACCTCTCTCTTTTTTTAGGCTCAAGAGAAACCTCCCTCCTTTTCTAAGGCTAAAGAGAAACCTCCCCTTTTACAAGGTATGAATTTGTTTACAAGTGGTGCAATCAAAGAAGGCCTCTAAGTAGGCAAATGATTACAGAAATTAGGCACAAAGAAAAAGCCTATACAAGATTTGTGCTAAGTAATACAAGAGATATGTGTATGATGGAAGATGAAGACTTTGTAGCCCTTGATTTGTTGTTGAGGCTTGAGGATTTGAGGAAAATGAGTATTGGAGTTGATTGAGTAGTTCCTCTTACTTTCTTTAGCTTCTAAGCCTCTATTTATAGTCCCTTGGATGTATTCTAGTCGTTGGGTGGAGCCAAAACTTGAATATGATCGTTGTCTCACAAAAACTAGCAGTTACAGGTTATTTTCGGGCAAAGGGATCGATCCCTTCCCATAGGGGATCGATCCCATGCTTCGTTCTGAGCCTTGGAGGCATTCTGCCATAAGGGGATCGATCCCTTCCCTTAGGGGATCGATCCCATGCTTCTAGAATGTGTTTTTCCTGCATTTTTGGGTTAGAAATGATATGGCTTTTGATTTTAATTCAACCCAAAACATTTTGACATTTTTGTGGGAGTTTTTCTTGACTTTCTCTAATGAAAACATGGTCCAAAAATTCATCAAGTGATTTTCTAAAATATTCAAAACATTTATAAAGTATTAAGACCAATAAGGATGTATCATTAAATCATGGTCTTAATGTTTGATATGATCACTTGAAAATGGATTGAGAAAATCATGTGTGATAAGGCAAATTTACAATATGAATTAAAACATTAAAGCTTACTTAAGTTTTTGTCATTTCAAAATATATATGTCAATTTAAAGCTAACAATCTCCCCCTTTTTGATATGACAAAGCTTAATGTAAATTTGCTTTGAAAATTCTTTGATAAAATACTCCCCCTCTAATAAAGCAGGATTTTACAAAGCTCCCCCTTAATATAAGCATGGGTTTTGAAAATGAATTTTCAAACTATTTTTCCCCCATTATCTCTCCCCCTTAATATCTCTCCCCTTTTTTGTCATAGCAAAAAGAAAGAAAAATAATAAAAGATATGCTCCCCCTAAAATCATGGCTATGTGAGAAGAGATAAAAGAATATGCTCCATTCAACAAGAAACATGTTAGTACATGGGACTCATAGCACAAATAAATAAGTCAATATCCATTAAGAGTATGAAATATTCATGCAAAGAATATGACTTATGATCCTATACCAATTGTTTATAAATAATTTTGCAATAAGGTCTCAATTGGTAAGAAATTAAGCAAGCACCTAAGTATAACAATTGTTCTCTAAAGTCTAACTAAGGTGCATGGCAATACATCATGATTATGAGCTAAAATTAGATGACATATCATATGCAAGAGCTCATAAATCACGTTCAAGCAAGAATGTGCTTAGAATTAAATCATATATCAATTAATCACAAATTCTAGCACAAAAGTGTTTCATGCAAAAGTGGCTTATGTGAATTCTTCCCTATTTGTCATTTCAATCTAAGGAGCATGAGAAGAATTGTCAATTTAAAGCTCATTCCAATTGGCAATTTAGTTTTGGCTTACCAATTATTGAAAATATGGTTGCCAATGATACTAATTGTTATTTCAATCTAAATACCAATTGTTACTAGTGGTTGACTTAGACATTTTGCATGAATCCAATATTTATGTGTAGTGTGTTCATGTCAAGAAAATAGTCATTCTAAATATGCAAGAACACAACACATATCATCAAATATGCATAAGGATTAATTAATCATTAGCACACTATCATAAAGTATTAATCCATATTCATATTCACAATATTATACCCTATGGAAGATTCAAAAAATCAAGGTATTCAAGCAAACACATTTTCTTCCATGGTTTCAAGTACAAAAATCCTATGCTCATTTTCCAATTCAAGTCCTTAACCAATTATGAGCAAGGAAAGATTCAACATTAGGAATAAATGCATGGATATCAATCAAGGTACATTTGTTCAAGTTTGCATTTATCATTTGAATGTTGGTGTTGTCATTAAAGCCCAAGTTCTTTAATAATTTGGCTATAAAAGAATTTTAAGTTCATAGATGATAAAGTTTCATGCATTTGAACATTTAGGATCCATTTACCATCACAATTTATAGGCCAATGACCATTACCAGTTGTTGAATTTACATTTGAAATCAATCCACTAGATGTATAATTATCATGAAACCTAGTGTGGAATGATAAGTCAAGCTAAGAGACATAATCCTATAAGCATGCTTGACTAAGATGAACAAAAGGAATGAAGAATATTCATTATGCACAAGTTCATCAAATTCTTACAAATCATTGAAATAAATCTCAAAATTATGTTTAAGCATTCATTGAAAATATATTTCAAGATTATTTCAAGATTTATTCAATTCCTGTCCATCTTCAATGAGAAAACTGATTTTGCGCTTGTGAGCTCAAGAAAAATGATATTGATTATTGAAAGTGATACCATTTGTTGGAAATGATAGAAATTGATGGAATTGAGGCATGATATCAATGAAAAATGATTTTTCATATTTTAAAGTTCATCAAAAAGAAGTTAAAACAATGAATTTTAAGTTGAGAAGAGAGAAAGTATCAAAACAATGAAAAGCTCTTCTCAATTTTGGTTGCAAACATGCAGGAAAGCCCTTTCTGGCTTGGGGGGGTCGATCCCTAGAGGAGGGGGATCGATCCCTTAACTCTAGAATGCAGATTTCCTGCACCCTGCTTGTTGAGGGATCGATCCCTCATCCTGTTTCTGCAGTTTTTGACAGAAAATCTAACCTTTGAGGTACCAAAACTTCGTTTTTGAGTATTTTAAGTCCAAGTAAGGGTTTAAACATTTGTAAAACATGATTTTGGACTTGTATGAAAGAAAAACATGAATGAAAAACCATTTTAGAAAAGATTTTGCAATTTTGGAAGAATTTACACAATAAAATGCATTTTTGGCCTCAAGGGAGGTCATTTTGAGAGTTAAGCATATTTTGACAAAACCAAAGCATTAGAAACCACAAATATGCCAAAACAAACTTGTTCACATAGATTTTAAGCACATATAACATCAAATCATCATACTTGTGAACATTATGCAATGATTTCCAACATACAAGTTCTTCATTATTGCTCATGACATGACATTTTGTATAAAAGACATATTTGATCATTTGGGACAAGTAAATACATTATCAACACATAGAAAACTTGCTCAAAATGCAGAAATCCAATAATCATTTCAAAATCATTAAACATGCTTTTCATTCAATGCATCAAGAACTATTCATTAAGCACTCAAAAATCATTTATCATGCCTTTTGTTCAATCATTCAACTCACAAAGCATCAAAGATCATCAACAAACCATATCATCAAGGCATAAACAATTTAAATGTAACACAAATTTTAAGGAGTGAGAATTTAATCTCACAATACTCATTTGCTTGAGAGTGCTTGCCATGATGTGTTGGATCCACCATTAGCCATTCTTTAAGAGATTGTTGTCACCTTGCTAAAGATGGATTTCCAAGCTCTTCCTTTTTCTTATTGGCATAAACAAACTCCATGAGGATGTGTTGAGCATTTAGACTCCATTGCTTCTTTGTATTCTCATGCTCTAACACTCCTGCAACAAACAAATTCAAACATGCTTTGGTACCCAAATTTTCTTGGGTCCATGAGAGTTAGTGCAAACAATTTTTGATCCTTTTGGGATCCATTTCAAGCATAATTCATGATCATTTACAGCATGCTTTGGCACCCATATTTTCCTAACAACTCTTCCCCTAAATGTAGTTTTTCTATATGTACATGCTTGTGAAGAGTGTCCTATTCTATTGCATAGTGAGCATATGAGAGATGTATCATGCATAGAATTTTTGCTTATTAAGAAATTCCTAAGATGAGTTTCTTTTTGTTTTTCATTATAGCCTAACCCATCTTTGTCAAAGAAAGCTCTTTGGGTCTCTAACATATGATCTAGCTTTTGTTGACCCATGTAGAATCTAGAAAATGAATTATGCAAATTTAAGTTCTTTTTATTTACTTCATCAATTTCTAGATTTGCTTCTTCTAATTTCTTTTCAAAATCAAGCTTGGCATTCAATAACTCATCATTTTCCATTTCTAGTTTTGTAATCATTTTCTTGTATTTTGAATTCATGCATTCAAATTCACTAGCTAGCTCATCAAAAGCATTTTGTAAATCATCATAAGAATGGTCATTGCATTCACTAGAGCTAGGTTTCTCCTTTTCATCCTCAATAGTCAAAGAGCTAGGATTTGCCAATTTATCTTTAATGTCTTCTAATCTCTTTTCTAGCTCTAATTTCACCTTAGTGAGTTCATCATTCTTTGAGCCTAAATCTTTTATTTTCTCCTCCAACTCAACATTAGTATTCATCAAAATTCCATTTTCTTTTCTAAATTTATTTAACTTTCGGTTATATTTTGCATGCATTGATTTATATTCATCACTTAGCTCATTAAATGCATCTTGAAGCTCATCAAATGAATATTCTTCTAAAGTTTGTGAGCTAGTCTCAAAATCATCACCTAGAGCCATTTATGATCGTTTTGCTCTATAGAGGTTAGTCTAAATCAATCTCGAGCCCAAGCTCTGATACCAATTGTTAGCTCTATAGGCTATACCGAGAGGAGGGGTGAATCAGTTTTTCGCTAACTTTAAGTTCGCTTTTCGGTTCCTCTAAATTCTCTAGCCTATATTGATATTTTCTAAGTTCTTTAGGCTACTCAATTATGCAATATAAATTCAAAACAATAAACACAAATATAATTGCAAATAAGTAAAGAGAGTAAGGATAGAGAAATGTACGCAAGCGATTTATAGAGGTTCGGCAACCTTGCCTATGTCCTCGACCTTGAGACGCTCCCAAGGATTTTCCCAAATTCACTATCCTTGAATTTGTTACACTCCTTCTTTTTCTAGGCTAAAGAGAAACCTCTCTCTTTTTCTAGGCTCAAGAGAAACCTCCCTCTTTTTCTTAAGCTAAAGAGAAACCTCCCTCTTTTTCTTAAGCTAAAGAGAAACCTCCCTCTTTTTCTTAGGCTAAAGAGAAACCACCCATTTTACAAGGTATGAATTTGTTTACAAGTTGTGCAATCAAAGAAGGCCTCTATGTAGGCAAATGATTACAGAAATTAGGCACAAAGAAAAAGCCTATACAAGCTTTGTGCTAAGTAATACAAGAGATATGTGTATGATGGAAGATGAAGACTTTGTAGCTCTTGATTTGTTGTTGAGGCTTGAGGATTTGACGAAAATGAGTATTGAAGTTGATTGAGTAGTTCCTCTTACTTTCTTTAGCTTCTAAGCCTCTATTTATAGTCCCTTGGATGTATTCTAGCCGTTGGGTGGAGCCAAAACTTGAATATGACCGTTGTCTCACAAAAACTAGCAGTTACAGGCTATTTTCGGGCAAAGGGATCGATCCCTTCCCATAGGGGATCGATCCCATGCCTCGTTTTGAGCCTTGGAAGCATTCTGCCATAAAGGGATAGATCCCTTCCCTTAGGGGATCGATCCCATGCTTCCAGAATGTGTTTTTCCTGCATTTTTGGGTTAGAAATAATATGGCTTTTGATTTTAATTCAACCCAAAACATTTTGACATTTTTGTGGGAGTTTTTCTTGACTTTCTCTAATGAAAACATGGTCCAAAAATTCATCAAGTGATTTTCTAAAATATTCAAAACATTTATAAAGTATTAAGACCAATAAGGATGTATCATTAAATCATGATCTTAATGTTTGATATGATCATTTGAAAATGGATTGAGAAAATCATGTGTGATAAGGCAAATTTACAATATGAATTAAAACATTAAAGCTTACTTAAGTTTTTGTCATTTCAAAATATATATGTCAATTTAAAGCTAACAATTATTAGTCGAGTTTGACTGATCATTAGTTGTGAATTTACTAAAATACCTTTAAATGAAGGCTTTTGGGCTCGTTTGTATTGTTTTTAACATTTTTGTGTGATTCAATCTATGGCTGGGAATTGCGTAATACATCTTCACATGAGGGTTCAACTATTACAGTTTGTGGGTCAAAAGTCAAACTAGGTAGACTATTATTGATAAAAGTTTTGATGGCCTATGGACAAAATTGTTATTTTTGAATTTGTTGCACGCAAACCTAGGTATGCTCAAATGAAGGGATTTCAAAAAAATGCTTTTCTTCCTAGTTATGTATTTCGATGCCAAAATTAAGAATGCCACTACCATGCCCATCCGAGTTAAGGATTTGTTTTGGGGTCCACCTTATGGTTTCTCTATCACTTATAAGACATTGCAACTTATCGTCATAGTTTGTCTAATCACTCTAACTTGAAATACTCCATAAGTGTGGGAAGAATAAAGTAAATTGTGAATCTCACATTCACATACCTCTTCTTCGCCATGGTGTTGAGATTGTTGATTGCGTGTTTAAGTGTTTGAAGAAATGGGGAATTGAAAACAAGGTGTTTACACTCTTTGTGGATAATGCTTCAAATAATGAGTGGCAATTAGAATTCTTAAGGACACCTTTTCAAGAAATAAGAGGTTGCTTTGTGGAGGAAAAATTTTTCATGTTCGATGTTGTGCATACATCTTTAAATCTCATGGTTCAAGATGGTATTTTAGAGATTAAGAATGTGATTGAAGATGTTCATGTAAGTGTTAGTTTTATTAATCAGAATAAGGCAAGACTTAACTCATTTTCTGAAATAGCATCATAGTTACAGTTGCCTAATAGAGAACTCATTCTCGAATGTAAGACACATTGGGATTCAACATTTTAGATGTTGTCAATTGCAATAAAATTCAAATAAGTGTTTTCAAGATTCAAAGAATGAGAATCTCACTACCATTGTTGTCTAAGTGAAGAAGATTGGGAAAAAGGTGGAGAAAGTTTGTGAGATTTTAGAATTTTTTAATTCAGCAGCTAAAATCATCTCTAGGAGTAATTATTTAACTTCTAACTTATTTTTGAATGAAGATTATCATGTGAAAGTGTTGTTGGATAAAATGGCGTAAGATGAGGATGAGTTTGTGCAAGCAATGGTTCATAAGATGAAGAGCAAATTTGATAAGTATTGGGAAGAATGCAATTTGTTAATAACTATAGCAACTATCTTAGATCCAAGGTGCAAAATGAAGGTGGTTAAATTTTGTTTTCCTCGAATGTACCCTGAGAGAGAAGTACGAGAAAATATTGCTCAAATTCGAGATGCTTTGTATGAGATTTATAACGAATATATTTGCGAGTATCAATCTATCAATAAGTAAAGTGCTAAAACCCAAGTACTTGAGAGTTGTAAATTATGTGATGTCAATTGAGACTATTCAACCACAACGATTTGATCTAGATATCTACATAGTTGAGGGTTGCTTTATTTGTAAAGGAGATTCCAATACGTTTGATGCTTTGGATTGCTGGAAAGCAAGTACTTTAAAGAATCGTATTCTATTTAAAATGGCTCATGATGTACTCACTATTCCTATCACTATAGTGGCTTCAGAGGCTACCTTTAGCGCGGGATGCAGAGTTATCAATACTTATTGTGCCTCATTAGCTCTTGACACAATGCAAGCATTACTTTGTGGAGGAGATTGGTGTCAAAATCTTTATGGAGTGTAGAAGAAAAGCAAAGTAAGTTTATTCATTTTTTTTATTTTTGTTGTTTCATGGTTGTCTTACTTTAATTTGACTTTTAACTTCGTTTTTCTTTTACTTTGTCTATATAGAAAGAGAAGAAACCAATTGAAATTGCACTTAAATTCCCTAATTGAGATGGAGCACTCTTGATAAAGGTATTTGATTTTTTTATAATACTTTGTCAATTTAATTATTGTGATATATTCTTCATTCGGCTGTTGTGTAAGAATTATGTGGATATTGCATAAGTGTATATGCTTGCTATGTGATGAATTTATGAGGTTGCTGTGTGATGTTTGCTGCTATATATGAATTATGTAGCTGTTGTGCTCATTGGCACAAATGATCAATTTTGATGAGAACTTAGTGTTTAACAAGTCATTTTGTAATAAAGATTCTTATCAACTTCTTGTGAAGTTTATAGTATGAATATTGCCTTATTACTGAAATGGTCAATGTTGTATGTCAACTTGTAGAATGATGGATTAGACTTTTCTCTTCAAAAAAAAAATTCTTGGACTTCTAGAATGATGGATTGGCTCTTTTGCATACGTGGGTAAAAGATATAATAAAAAAGCAAGATGTACTTTCGATTTGCAAGGAAGGAGATTTGATAATGGATCAATTGTTGGAGCTAGTAAGGATGTGATGTTACCTTTTTTTATTGTTTATTTCATAATTTCAAAATTATGTAAGACTTTATAATTTTTCAGATGATTAATGTTGTGTGTGATTTGTGTGGTCTTTAGTTACTTTTATTTTTATATAAGGTTTTCATTATTGTTGATGTTGTATTGTTATTATTATTAAAAAATATTATATTTGATTATATTTAATTGATAATATATATATATATATATAAAATAAATTCAAGCTTGAGTTTGAGCATGAAAATAAAGCTCGAAGACTCGAGCATAAGAATCGAGCTCGAACAATCGAGCCTAATCAAGCGAGCTCAAGTAACTCGTTTTTGATCTCGAGTCAAGCTTGAGCTCAAAAAATAAGGTTCGACTGAACTCGAGCTCAGTTCCGAGCACCGAAATTTTGAGTCAAGCTCGAGCTCGAACGCCCCACTATATCAACTTAGTTCAACTCGATTACACCCTTAGATCACACTACTACTTTTCGTTGCTTAACTACTTGTCCACTAAACAAGACCATCAAAATTTGAGTTTTAGCCGTTGCTATATTTTTCAATGGTGATTTGATGAGATTTTGGGATAAACCAGGCACACTCCACCTGAGGTCTTACCCAACCAAAAATTTAGTTAGGTATTAACACATTTTCTATTTGGATTGGAATAGAACAAGATTACAGGTCCAATTAATTTTCAGATCGATTGAAGTTAATCCAAAAAGGAATTAAGGTAATATTATTTCTTTTTTTTTTGTTATATTCTGATATAAAAGTATATTGTTAAATATTATGTACACCTTTTTATAGAGTAATTTTTATTTTAAATATAATTTCAAACTCTATAAATTATAAAAAAAATTATCTGTTACATTATCAATGGAATTTTTTGTTTTATGCTCATTAGAAGATACAAGATAGGAAGAGGATTCGAACAATAGATCTAATCCCTTCTAATAAGGGATAACAATCATACGTAAAGTCTTGTTAAAAAATTAGGTTAGAGATCCACCTTGGAAGGTAGATAGCCTTAACAAGATTTGTTGCTAAAAGGAAAGCCCGAAGGCTATTTCTGTCCCTATCAAGGGAGATGTCAACCACCTCTCCTTTCTACGAACACTATCATTGGAGTTTGTAAATTTCATTGTTGACATTAGTAGGATAACATATTTCTCTTAAAAAAATTTAAAAATTAAAAAATAAATTAAAAAAATGAGAAATGCAACTATCTTTTAACTCATTTTATAAAATTAAAAAAAATCACCAGCAAAATATAAAAAAAATCTAAACTACAATATAAATTACACCCGTTAAATATGGAGCCCAATCTGTTTTATTTTTCTCTTATCAATGAAGGCTTATACAAATAATTTTTGTTCTGTCAAAGGTGTGATTCAACTGCCAAGAACTTCTTGATTGAGTGCTTAATGATAAGTTATGATGTACTATAAGATTTAACTTCGAATTCAAACAACTTTACTCCGATCTTCAGTTATTAAATATTTTCGTTGTACCAAAAAAAAATTGTCCAACTCAGTCTACTCAAATCACATGCGACATGTATGTATCGTCGTTGAAACATGATGAATATTTCTTTCGCATGGCCCTGTCAATGTTAAATTTTATAGCCCATACATTGGCAACATAAAAGCCCAAACAAACTTTAGTTATAAAAAATCCAGCGCCTCTATTAGCACAAGCTTTTTAGGTGCACTTTGTTTTCCATTTTTTTGGTAAACACTCGCCATCCCAATCCCAAAAATCCCATCTTTTTCAATCTAAAATTTGAATTTGAAATTTTTTAATTAATTTTTTTTCTTGACTGCTAAGATATCTATTGAGACATCAATGCTATATTATGACTTTAATTAAGTTATCTCTATTTTAGTTGAATTATTATCTTATTCACCGTCAATTAAAACAAAAAATTTCACAAACGGACTTGTGAAGCTCTTTATTTCTACTAAAGATGGAAGAGATAATCCATTTTATTTTATAAAATTTATTGTAATAAAATTAAAAAGAGTATTAGTAGAGTTTTTTCTTATTAAATATCCTAATTATAATGATATAAATTGTACCATAAGTCCAAAACTATCAAGCATACAAAATTTGGATAATATCATATAAAATTAGCAAGGCTTCTGTTACTTCTTCCCCATTAATATAGTAGTAGACTTTAAGGTTGAATTTATCCTTTTCAGACAAACACCGTTCTCCGAGTCCAATAGATATCAGCTAGATCTAACTAACTATGCATAACAATTTATTTATTTATTTACAAATGAAGCCACAACTTGAGAATAAGAGAATAAGAAAAATAAAATATAAGTTGAGATTTGAATTCTAAAATTAATAAAAATTATTTGTTTAAATAAATTATATAAACCAAGTAAACTAAGTCTTGAATTTAATAAATTTAATCTTCTAATGTTGAAATAATTCGATTCCAATTAAACTCCCGAATTTAATAAATTTAGTACTTTGTTGTTGAAATAATTGGATTCAAACCCTTAAAAGGGGACCTATTCCCTTCTTCGTTGAAAACCTCAACCTCTGTACCAAGTTTGCTTACATTCTACGTATCTCTAAAACCGAGTTTAGTTTAAAATTTTCTACAGTTTTTGATTCTTTTAAAAGTACATTGTTATTTAAAGTTACAATTATAATATCATTGAACCAGTAATTTAATAAATTTGTAAATACTAATAACAATAACAAGTTGAATTTAGTCTATCTCGCACTTAATGAAATTCGGATCTAGATCTCAAAATCTCAAAATCACTTTTGTACCATTAAGTCAATGTTTCATTGGCTTATGGTTTTGATATCAGGGGTTGTTTAGTTCGTGAGATTTATGATTCTTGGTCGAAACTTTAATTTTTGTGATCATTTTCTTTTGTTTGGTTATTGCATTTTGCCCGCACTAAGAATTTTACATTCCCAACAATGTCAAATGGGGGAAAATAGGGGGAATCAAATTATCTCCATGAGGTTTTTTAGAATTCTTGGGGAAATGACTTTTTTTTCCCATTTTGTCCTCAATTTCTGGACCATATCACAATCTTACATCCCTCTTACACTCTTGGGTGATATTTTCAACCCA
This sequence comes from Heritiera littoralis, assembly GCA_031772115.1. NCBI lineage: Eukaryota > Viridiplantae > Streptophyta > Magnoliopsida > Malvales > Malvaceae > Heritiera > Heritiera littoralis. The sequence continues at coordinate 479,794 of JAPDPK010000192.1, read as the reverse complement.
ACCATTAAATATTATTTAAATATTATTTACATGTTAAATAAATAAACAATTTAAATGTTAAGTAAAGTAATATATAATTTACATGTTAAAAAAACAAACAATTTACATGTGAGATAAATATATAAATAATTTAAATATTAAATAAATTAATATATAATTTACAGGTTAAATAAACAAACGATTTACATATTAAATAAAAAATATACATCTTAAATAAATAAATAATTACATGTTAAATACATAAACAATTATACATGATTTTCTTCTATATTGAAAAGTTCTAATAACAATTATATTTAAATTTGATTTAACATAAATGATAAAAAAACGGTTTAAGTATAACTTTTTAAATATTATTTACATGTTAAAATAAATAAATTACATATTTAATACTAAATAATTTAATATGTTAGATAAATAAATAAATACGTAATTTAAAAATATATATTTATCATGAGTTATTCACTTGACACAACTACTAATATCATTAGGTAATCTTACATTCCTACTAAACGAAATCTTCTTTCTTTTCAATTAAACCAAAAAAAAATCTAATATTCCAAAAATTTTCAAATATATAGTGTTTTGATCGCATTCAAATTTTCAAACTTAATTTAATTTTTAGAGAATCAAACGCCTTCTTAGAGTTGTAGACTCAAAGCAACTAATAATTTTTTTTTCTTGATCGAGTTCTTGCATAGCTCTCACCCATACTCGCTCGGTCCCCACCTTTAAATTGATATAATTAGATAAAGCAAGTTGCGCATTCTCAGTAAGCTTCTTGACTTTCCAAACCGGAACGACTACAACCCTGCATCCTTATGGAAATACAGCTTGGTGATTAAACAGGCCGCATGCAAAAACCGCGTAAATCAACTACTTTCATTGAACCCCAAAGTTTTTCTTTTCCCCTCTTTTATGAATCTAGCGATGTAAAATAGTCGTAATATTACATTCAATGTAATTTTTTGGGTCGATCTCACTATTATGCATTAAATATTTTTTCAAAACTCAAACCCATAAAATTCTCATATTTTATTTTTTTGTGTAATTACAAGTATTCTAATCCATTTGACAATTTGAGATTAATTTATTTGAATCGAAAGTAATAAATAATAAAATTCTCTCATTAATAATGATTCCGAAAACTATATTTAATGCTTGAAAAAGAATTTACTTTTATTTCTTTTAATTATTTATTGATAAAATTCTCATATTTTAAAAATAAAAGCATTGTCGTTACGTTGGAAGTCAAAATCAAAATGTAACCCTTTTGACAAGTAACTTACTCAAGCTCCAGAGAAAATGATAAATACCGATGACAAATGCCACCGATATATTCTCTTAAAAGTTAAAAAAAAAAAAATTTTGGTAGAAAAAAGGTTAAAACTTTGATTCGAGCGTGAATGGACGTGATTTTCTATAGGCTAAAATTAACTCTAGACATATCAGAACGTGACAGGCAAAAAAGTTTCTCGGTCTTTCTTTACGTGTCGAACTAACCCCACGCTTATTTACACACTTGGAGACGGATTTCTTGACTGCTTTTCTTCAATGCCATACATTACACGTAACTCCAAGCAGGAATAAAATTGAAACTTCCCTATTCTTTCATATATTTCTTTGTTTTTTTCCACTTCTTGGCTTTGTCTTCATCTAAAGAAAGCATACAAATTAAATTAGGAACAATTGATAAACAATTGGATAGAAAGTTGAACACCCTTTCTTTTCATTGGCCGACACAACAACAATAATTAAGAATTAGTTGTAGTAAGTAATAAATCTGTATTTTCTTCTGCCTTTCCTTTTCACTTTTTCTTTCTTTTTTCTTAATCATCTTTTTCTGGACTTTGCATTGGCACACAAATTGGAAGAAATTATTTAGCTAAGAATACTTAGGTTTTACTCCTAGTACCCACTCTCAAAAAGCAAAATGACTAGACATATACATGTATAATTTGCAGTTTCTTCCTAACAAAAAATAAACAATTGAAGGTGATCATGATTTCTTCTAATTTGCAGCAAAACTGGAACTGTTGATTTTATTGTTGCCATTGCTGTTGCTGTTGCTAGTAGTAGCGACATTGCCACTGCTGTTGGTGTCATTATTATTAGGGACGTTGCTGGGGTGAGGCTGAGAACTCCCAATAATAGAGGTGATAGCTGCTGCTAGAGCTGCAGTGAAGTTAGGATCAGCTGCAATGGCGGCAGTGGCAGCGTTTACAGTGTCAGCAAGTGAACTTTGCTGGCTCCGTTGAGGTTGCTCCACATCTTGAGACATCTGCAGACCAGAAAATTTGGATTGGTCGTAAAGTGCCTGGCCAAAAATCTGAGGCAGCAATGCCGCTGGGGAGTTGCCAAGATTGTGCGGTGGGTTTGGGAATGGGACCTGGAGTTGGCCGGGTGGCCTTGGGAACTGTAAAGGGCTCGGGGGCTGTGTTAGGTCCAAGGTAACGGTGGGAAATGGGGCTGAAGCTGAAATAGTAGCCATGCTAGAGGAGCAAGGCAGGAGAGTTCTTGTGAGGAAATTCGAGTTCATTAGCCCATCGGCACTGGACATAGAACCTGATAGCAGCATTCGTGCTGCCGATGATGTGGTTGACGCCATTGCCATTGCAGCTGGAGGCAAAGGGTGATTGTGATTGCCTTCATACGTGGTGATGAGAATGGTACGATCTTCTGCACATCTTTGTACCTGAAACAATTTTCGACAATGATCAAGTTAATATCGAAAGAGTTTTTTTTCATTGGCTATCAAACAAATTTCTCCAATAATATAATGCAAGTGTAATAGTTAGTATTAATTAAAAGATGATTATTCAGTGAAGTTTTTTTAACTTCATAAGCAGAATAAAGATTGTGATATATATTCTTTACAAATATTACGAAAGTAAAAGATAAATAAAATTAACACAACGTTTGGATTAAATTTCAATGCATCATTTAATATTAACACTATATTTGGATTCGAAGTAAAGAAAAGAAAGTTAAGTAAGGGAAGATTTTGAAAACCTTTTACTTGTTTGAGAAAAATTTTAGCTAAAGAAAAGAGCGAGAGGGGAGTGAGCATCTTTTTTTTTTTTTACTTACTCAATTTTTTAATATCCAATTTGACGTAAACAAAAAATTTTTAACAAGTAATTAAATTTAATTTTATTGTATTATAAAATTTAAAAACATAAGATGCTATAATTAAAAAGTATTATAATGTATTTTTTTTTACTTTATACTGCTTAACTAAATCAGAGTTATTAAGATTATTTTTTTTTTCATTTTTTTATTAATTTTAACTATTCATGCAATGATTACATATACCATTTTCCTCTCATTTCTATCCATTCACATTTTTGTTTTTTATTTTTACCATTCTTTTCTCTATTAATGTGTTTACAAATATAAGATAAAAGTAGGACGAGCTTCTCATATATTTGATAATTATTGCAAAAGATTTAGCAATTTCTTGAAAGGCACAGGTAGAAAAAAAAAAAAGGAAAATGAATCTGACGTTTCGAAGGTAATTAATGTGAAAAACTCGTTGTACTGGTACTGAAAGTGATGGTAGATTAGAATCAGCTAGAATATTAAAAAAGAAAAAATTGAATGAAAATTCGTTGGAGATAAATTTAATAATTTTAAATATTATATAATAACACGATACGAAAATAATATAAATAAAATATAAAAAAATAACACAAATTAAAATTAAATAAAAATTATATATAAATATATTAAATACTAAAAATAAAATTTTTAATTTTTTATATCGACATAAATTTTAATATAAAATTTTCATATTTAATACGATACGTATATAATTTTTCATGATATAAAAACGAAATACTAATGCGAATCGTCAAGCCTAGCTGGAGAGTACCTGTTTTCTAACTGGACAACCAGCAGCCATGGTACATCGGTAATATGCTCGAGGACATGGATTTCCCTTGGCCATTTTCTGTCCATACTTTCTCCATTGGCATCCATCTGTGATCTTTAAAAGAAAAAAAAAACAAACACATATATAGTCCAATCAATTTAAGTCAGAACAAAACTTAAAAATAACGAGTTAAAAGCCATATAATTTGATTCAGTTCAATTCAATTCAGTTACATACCAGAGGTGCCTCTGATCTTGCTCGAACAGAAACTCGTGCCTTTCTAATGGTAGCCTCAGTTTGATCTACATTTTTTGGAGAGTTAAATTTTGAAACCTTATTAGCACTCCAACCTTGAGATCCTTGATCCGAGCTATCCTCTCTCCCAGTTTCCCGACCATCTTCTTTACTCTCATGCTTCTTCAACTCAAATTCTTTGGAAGCTACCTCTGTGTTATTATTAGCAGATCCTGAATGGTCATGGCTCCTTCCTTCCGACGAAGACAACGAAGGTTCATCAGTGTCAGCTGTAGCAGCAGCTAAACCAAGATCCATAAATTGTCTTGGCACTGTTAGCTTTTTTTGTTCTAATTTTTCCTCAGTTTTTTCTGCTTTTTCATCATGTTGTTGTTTCATCAGAGTGGCGAGATGCATCTGTACCGTGTTGTTGTTGCTAGTTACCTGATTTAACCTCTCCTTTAACCGTTGATTCTCAGCTTTCATTCGATCTAACTCAGCTTGTAAAACAGCTAACTGAAAACAATCAATAGCACAGTATTATTATAACTTGATTTTAAACTCAAAATCACATAGTTTTTCCAAATTTGATCAAATGCTCGGTTGCTCACCTCATTTTTAGCTCTTTTATCTTCCATATTGGAAGATATACCGTCATCCACTGTGGATAGATCGCTACTAGTATTCGTAGTTAACAAATTCAGGCCAGTCTGAAAATCAAGAACAAGAAAAAATCATCAATTCTAAATTCTAATATATTGAAACTAAAAGAAATTGCAAAAGAAATAAAGAGTGAGTGAATCACGTTAACGTTAAGCTCAAGGGCAGTTCGATCGGTGGAGTCTCTGACGTCGGCATCGGAGATGTGATTAGGATTGGCATCAGCATCATCATCAACAACAAGTTTATCATTCTTTTCAGCGAAAAAATCCATCTCACCGACTACCCTCCGTTTATCATCAGAAGTGGGAAAAGAAGGATGTTGATCATGCGAACAGTTGAGGCCAACAGGGAACTGAATGGTGGCTGGAGGAGACCTGTTTGCTGTTGTAGCATCCATGGGAGAGGCAGTGGAGAGGAAGATTTTGCTGCGGTGCTTGGGATTGTTGGAAATGTTGTTGTTGTCGTCGTCGTCTTTAGTGTCTTCAGGGAAGGAATTGAGGACAGTTGGCTTGTGAAGAAAGAAGGAAATGAGATCTGAATCAATGGAGAGTCCACTGGCTTTGGCCATAAATCAAGAGAGAAAACACTCGGGAGAGAGATGAGGGGATGGGAGAGAGAAGACTGTGAACGGTGCAACTGACCCGGCAATAAAAAAGGCGTTTGAGACTTTAGAAGAAGACCAAACAGTAGTAAATATACTAATACTGGCTACCAAAAACACTGGTGTGTTAATTGTGTTCAATATATTTCTTTTTCTGTTTTGCTATTTAAATTTTGATTGGTGAAGGTTCAGGGGTGTTTTGAGAAAATTTTTTTATTGGATTTTATAAATTTAAATATAGATATTGAAATATCAAATTATTATCCAAAACATTATTAGTGAAATTTTTAAACTTTATAAATGGAGTTAAAATAGTTATATCTTCCCATTTTATTTTTTAATTTTTTAAAATATGTATTAGTTTTAACCTCATTGTGTTTAATCACTGTAGTGTAATGAATAATAATCTATAAAATATATTTATTTATAATTAATATTAGATAAATAAAAATTATAATTTTAAAATATAAATGGATTTTGCTAACCATGCATTAAATAATTTTTACAGTAATAATTTTATGATAAATTCTATAATTGAAAAATAATGTCATAAATTAACCATTAAAGTTTAGTTTAACTGTTGTTAACCCTTTCTTCCTTAGTATTTTTTTTGGTAGATCATTAAGTTTATATATGATGAATTAACAGTATTTAATCTTTATACGTTGTCAATGTATTAGATATTAATACCTTATCAATAAATAAATTAAAAGTATGTTAAGTCCTTAAACATAATTACAAATAAATTTTTTAATTTGCTCAAAAAAATTTATTAATAAAATATCAACTTCTTACACATTGATGCATTATATATAAATCTTTGTTCATTCTCCTTTTATACCTTTTAATGAACCAACAAAAAATGATGTCATAAATTTTAATATAATAAAAAATAAATTAATTGATAGAAAACTTCAAAAAGTATTTTTAAGATATTTATAAATAAAATCCTTTGTATATAAATCTAAAATATATATGAAGTACAATAATGAATTTTTTTAAGAGTAGGTAGAACATTATTTAAAAATATTTCCTGAAAAATGTCAAATTATTTAAATTTATTTGTCTTCGACCATGTTTTTCAGTTCCTGAATTAATGGGATCAATGTTAATATACTATATATTAGCCTCGTTTTTTAATTAATTTTTGGGTTTTGGCAAAATCACAATTCACGTGTAAATCTGGTCAATATTTGGGGATGGAAGCCTACCCTTACCCGCTCATAGCTGAATCTGATGAGATGACTATCATTCAGTGACGGTAAAAGAGACAGATGGTAAACAAGTGGAGCCCACGTGATGAATGACTGGCCCAAACAGAGAGGACGGCAGACGAGACGAGATGAAGCGAAATCTTTTTTTTTTTTTTTATAGAAGAAACGAAAATCTTTTGAATTTTAATGATTTCAATTTTCCTGCTTTCTTCCGTGTAAAAACACACGCGTCGGAGATTGACGCGTTCCAAAAATTCACCGCCCTTATTGCCCGGGCGTAGTGGAGAAAGGTAATCAGGGTCAACGCTGCTTGATGAAGGAAGGACCCACTTTTTATTTTATTTTGGAAATATTTAGAAAAAATTAAATATATATAATAATTTTAAATACGATACGATGATACGATACGAAAATAATACGAATAAAAGATATAAAAATAATACGAGTTAAAATTGAATAGAAATTATATATGAATAAATTAAATGCTAAAAATAAAATTTTTTATTTTTCATATCAACATAAATTTTAATACGAAATTTTCATATTTTACAGAATACGAACACGATTTTATAAAACACAAAAATAAATTACAGAAATAAATTTCTAAATCTAGTTAAATGTAACAGAAACATTTAATTTTTGTTGTCATCTCACAAAATAATGAGCCAAAGGAATTAAGAACTTAAAAAATTGGAAAGAATGAAATGAGAATTACTATTAAATTCTTAATTAAATGTTGACAAGAAACTTATTTCCCTTCCTCAATACTTCTTTTTTTTCGACTTCAGCATTTCTCATTTTAGAAACTTATACTTCATACAATTCCTAATCTACACTTAATATTTTTCCAACTTTCCATTTTTGATTGTAATCACCATAAAAAAGCAAACATGGGTTTTTATCTTACTGGATGAAAAATAAGAAATTGAGTTGTCTTAGTTTTCTCTTTTTCTAGGACTACTATGTGTATGAAAGCAAAGAAAAAAAAAGTAAAAAACCAAAAAAACATGTTAGAAAATTTCAAAATATAAAGTGAAAATATTGATTAAAATGTTGTTTAATCAATGTACAAGTAAAACTAGTGTTTGGCATGACTCCGGGTGAAGTAAAATCATGTTAAAATGATTTTTACTAATTTTACTGGGCAGTCAACTGCCCATATAGGACAGTCAACTGCCCTTGCGCAGTAAGTATTCTGTTCGAAAAATGCACTGGGCAGTCGGATGCCCCGGGAGGGCAGTCGGATGCCCCGGGATGGCAGTCAACTGCCCAAATAGGGCAGTCAACTGCCTATACAATGTGAATACTCGGATTTTAAGATACTTTAAGGCAGTCGACTGCCATATGAAGGCAGTCGACTGCCCTCCTGGAAGTTGCATACTGTTTCAAAAATACACTAGGGCATTCGGATGCTATTTTCGAGCATCCGACTTCCTTGCCTGGAAATCCAAAGGCAGTCAACTGCCTTTTATGGCAGTCAACTGCTCTAGTGTAAAATGAATTGTAACGACTAGTTTTCTTTGAGTAGGTGCAACCTCATTCAAAGGGTAATCTTTCACTACAGAATGGTTAAAGGACATAACCATTGAATTTGAGAGGTTGTGAACAATCTGAATGATGTGTTTGTTTAAATGAAACAACACAATTGAAAGGTTGTATCATTCAAACCAAAGATCACATATCTTGAAATTATCTCTATAAAAGAGATGACAATGTTCATTCAAAAAGATAGAACAACATAACAAAAGAAAACAAAAATATTCTGAATTCTTCTTTCCCTCCTAATCTCAAAATAGAAAACAAGTCTCTTAGACATTGTTTGCTGAAGAAAACTTTGGCTAAGACATAATACTTTTGTATTTGTCTAAAGTGTTTAGTGGTTTAATATTACAAGTGCAAGGTAATATTAAACAAGTTGACTTCATTGTATCCTGAGGCTATTTCCATAATCCCTGTTGCATACCATAACTGGTGGGGGTGAAATAAGTCTTAAGGAAAGTGGCATTATAGCAGCACGCCTTGAAGTCTTTCTCTGCATTTAGTTCGTGACTGTTCGTGATAAAGAAGTTCAATTCCAGAAGTTGAAGTCCAAGAAGAAGTTCAAGTTTTTCATCTTCATAGTACCCCAAGTGCACAAGATCTGTAATCCCATATTTTTTTTTTGTTTCTTGTTCAACAATCTTAAGACTTATTTTTTCAGAAACCATGAAGATGGAAACGTTGAAAGAATTGGCATTTTACTTTCAAAAGTTGGAGAGGTTCGATGGAGGGAACTTCCTAAGGTGGCAACAGAAGATGAAGATTTTACTTACATCCCTCAATGTGCTCTATGTACTCACAACACCAAGACCATAAGAAAAAGAAGATGATACAAATGAGGAAGTGCATCAAAGACAAAAGTGGGACAACGATGACTACACTTGTAGAGGATGCATCCTAAATGGTATGTCTGATTCTTTATTTGATACTTACATCACAATCAATACATCAAAAGAGTTATGGGAAAAGCTGGATGCAAGATACATGAAGGAAGACGCAACTAGCAAAAAGTTCCTGGTAACAAGTTGGAACATTTTTAGAATGAATGATTCCAGACCTATTATGGAACAGTTTGCTGAGATTGAAGTCATCCTTAACAAGTTTAAGCAGTATTCAATGAACATGGATGAGTCAATTATAGTGTCCTCTATAATTGACAAACTTCCAGCATCATGGAAGGATATCAAGAGAACCTTGAAACACAAAAAGGAAGAAATCACTCTTGATTACCTTGCAAACTATCTTCGGATTGAAGAGCAATATCGCAAGGAGAATGAAAAAGAAAAGGAGAAGGAGACTAACATCTCCAAAGTCCATGTGATAGAGGATACTGTTTCCAACAAAAAATCCACAAAGAAGAAGAAAGAACTTTCCATCAAAGGCAAGAAAATCAAGAGGAAAGGTGCATGTTTTCATTGTGGAAAACCAGGGCACTTCAAAAGGGATTGCTATGTCTTCAAAAAGAAGAAAGAAGCATCCAATGCAACCAAGGACAACTTTGTTGCTGTGATTTCTGAAATCAATGTCATTGAAGACAAAGAAGCATGGTGGATAGATTCTGGTGCTACAAAACATGTGTGCACAAACAAGGCTATGTTCAAAACTTTCAAAGAGGAAGTAGATGGCAATGTGCTCTACATGGGGAATTCTTCTTCAACTGAAATCAAAGGCAAGGGGACCATAGATTTTAAACTTCACTTCTGGAAAAACATTGACTTTAACCAATGTTTTCTATGTTCCAGAAGTTAGGAAGAATCTAGTGTCTGTTAGTTTACTCAATAAGTTTGGGTTCAAAGTTATCTTTGAGGGGGATAAGTGTATACTATCCAAGAGTGGAACTTTTGTGGGAAAAGGATATGCCAATGAAGGCATGTTTAAACTTAATGTATCTCATTTCAATATCAATAATAAGAAGAAAATTCAGATTATATAGTGGATTCTTTTGATTTATGGCATAGTAGATTAGGACATATAAATTATGATAAAGTAATCATGATGTCTAAATCTAATCTGGTTCCATATGTAGTTAGAAGTGATGAAAAATGTATAACTTGCATGCTAACTAAAATAACATGAAAACAAACTTGTATTTCTGATTTTACTATGGCTTCAGAATTTGTGGCATTAGCTCGGCAAGTAAGGAGGTTAAGTGGTTGAGAAACTTACTCCATGAAATTCCTTTATGGCCTAAACCAATGTCACCTATATCAATACATTGTGATAGTGAAGCTACACTATCAAAGGCTTATAGCCAAGTATATAATGGGAAATCTAGACATATTGGTCTAAGGCACAGCTATGTTAGACAATTGATTAAATATGGGGTGATCACCATTAACTTTGTCAAGTCAAGTGAAAACTTGGCGGATCCATTGACAAAAGGTCTCACAAGAGAGATAGTGTCTAGAACTTCCAAGGGGATTGGACTAAAACCCATTTGAATTAGTCACACATAATGGAAACTCAACTCAACGCTTAATTAGACATTAAGTCTTGAGTTCAATGAGATCAAGTACATTATCTGAATGTGGCTGCAAGTATTATGCTGTTATATATCTCAAAGGTTATGAATACTTGAAATCATATGAAAATAAAGAGGTTGAGTTGTTACTCTTAATGAACCCATAACACGTAAGTATAAGTGTTGGAATGCTTATATGATTGCATTTCTGATGAGTTCACCTATATGAGTGGAAGTGGTGGCTTCTAGGAGCTTAGGGTTTAGCTCTTAAGCACTCATGAAATGATACAAGACACATGGCCAGTATAAGTGTCGAAGTTCTACTAAATGACTTTGGACAAAATTTTGAAGTCTCATGTGAGATTTAGTCATTAGTTAATCATCATAGAACCGTTGGTTCAAGACTTAGTCCACCATACCGTTCTGATTAACTGAAAGTACTTTTTCTCTAAGGTGATGGTTCAAGACCTAGTTCACCATCATTTTATGCATGAGGATTCCTCAAGTATTAGACTTGTTCTATTTTGAAATTGGTGGGGGATTGTTAGAAAATTTCAAAATATAAAGTGAAAATATTGATTAAAATGTTGTTTAATCAATGTACAAGTAAAACTAGTGTTTGGCATGACTCCGGGTGAAGTAAAATCATGTTAAAATGATTTTTACTAATTTTACTGGGCAGTCAACTGCCCATATAGGGCAGTCAACTGCCCTTGCGCAGTAAGTATTTTGTTCGAAAAATGCACTGGGCAGTCGGATGCCCCGGGATGGCAGTCAACTGCCCAAATAGGGCAGTCAACTGCCTATACAATGTGAATACTCGGATTTTAAGATACTTTAAGGCAGTCGACTGCCATATGAAGGCAGTCGACTGCCCTCCTGGAAGTTGCATACTGTTTCAAAAATACACTAGGGCATTCAGATGCTATTTTCGAGCATCCGAAGGCAGTCGACTGCCCTCCTGGAAGTTGCATACTGTTTCAAAAATACACTAGGGCATTCGGATGCTATTTTCGAGCATCCGACTTCCTTGCCTGGAAATCCAAAGGCAGTCAACTGCCTTTTATGGCAATCAACTGCTCTAGTGTAAAATGAATTGTAACGACTAGTTTTCTTTGAGTAGGTGCAACCTCATTCAAAGGGTAATCTTTCACTACAGAATGGTTAAAGGACATAACCATTGAATTTGAGAGGTTGTGAACAATCTGAATGATGTGTTTGTTTAAATGAAACAACACAATTGAAAGGTTGTATCATTCAAACCAAAGATCACATATCTTGAAATTATCTCTATAAAAGAGATGACAATGTTCATTCAAAAAGATAGAACAACAGAACAAAAGATAACGAAAATATTCTGAATTCTTCTTTCCCTCCCAATCTCAAAATAGAAAACAAGTCTCTTAGACATTGTTTGCTGCAGAAAACTTTGGCTAAGACATAATACTTTTGTATTTGTCTAAAGTGTTTAGTGGTTTAATATTGCAAGTGCAAGGTAATATTAAACAAGTTGACTTCATTGTATCCTGAGGCTATTTCCATAATCCCTGTTGCATACCATAACTGGTGGGGGTGAAATAAGTCTTAAGGAAAGTGGCATTATAGCAGCACGCCTTGAAGTCTTTCTCTGCATTTAGTTTGTGACTGTTCGTGATCAAAGAAGTTCAATTCCAGAAGTTGAAGTCCAAGAAGAAGTTCAAGTTTTTCATCTTCATAGTACCCCAAGTGGACAAGATCTGTAATCCCATATTTTTTTTTTGTTTCTTGTTCAACAAAACATAAAGCAACTAGCTTGGATGAAGGAGATAGAAGCGTCGTTTAAAGTAAATCAAATAGCTAAATTGTGATTCAAATGAGTTTAAAGCCTGTATGAGTTTTATGAAACAGATTGTATAAATATTTATAGAGATATGTACATTTTATAATTGTATAAATATTTATAAAGATATGTACATTTTATAATAAATATATGTACATTTAATAGATAAACTATGTCTCTTTTTCAAATGTGATTAATGCTGAGAATTTGAATACCTTTAAAAAGAATTTGACTACCTATATATACAAAGTTATGAAAAACATATACTTTTTTTTTGTTCATATGAGATACAAGGGGAATGGGGAATTGAACATTAGACTTAAACTCTCCTAAAGATGATAACAACTACTTGGCCAAACATTGATTGTTAAATATATATATATATATAATATATATATATATATATATATATATATAATATATACACACACACACACACACATTTTTCAATAACAATATGTACATACTATATTAACATATGTATTGTTTTTCCAATTCAGAAAATAATCTAGAGAATTCAAGTATCTTAAGCTATGAATTCAACTATCTCCATATATGGATAAAGTTCTATTAAGATACTTGAAAATAATAGTGGGAATTCGAATACTATGAAATAGGAATTCGACTACTAATATTTACAAAGTTATAAAAGTATATGTACATTTTATGATTCATATATATGCATCCTATATGAATATATGTACGTTTCTCTTAATTCATAAAATAATTTGGAGAATTCAAATACCTTAACCTAGGAATTTAAATATCTATATGTACAAAAGCATATGTAATTTTATTGATAAATATATGTCCAATTTTAACACATACACGTTTTTTCTAATTCAGAAACTAATTTGAGGAATTCAAATACCTAAAGCTATGAATCCGAATACCTACATGGACAAAACTTTGTTTAATTTGGAATTCAAATACCTTTATTTAATTTACAATATTATTTTAAGGTATCATAACATATAGGCATTCAAATTCCTAAATTAAGGTATTTGAATTCCTTAGATTAGTTACTAAATTAAAATAAACATACATATGAATAGGATGCATATATATGAATCATAAAATGTACATATAATTTATATAAAATAGCTTTGTGAATATTAATAATTCAAATTCCCACTATTCTTTTCAGGTATCTAATTAGCAAAGCTTTATTCATGAAAATGTTCAAATCATAACTTAAGGTATTCGAATTCTCCATACTAGTTTTTGAGTTGAAAGAAAAATTACATATGTTAATATAGTATATGTACATATAGTTGTGGGAAAATATACATGTTAATATACATGTTTTATATATATATATATATATATATATATATATATATATATAGTTTTGTGCATATAGATGGTCATTCTTTTTTAGGTTATTCAAATTTCTAGTATTAATGGCACTTGAAAAGAGGTATATAGTTTGTCTATTAAATGTACATATATTTATCATAAAATGTAAATATCCCTATAGATATTTAAGCATTTGGTCATCATAAAACACTTCGAGGCTTTAAACTCATTTTAATCTTAATTTTAACTATCTTAATTTAAACACTTTTTTATCCTTTCATCCAAGATAGATGCTTCATGTTTTCTTGGTTTCTGGCTTCTTTTCTTTGCTTTAATATACATAGTTGCTGTGTAAAAGAGAAAATAAGACAACCCCATTTCTTGTTTTTCAACAAGCAAGATAATTAAAACGCGTCTTTGCTTTTTTTTTTTTTGGTGATTACATTTAAAGATAAGATATGGCCTATGGGAAATAATGTAGAGTAAATTAAGAGTTGTATGAAGTAGAAGTACGTAAAAAGAAAAGTGTGGAAGTCAAAAGAGAAAAGTATTATGAAATGAAAATGGATTTTTCTCACTAATTCATTAAAAATTGGATTCATATATGATGCACTAATAGTGTATAGTTTTTATACATTGTCAATGCATTAGATGTTGATATCTCATCAATAAACCCTTATGAGTAAATTAAAAAAATTTATTTATATTTACTTTCAAGTACTTGACATATTTTTTAATTTGTCAATTGATGATGTGTCAATATCTGATGTATTGATAGTATATAAAAATTATAAATTATCAATGCATTATATACAAACTCTTAAAAATTTAATAGTTATTCTATTTTCGCTCTTACTATGTTTTTTGAAGTTTCTAGTTCTTTTCCGCTAATTACATTATGGGATAGTAATAAAATTTAAATATTTCTGTTACAGCTAACCTTTTCAAATTTTCGTTCTTTTGACTTTATTGCTATTCCACATAGGATTGGTTACTTGGACCGACCATAAGGGTTGACCCGTCTGCTTTTCCCTTCTGGAAAATGGAATGGACCGAATCCCTCGCATCCCTTGGATTAATGGTCTCATTTTACTAATTTTCATTTATTATTATTATTATTATCAAAGAATTGAATCCATTTTAAAATTTTATATATTTATTCCTTATCATTTAACTAATATGAATATTACAAATCGAAATAAATATTCTTTAAGTCCCCATTTTATTTTCATAACTTAATCAGCATTGATGGGCAAATAAATTTAAAAATTCCCAAATGAAAAATTATATATTTTTTGTTTTTATTATTGAGGAAAATGAAAACATTATAAAAAAAATCAATGATTAGACATTACTGATACAATAATATTTTAGCTTTCTAAAGGTAGAAAGAGCGATTAAAATGTTGAACAGTGATACCTTAGTGAGACTTAATTAATCTTTTTATTATATATAACACCATAAATCTCATCTTATTTTATTCTATGGTATGACTTAACACTTTTAAAATAAGATATCAAATTATAATCATTGACATGTTTCTTGAAAAACAAGTAACTTCATTTTTAATTTTTTTTATCAATTTACAAATATAAAAATTATAATTATAATAAAATATTTTATGATATAAAATAATTGAAATCACACGAACAAACCAATTAACAAACTAAAACATAATGATTTTAATTATTGGTTCAAATTTTATTTCAAATGATTATATTTGCACTTTAAAATAAGAGAGTTGTACAAGTTTAAAATTTGAATTTCAGTAACTTAAAAGGTTAGATCAATGGTGTAAGACCTTAATAAGTTATTGAGTGAGGACGATATATAGTAAGAAGTTTTGTGTTCGAATCAGCAGCAGATCAAATTTTTTTATGCCAATACTGCCAACCACGCAATGTGAACGACGATTAATCTTAACCTCAAGTATATGAGAACAACGATTAAAAAAAAGTTTGAATTTCTGCATGAAAAATCTAATATAGAATTAAATCAAATTCACACTAAATGAATCATATGAATGCACAAGCGGTTAAAGTTGGTAATCTAGAAGACGTAAGTGTTAACCTTTTGTACTTTGGATCCATTTGTTGTTGGATTGGTTGCATTTTTTGCATCCTATTACAAGTTACGACAGGAAGAAGAAATCGAGTGTTGGTGAAATCAGTGGGCCGCATTCTTTGAAGAACAAGTCAAAAAAGGAGCCGATTGGTCTCCTCTTTTGGTCCCTTCTCTACCCCCACATGCCCGCTTTGCTGCTTAATTTCTACTCATTTTCTCACTACCAAGAAAGGTCAGAAAAGCAAACACCGCTTGGATTAATTCACTAGTTTTATTTATTCACTTTTGAAATTAGTAGTTTCTTTTATTTACATGAGGAAGTCCAAAGTTTGTTTTTAGTAAAAAAAATGGGAATTTCATTTCTAAATTTGACATAAAAAGGAAAAATTAAGATTCTAATATTATTCTTATAAAGGACACCTTAATTTGATCTCCTTTTTTTTTTGGACATGAGTCACGAGTTATAAACAATGAATAAAATGTGATGACATCTTTAATTTCTTTTTGGTGCAATAAACGTTTTTTTATTTCGAAACAAAAAATTCAAATGTTAAGATTTGAATTTCACATTTACATGATTCTCGAGTTTATTTTTTAAAAAATAAAATTCTTGTTTAACTTTTTGGTTTGGATTTATAAACTTATTATTGAGTGAAATGCTCATATACAAAATGATAGTATTAGCTTGTTAATTTTATTTAATATTAATAGTCGCTGTCACAATTGTATTGATTTCCTTGTGAACCATTTTTAGAAATATAATAAAGTTAGGATAAGATGTGCAATTTCGGGCCCATTAGAGAAGTGATTTGACCTTAATGATATGACTAAAACCAGTAGTAAACTGAGTCTAAAAGACAAATAATCTTGTTCTTAAGACTTCTAATTATGATTTTCTTCTGTAATTAGAAATTATAGTGCTTAATTGATACATTATAATTAATTAATCAATGTCGTTAGTCTTATCATGGAAGATAATAGGAAAAGTAAGAGAGAAAAGGAAGTTGAGTTGAGACAAGTAGGAGGCAAAGGGGGGAGCAATGCTACACTAATCCAAACTGAGTGTAATGGGAAAAAGATGTGGAAAAACAGAGAGCTGTAAAACGTGATTCAATTAATTCAGCCATATATTGTCATTAGAAATTAGTGGAAATCCTCTTGCTGTTTCTCAAATGATTACGTTGCTCTTTCTCGTGAATGTAGTCTTAGCTGCTTTCTCTTTGCCTTAATGGTGGTACGTACTAGAGTACTAGAATTTTCTTTCCTATCTCCGTCCAAAAGTTTTAATAATAATAATAATAATAATAATAATAATAATAATATTATTATTATTATTATTATTATTTATTAATACACCGTCAGTAAAATTTTTTGACTCCACAAACAAAGCTAGAATAATGATACATGTCTTCTAAAAGTATTAAGAAAATAAAAAATAAATAAAATATGACATATGCTATCATCCGAACCTCGTTTGTAAAATCAAAAATCTCCAGTAACGATGTACTAGATAATAATAATAATAATAATAATAATAATAATAATAATAATAATTATTATTATTATTATTATTATTGTTGTTGTTGTTGTTGTTGTTGTTGTTGTTGTTGTTATTATTATTATTAAAGGTGCATTCCTGTAAATTAGTGCAATTCAAGATTTTATTTTCAAAATATTTTTATAATTTTTTTTATTTACATGTGGATGTAAGATGTCATAAAGATTAATTTATTGTGATTACTTAGAAAACCATTTTTAATATGATTTGGGGTTTGCCTTGAATTCCACATTGAAAGTATAAAAGAAGTTATAAGGGCTCTTCCCTTACAAATAACGTGCTAGGCTTAGTTTGTAAAATATCTCAAAGAGTTGTAAACACCAATAGAATAGTTAGGATTTGGGCTATTATAAAGGCTATAGTTAGGTTCTTTGGGTAGTTGGGCTTTAGGTTTGTAATGAGTTTGTAATTTTTCTTTTCTAAAAATTGCATAGGTATAATTATTTGATTAGTTATTAAATTGATTGGGTGGTTATAGGCTAATTTGGTTGGGCCAAACCATATTAAAAACTATTGTGTTTGTTTTTTTTCTTTTTTGCTTTCTTCCGTTTTTGTGAGTGTTTGGTTCGAGGGATATTTTTCCCAACAAGTGGTATAAGAGCTGAAAGTTCGTGATCTTGAGAGAGGAGGAAAGATATGGCTGAAGCTATGTCTAGAGGAATGCCTAAGTTTGAAATTCCTTTGTTTGATGGTAAAAGTAATTTTATGTTATGGCAAAGTACGATTTAAGATCTTCTAGTACAACAAGGTTTAAATTTGGCATTAGAAGAAAATAAGCTAGATGGAATGTCTGATAAAGATTGGGTTGGAATTCAGAAGAAGGCTGCGAGCACAATTAGATTGGCACTTGCTCTAGAGATTAAATATAATGTATTGGCTGAGATGACATCAACTGGATTGTGGAAGAAGCTGGGAGACATCTACGCATCAAAATCACTGACGAATAGATTGTGTTTGAAGATGGGTTTATATTCTCTAAAGATGGATGAAGGTACGAGTCTCCATGATCACTTAAATGAATTTTGTTAGCTTTAAATTGACAAGTATTTTGAAATGACAAAATTCAAGTAAGCTTAAAAAATGATTTTTCTCTAAGTAAATTTGCTTTGAATGAACTCAAAAATAGAAAATATTTTAAACAAGTTTTGGATTGTGATTTCAACTGAAAAAGGTCAGTAAATACTCTTAAGAAAAGTGTTAGAAGTTTTTGAACTGACTTAGAATCACAAAAACCACAAACTATCTCAAAGTGCAGTTAAAAACATGCAGGAAGGGCTTCTGGTTAAAAGGGATCGATCCCCTTGGTAAAGGGATCGATCCCATTTTGGCAGTAAGGTTGACAAAGCTCCAGCAACAAGTTGGAATGGGTTCTGGATAAAAAGGATCGATCCCTTTGGTAAAGGGATCGATCCCTTTTGCACGAGACCTGCAGTAACGGCTAGTTTTTGAGGGTTTCAACGGGAGGATTTGCATTAAATGCTTCACCAACTGTTCTATCCATTTGGTGGGTTATAAATAGAGGTATTTATGAAGTTTGGAGGTAGAACAAGCATTCCAAAGTATTCAAGCTTCAAGAGAGAAACTGAAATCTGAAAATCTTTATTATAACTCCATTTTGTGAGATTGTTTTCTGTGTTCTTCACCCATTCACTGAAAAATCATATATTCAAAGGGGTGAGCTATCCTTGTAAGGTCTGATATTGTAGAGTGTGGGAATACTACAAGGGTAGAGGATTAGAAGGAGATTTCTAAAGTCTCAAGAGAAATTGTAAGAGGTCTTACCACATCTTCAAGTGGTTTGTAAGCATTCTCAAGGAAGAGGTGAATCAAAACCTTGACAAGGAGTTCAAGGAGAGAGGACGTAGGCAAGAGATTGGCCGAACCTCTATAAAACTTGTGTTTGCTTCTCTTTCCGTTACTCTTATTTACTGCATTTATTTCATAGTTGTTTATTTGACTTTGATTGTGCATTAAGAGTTAGGAAAATTAGAAATAACTAGAAAAACCGATTCACCCCCCTCTCGGTAGAGCCAACAATTGGTATCAGAGCTTGGGCTGGAGATTGACTTAGATTAACATCTATCGAGTATAAACGATCACTAATGGCTCAAACTAGTTTGTCTACACCCTTGGTAGGAGAGGGACACTCTACGGTTAGACCTCCACTCTTTAATGGTCAAAACTATGCTTATTGGAAGACTAGAATGATGCTATTTATTCAAGCTAATGATTATGAAGTATGAAGAGTTATTGTTAAAGGTCCCCTTATCCCTATTAAGAAAGTAGATGGACGGATGTGCCTAAGAAAGAAGACGAATGGGATACTAATGATATTAGGATGGCACAACTTAATGCTAAAGCAATGCACACACTCTTTTGTGCATTAGGACCAAATGAGTATAATCGAGTGTCACAATGTGAGAATGCTAAACAAATTTGGGATAAACTAGCTATCACACATGAGGGAACCACACAAGTCAAAGAAACCAAAGTAGGCATGCTCACACAAGACTATGAACTATTTAGAATGAAGAATGATGAGTCAATTAGTGACATGTTTACTAGGTTTACGGACATAATAAATGGTCTTAAAGCTTTAGGGAAGACATACTCTAATGTAGAGATGGTGAAAAAGATTCTCAATAGCTTACCAAAATCATGGGAAGCTAAAGTCACTGCTATTAAGGAATCCAAGGACCCTCATACACTATCATTAGATGAACTTATGGGATCCTTGCTCACTTATGAGATGAAAATTAAGAGAAATCAAGATCCCCCAAAGAAAGTTGGAGTAGCACTAAAATCCACCACAAGTGAGGAATCAAAAGATGATCTTTATGTAAGTGGTGATGAAGAAGATTTAGAAATGGTCATGTTTGCCAAAAGGTTCAATAAATTCATGAGAATGAGAGCTAGTGGAAACTCTAGGAGACCCCTTAGGAGAGAGTTAAATAGAGGTGAAACTAGTAGGAAAGATAAGGACCAAATTATATGTTATGAATGCAAAAAACCTGGCCATATTAAATTTGATTGTCCTTTGTATAGGAAGCAAAATGAAAAGAAACAAAAGAAGAAAGCAATGGTGGCTACTTGGAGTGATAGTGACTCCTCCGATGAAGAGAATGTGGAAGATGAAGTAGCTAACCTTTGCTTCATGGCTTTTGAAGATGAGAAGGTAACTTCTAACTTGCTAGATACTCATGAATACACTTTTGATGAATTACAAGATGCATTTGATGAGTTAGCCAATGAATTTGAATGCATGAATTTGAAATATAAGAAAATGATTTCTAAATTGAAAAAGGAGAATGAAATGCTTGTGAATGTTAAATTAGAATGTGAAAAGAAATTAGAGAATGCAAATCTAGAAATAGAAGAATTAAATAGAAAGAACACTAATTTGCAAAACTCCTTTTCTAGATTTTACATGGGTCAACAAAAACTTGATCAAATGCTAGAGACTCAAAGAGCATTCTTTGATAGAGAGCATTCTTTGATAGAGAAGGATTAGGCTACAATGCATCTAACAAAGAAACTCATCTTAAAAATTTCCTAGTTAAAGATAGAAAATTTGTTTTGTGCACATTATGTAATAAACTAGGACACTCTTCACAAGCATGCACATCTAGGAAGACCATGTTTAGAGGAAAAATGGCTGTCAAGATTTGGGTGCCTAAATATGTCTTAAATTCAAGTGATGAGTCCTTAAAAATGAAATGGATCCCTAAAGGATCAAAAATTATTAGTACTAACTCTCAAGGACCCAAGAAAATTTGGGTACCTAAGATAAAAGCTTGACGTGTTTGTAGGAGGAAGAGTATTGCTACAAGACTAAGTCCAAGGAGCATTGGTACCTTGATAGTGGATGCTCAAGACACATGACGGGTGACAAGAACCAATTCAAGTTCCTAAAGCATAAAAGTGGTGGAGAAGTCACATTTGGAGACAACTCCAAGGGACAAATTGAAGGAATTGGCTCCATTGGTAACTCTTCCTCAACCATTGAAAATGTTTTGTATGTTAGAGGCTTGAAACATAACTTGCTTAGTATTAGTCAATTGTGTGATAAGGGATTTAAAGTTATGTTTGATGATTTGTGTTGCAATGTTGTTAATGCCAAATCTAATCAAATTGTGTTTATTGGACATAGACAAGGAAATATTTATATTGTGGACTTAAATGAACTTAATAGCAAAAATGTATGCTTTATGGCTACTAGAGAAGATGAACCTTGGTTATGGCATAGAAGACTAGGCCATGCTAGCATGCATGTTCTGTCTAAGTTAGCCAAAAGAGACTTAACAGTAGGATTGCCAAAACTTCAATTTGAAAATGACAAAGTTTGTGAAGCATGTGTAAGAGGAAAACACAAAAGAAATTCATTTAAATCTAAGAAGTGTGTCACTACCTCTAGATCACTTCAACTTCTTCACTTAGATCTCTTTGGACCAACTAGGACAACTAGTTTAGGAGGTAAACACTATGGATTTGTGATAGTTGATGATTACACTAGGTTCAGTTGGGTGTTCTTTTTAAGTGTGAAGAATGAGGCCTTAGATAAATTCATTGTTTTCTCAAAACTTGTTCAAAATGAAAAAAGTTATTCCATTTCAAGTATTAGAAGTGATCACGGAAAAGAATTTGAAAATCTTGGTTTTGATATGTTTTGCAATGAAAATGGCATTAGCCATAATTTTTCAGCTCCTAGAACTCCTCAACAAAATGGGGTAGTTGAAAGGAGAAATAGAACCTTAGAAGAAATGGCTAGAACCATGCTTTGTGAAAACAACTTACTTAAATATTTTTGGGCTGAAGCAATAAATTCTTCTTGTTATGTCATAAATAGAGCTATGGTAAGGCCTATTTTAAAGAAAACTCCATATGAGCTTTATAAAGGAAAAAGGCCTAACATAAGTTATTTTCACCCATTTGGATGTAAATGTTTTGTTTTAAACAATGGTAAAGATAACCTAGGAAAATTTGATGCTAAAAGTGATGAAGGTATTTTTCTTGGTTATTCTTTAAATTCTAAGGCCTATAAAGTTTTCAATAAAAGAACACTTGTAGTAGAAGAGTCAATACATGTAATTTTTGATGAATCAAATACCGTTAGTAGAATCAATCTTGATGATGAAGTAGAGATTTTTGATGAACCTATAGTTGATCCATCTCAAGATAAGGATGTTAGAAATCAATTAGAAGATCTTAATATTAACAAAAATGAGGAGTCGATGGAATAAGAAATAATTGAGAAGGAATCTAGATGTCCTAGAGAACTAGGATATGTGAAAGATAATGATATTGTTGGAGATCCAACCATTGGAGTTAGGACTAGGTCAACATATAGAAACATATATCAACATGTAGCCTTTGTGTCACAATTTGAGCCAAAGAAAGTGGATGAGGCCTTGAATGATGAAAATTGGATTATGGCCATGCAAGAAGAATTAAATCAATTTGAGAGAAGCAAAGTGTGGACCCTAGTAGAAAGACCTAAGGATTATCCCATCATTGGAACTAAATGGATATTCAAGAATAAGATGGATGAAAATAGCATTATTGTTAGAAACAAGGCTAGGTTAGTGGCTCAAGGTTATAGACAAGAAGAAGGGATAGACTATGATGAGACCTATGCTCCGGTAGCTAGATTAGAAGCCATTAGAATGCTACTTGCCTTTGCATGCTACAAGGATTTTAAGTTATATCAAATGGATGTGAAAAGTGCCTTCTTAAATGGTTATATAAATGAAGAAGTTTATGTTGAGCAACCTTCCGGCTTTGAAAATCCAAAATTTCCTAATCATGTTTTCAAGCTTTCAAAAGCCTTATATGGATTAAAACAAGCTCCTAGAGCTTGGTATGAAAGACTTTCAAAGTTTTTAATCGAAAAAGGTTTTACAAGAGGAAAGGTAGACACAACCTTGTTTATTCAATCTAAGGGTCATGACTTATTAGTAGTTCAAATTTATGTAGATGATATCATTTTTAGGTCTACAAATGAGTCATTATGCAAAAATTTCTCTAAACTAATGCAAGGTGAATTTGAAATGAGTATGATGGGAGAATTAACCTTCTTTCTAGGACTTCAAGTTAAACAATGTAAAGAAGGTATTTTCATAAATCAAGCTAAGTACACTAAAGACTTGCTCAAAAGATTTGGAATGGATGAGTCTAAACCTTTCTCTACACCTATGAGCACAAATATTAAGC
This sequence comes from Heritiera littoralis, assembly GCA_031772115.1. Lineage (NCBI taxonomy): Eukaryota > Viridiplantae > Streptophyta > Magnoliopsida > Malvales > Malvaceae > Heritiera > Heritiera littoralis. The sequence goes on along the minus strand of JAPDPK010000192.1, from coordinate 456,258 downwards.
TTGATAAGGATGAAGGAGGAAAATGTGTAGACACTAAACTATATAGGTCTATGATTGGCTCATTACTATATTTAACTGCTAGTAGACCCGATATAATGTTTAGTGTATGCTTGTGTGCTAGATTTCAGTCATCACCTAGAGAATGACACCTACATGCAGTAAAAAGAATCCTTAGATACCTCAAAGACACTTCCTCCTTAGGACTTTGGTATCCTAAAGATTCTACACTAGATCTCCATGCTTTTTCCGATGCGGATTTTGGTGGATGCAAAGTGGATAGGAAAAGCACATCGGGAACATGCCAATTCTTAGGAAGTAGGCTCATCTCATGGTTCTCTAAGAAACAAAATCGTGTAGCTCAATCTACAACCGAGGTTGAATATATAGCTTCCGGAAGTTGCTGTGCTCAAGTTTTATGGATTAAGCAACAAATGAGAGACTATGGAATAGAAATGAATCAAGTTCCCATTAGGTGTGACAATACTAGTGCTACCAATCTTACAAAAAATCCCATCCAACACTCTAGAACCAAGCACAATGAGATTAGACATCATTTTATACGAGATCATGTGCAAAAAGGGGACATAATTCTAGAGTATGTAGACACATTGCACCAAGTAGCTGATATCTTCACAAAGCCTTTGGACAAGGAGAGATTTTGCACTCTTAGAGGTGAATTAGGCATTATGAATGCTCCTTGAATTGATTTGATGAATGGCTTCAGTTGGTTTGATTGCAAGAACGAAATTGGAAAATGTACTTATCACTTGCAACTCATGACCTTAATTTGCCATGTTACTGTTCATGAACTTAGTTTTTGAGGTTAAATTGTTGAAATTTGTGTGTTTTGATCATGTTACATGTTTTTCATTAGCCAACACCCACTTTCTGATGTTTAAGATAGGTTCACAATCATGTTCACTTGATTCTCAAAGATGTTCAGCATATTCTCAACATTTTTCTGTAATTTTCTGCATTTTCCTGCATTTTTTCTGTAGTTTTTCAAACTCATTCATGCATCTCAAGTGGAAACAATCAGATTTTGAGTTTAAGATCGTCCAAATGCATAAGTTTCATTAGTTTCAAATCATGTTTATGCATCACGAATAAGGCAAGTGACTAAGGAGTCAATACTTCTTCAAATCGGATTGATTCCCGGGTCATTAAGGCCTAAAATTCTGGGTTTTGGATATGAGGGATCGATCCCTTTTGAAATGGGATCGATCTGTTTATCCCCGAATGGGTCAGAATACACACTGCCAAAAACGGATCGATCCCGTCCTTAAAGGGATCGATCCCTTCGATCAGACCTTCACGCGTACCCTTGTTAAAAGGTCGGGCTTTCACTCATTTTCACTATTCCTCTTCCCCATCGTCCACAAGCCTTCCCCCTTCTCCATTTCTCTTCACAAAATCTTCAAGATCTACTCCGTTTCTTCACCAAATCGCTTCCTTTCTTCACCATTCTTCATCTTTTCTCCATCTCTTTCACTTCTCATCATCTTTTCTCACCAAATCCTCAAGACCCTCGATTTCCTCTCTTCCCTCTTGTCTTTGTCACTATTCATGCCCTACATCTCATAGTAAGTATTTCTCACTCATTTTCATCTATTTCTCTTGCATTTCACGTTTATTTGCTCATATCTTGTCTACCCATTTGCATATCTTGCATTAATTTCCTCTCCATCTAGGTTTTCACTTCATTTGGCACTAGTCTTTTCTAGGAATTTTCTTTAGCCTAGTTGTAGTTATTCATAAGAAATTCCTTATCATAATTGTTAAATGCATATTGGGTTGTGGCTCTCCGCTGTTGATTAGTTCATATTTCTCACACACATTCACCCACAGTTCCCCAAACCTGTGCCCATCACCTGCTCGACAAAACGCCTCTTTGAACTTTCCCTCATCATCCTTTCTTCACATGGCTCCCAAAGTCAAACATGCTGTCTCTCGAAAAAGATCTCGTCCCTCCTCTTCCTCCGCCTCCGTTCCAACCGCCTTTAATCGCTGCTTTAGGAATGCGGAAGAGAAAGACCGTTACCATGCCCTTTTTGCCCATATGCACGTCAAGCACTGCCGCCCAATTGACTTCGGTTTTTTGGAATCGATTAACTTTCCTTACTTGGCCAAATTTGACGCCTTCCATTGGACATACTTTCTAAAAATCAACACTCCGGTTCCTATGAACATCATTCGAGCTTTCTTTTCCAATGCCAAAGTTATCTATTCGCCTAATAACCCATGTAAGGTGGTGGGAATTCAATCATTTGTTATGGGTTGGGATGTTGAAATCACTAAAGATTCTCTTTCCCATGCCTTTCGAATTCCGGGGCATGGACTTGCACGTGAAAATGTCAACGTCCCCTTAGAATTCAATATCATCAATGACCGTGTGGGTGACCTTCCCATCTTTGCTCGTCTTCTCCATATCATCATCTCTTGGAATCTTCGCCCACTTGGCATCAAATATTCCCAACTCCGAAGACTTGATCGTTTTTGGCTTCATCACATTCACTCACCTGATGGCAATCGACCGGATCTCCTCCATTTCATTCTCCACGATTGGATCAAGATTGTTCTTGGCAAAGTTCAGACAATTGTCTTCCCACAACCACTTGCCTTCTACCTACTCGACCACGGTATCGATTGTTCGTGTGAGCCTGGGGTCCTTCTAGAGGCAGGCCACACCATCAACCTTGCTACTTTGCATAATCTTGGCTGGTACTCTCGTCAGCAAGGTGATACCATCGTTTGGGAAAAGGCCCATGGTGCTCCAGCATCTCCCAGCCATGATCCGGAAGAAGGCGGTGATGAAGGCGACGACGAAGAGGCAGCTCCTGCCGCAGCCACATCCTCAGCCCCATCCGCCTCGACCTCGGTCTCTCTTGACCAGATCATGCTATCGCTTCAAAACCTCCAGGCCACCGTTACTCAGCGCTTTGATCATGTCGACGCTTGCCTTGACACCATGAAGGCTACACAGGCTGCCTTATTTGATGAAGTCCAAGACATCCGCATGTAGCATGAGGACTTCGTGGATCAGTATCATAAGACATTTCCCAGGCGTTGATTTTGTTCCTTGTGTGTAGGGTGTGCATTTTCCTTGTTCTGCTTAGATGTTTGAACCTCTGTGCTATGTTTGTTGAACTTCACTGTCAGATTTTGTTTTTATCTTTGTAAACTTTGTTAGATGTTTGAACCTCTGTGATATGGCATGTTATATATTTCTTGTTATTTTATCATTCTGCCATGGTTTGTCTCTGTTCTTCAATATCTTTCATCGACATATTGCTTTAAATTGACTATCCAATTCTCCTTGTTTCTTATTACTGTTGAGGGGGAGTATATCATTTTTTATTGTTTGCTATGACAAAAAGGGGGAGAATTAATGTGATAAATTCATCTTGGTACTTAAAAAGGAAAGCTAACATTGAGGGGGAGCAATTGTTAAGGGGGAGCATTGGGAGCATCATTTTCAAAAATTTAAGCAATCCCATTTCCTAAGCAAATTTACCTTAAGTTTTGTCATATCAAAAAGGGGGAGATTGTTAGCTTTAAATTGACAAGTATTTTGAAATGACAAAATTCAAGTAAGCTTAAAAAATGATTTTTCTCTAAGTAAATTTGCTTTGAATGAACTCAAAAATAGAAAATATTTTAAACAAGTTTTGGATTGTGATTTCAACTGAAAAAGGTCAGTAAATACTCTTAAGAAAAGTGTTAGAAGTTTTTGAACTGACTTAGAATCACAAAAACCACAAACTATCTCAAAGTGCAGTTAAAAACATGCAGGAAGGGCTTCTGGTTAAAAGGGATCGATCCCCTTGGTAAAGGGATCGATCCCATTTTGGCAGTAAGGTTGACAAAGCTCCAGCAACAAGTTGGAATGGGTTCTGGATAAAAAGGATCGATCCCTTTGGTAAAGGGATCGATCCCTTTTGCACGAGACCTGCAGTAACGGCTAGTTTTTGAGGGTTTCAACGGGAGGATTTGCATTAAATGCTTCACCAACTGTTCTATCCATTTGGTGGGTTATAAATAGAGGTATTTATGAAGTTTGGAGGTAGAACAAGCATTCCAAAGTATTCAAGCTTCAAGAGAGAAACTGAAATCTGAAAATCTTTATTATAACTCCATTTTGTGAGATTGTTTTCTGTGTTCTTCACCCATTCACTGAAAAATCATATATTCAAAGGGGTGAGCTATCCTTGTAAGGTCTGATATTGTAGAGTGTGGGAATACTACAAGGGTAGAGGATTAGAAGGAGATTTCTAAAGTCTCAAGAGAAATTGTAAGAGGTCTTACCACATCTTCAAGTGGTTTGTAAGCATTCTCAAGGAAGAGGTGAATCAAAACCTTGACAAGGAGTTCAAGGAGAGAGGACGTAGGCAAGAGATTGGCCGAACCTCTATAAAACTTGTGTTTGCTTCTCTTTCCGTTACTCTTATTTACTGCATTTATTTCATAGTTGTTTATTTGACTTTGATTGTGCATTAAGAGTTAGGAAAATTAGAAATAACTAGAAAAACCGATTCACCCCCCCTCTCGGTAGAGCCAACAAATTTAATAGATTAGTTTTACATTTATTAGCTATTGATTCTAAAGTGTTGAAAGAAGAAAAGAAGGCATTGCTATTGTTGTCATATTTGCCTAAGTCCTATAGGCCTTTAGTTTAGGCTTTATTGGTAGATAAAACTACTTTGACGTTGGATGATGTGATTGCTGTGTTGCGTGAGAATGAAAGATATATAGGCAAAGAAGATTCTTCATTTGCGGGAGGTGTGCTAGTTGTTGTAGAAATTTCTACTCGAGGGAGGACTAATGAAAGACATGGTGGATCAAGAGAGAGATCAAGATCAAGATTTAGAGATTATAGTGAGGTGGAATGTTATTATTGTGGAGAGAAGGGTCATATTCAAACCCATTGCAAGACATTGAAGGAGGACATGGTTGCATTCAAGAAGGCTCAGCAAAAGAGTGATGATGAAAAAAGAATGAGACATGTATTGTTTTGACGGATTCAGTTGATGATGTATTGGCAGGTTGTTTAAATGGGTCTCATACTTATGAGAAAGGTTGGGTTTTGGATTCAACTGCGTTGATGCATATTTGCAATGATAAAGATCACTTTAATGAATTGAAAGAGGTTGAAAGTTTAGGCAATATTGCTGTTGGGAATGGTAATAGAGTGAAGATTAAAGGTATTGGGAGTGTTCAACTCAAGCTTCATGATGGTGGTATCAAGACTCTTCGTAATGTGAGGTATGTGCCCAGTTTTAGCTACAATTTGATTTCTTTGGGTGAGTTGGCTTCACGTTAGTACACATATATTGGTAATGATGATTGTTGCAAAGTATACAAGAATGGTGATTTAGTTTTGCAAGGAAAGAGGAATGAGAAACAACTATATTTGCTTGATGATGCAAATGATAGAGTTATTTCCAAGAATAAGAAGACTCAGAGGCATGTTAGTTTTTCAGATGTTGTCGAGCAGTTTGGGGAGCTTGGGGATTCAAGTCAAGGGAGTTTTGTTGGGGTTTGCCTTGAATCCCACATCAAAAGTATAAGAGAAGTTATAAGGGCTCTTCCCTTATAAATAATGTGCTAGGCTTGGTTTATAAAATATCTCAAAAAGTTGTAAATACTAATAGAATAGTTAGGATTTGAGCTATTATAAAGGGTGTAGTTAAGTTCTTTGGATAGTTGGGCTTTGGGTTTGTAAGGAGTTTACAATTTTTCTCTTCTAAAAATTGCATAAGTGTAATTATTTGATTGGTTATTAAATTGATTGGGTGGTTATAGGCCAATTTGGTTGGGCCAAACTACATTAAAAATTATTGTATTTATTTTTTTCTTTTTTGCTTTCTTTCATTTTTTTTGAGTGTTTGGTTTGAGGGATATTTTTCCGAACATATATATATATATATTTATGTATCTAGGCTTGTAATGGTGGGATGATATTTATTAATAAAAAAGGTATGGTGTTTTAATTTGAAATTGTAATTAGATAGAAGAACTATCTCATGCTTAAATGTTTAAATCATGACCAATAGAACTGACAAATGTGTATGTGTGATATATATATATATGTATACATATATATATGTCTACATATATATGTATATATACACATGCGTATATATATTCATATATGTGTATATATACATATCACTACAGCAAACTGGATCATTAATAGTGTTTTTTTTTGTCATCTAGCGATGTTTATAAATGCCGCTAAATGATTACGACATTTTATAAAAACGCCACAAAAACGTCGACTATACTAGTTTTAGTGGCATTTAAAAATGCCCCTAACTATAGTTGCTTTGTAGCATTGTTATGAAATAAACGCTACTAACTTAATGTCACCCGAAGCCCTCTTTACTACCAGCTGTGATGTATTGTCATCTTTCTTTCAAATTTACTGCGCCAATTTTTGGTTTCAATTTTACTACGCCAAAGATTGGAAAACCAATTTTTGACATAAAGTCATCACTTTATATCTAATCAACATTTTTTTATTGATTTTCAAGCACTGAGAAAGTAACAAAAATATGCAAATTCACGGGAAACCAAGTTTATTTATTTATTTTCTTTTTGGTTTTAAGCCATCATTTGTGAGAACTCTCGATTCCTTTTATATAAAGCTTTGACCTTTAATAAAATCTTTCATGTTATTGCCTTTGCAAAAGAACCCAACAAATTTACATAATATGCTATGCCTATGTTTAAATTATAATTGATGATATGATAATTATACAAGTTTATTAAAATTTTTCAACTCTGATGAAAATAAACACCAGATTTATTATGAATTTTGAGAACTCACTTTCTCTTTCTATAACCCTAAACATCAAGTAAAACACTTTGAGAAAATTTTATCTTACTTTTAATTATGGTAAATCACTAGAAAATGCTATTCATCTTTTGTTAGTAAATCAATCTCATAAAATTTTCCTTTTATATCTGTTACTAATAAATAAATATATATAAAAGATTGTTGTATCATTCAATTTTTGTTTTTTCACGGTACTACTATAAATACTATTAAAATATGAAGATATTATATTATTATGTAGTTTGAGCTCAAAAAGCTTCTACCACTGCAACAAGTTGTTTTACACAAGCTGATTACTTAATAGCATTTTTAGCTGGTTAAGACAGCCACAAACAATAATGATTAAGAAAAAAAAGTCTTACTCTATTCTATTCCTAAACTTAATTACAAATATATTAAATCCTAAACAAGCTTAACATACATAATAAGACAGGTAGTCACAAATCGAATGAAATCAATAGTTAAATAACATATTAAGAAACTCTTGCTACATTCCATTCCTAAACTTAATTGCAAATATATTAAACCCTACTAGGCACAAGCACTATAACAAATATATTAATTACCGATGCCTTGGAGCATATAATCAAAGGCCTTATTGATATCGGCGAAAGGAACAGAGTGAATGATGAACTTGTCCATATACAGCCCCAACTCCTACAACACCAAGAAAATTTCTCATTGTATTCTATATACAAGAGAAGATGATGGATATATAGTTAAGAAATTAAAGGAATTAGGCTCAGTTGCTCCAGAGCTAAAAGGGAGGCTGCAGAGTTTTGCACAGTTGTTGCTGCAAACTTTTAAAGTGCCCTAATCATGGAAGGACTCATTGGCAGCATAAGGTATTAGTTCTTGCCTATGGGAATCTAAATGAGCCAAACATTTATCCAAATGATTAGGATTTTAAGAAAGTAAACCTTATCAATTGTAAATCATGGGAGAAAAAGCTTATTTTAATCATTTTGTAATAGAAAATGCATGAAAATAGCGAGATTAGAAGTGTACAAAAAACTTTAAATTGGAACATAAATCAAGAATATAGATCATTTCTAATTCATTGAATTGGGACATAAAAGCCTCAAGACACCATTACCAAGATTAAAAGTGTACAGAAAACTTGGGAAAGTCGCCCTGAGCCTGAAACTCCTTGCCTCTCCAACAACTCCACAACTTCAAATACTCTACGAGTAATAAGGCGTTGGCATCTCTTTGCAAACAAATCAAGTCACAATTATCTCAAAAAAAAAAACAAATATTAAAAAAATGATTCTTGTAAAAACAATTGAATCTCTCCACTGAGTTCATTTCTTCTTATTTTAAAACATTTTTTATAATGTCACATCCCGTAGTATGCAGTAAATATCACATTTTACACACAGAACAGTGATTCGTTAGGCTGTCTGTGATGTCTTTATCGTTATTCCCTTGACTTGTAATAGTAAACATGGTAGTAAATAAAATTTATTTTTATTTACTCTCAATATTACATAACTATACTATCAATTTACATACTCGGTACATAATTATATAAAATGTAGTACTGTACAATAATGTCTGAACATATAAAAAATATATATACCTCTAGGATTCGCTAATAGTTGCCTCGAGATACCAAAAGCACAGCCAGATTCTCAAAGTGGTATAACAAATGGTCACTGCAGATAATCTGTGAAGGGAAAAATAAAAGGTGAGCTAACATGCTCAGTAAGAGAATCGTATGTAAAATTGATACTATGAAATCTATATGCTAAAACATTTAGTGCCTAACAATGCGCTAGGGTACAAAGCAGGATGGATACTATAGTCGACTAGGAAATTAGATGGAGTCTGGGAGGTATTTTAGAATACTTGTCGTGTCTCGACTCGTAGAAGCGACCATAGGGATTAATCAGTTGAATTTGATATCAAAACAATAAAAAACGCTATTGAAATTCACATAGCAAAATGATTTAATAAATAAATAAATATTTTAATTTGGTAATAATATTCAAATCAACATCAGTAAACATAATACGGTACAACAGTTTAGTAGACATGATATAAAAGTTCGATATCGGTAATCAACTCAGTACCAGCCAACAGTTCTGTAAAAACAATACAATAAACAGTAACGATATAATGGAGACTAGGAAACACCCAAAGTATGTCATGTTATAATAATATCCCCAAAAGGGAGAGATAATAACATGTGAGACCTATAGTCATAGTCTATGGGGTCCACAGTGTGCACTGATTAGGTGACAATTGGGACGCTGATAATAAGTTCCGTATCTATTAGCAATAGTATAGTAACAGTAACATGTGACACATGAGCATGATACGGGGCCTAATAGTCTCAAAATAGTGTATGCATAGTAGAAACACCATTTATGAAATCACTTTCACTGATAACATCTTTCGTCAGTCCATAAATAAATATACTAAAAAATATATTCATTTCATGAATAAAAATTCATAAAATATTCACACTACCGTATTCTTTTATGAAAATATTCTATTTATCTGTAGAATAGTAAGAAGCACATGTCATAGCCCAAGTACACAGTATTTTACACTTTTTCACCTATTTTAATACATGTGAATCGGATGCGCTATTTTGTGATGTGTTTAAACACTGTTCATCTACAACAGTAAAACAATTTAGACAAAATTTATTTATCAGCAATTAATATTCACAACTGTAAGAGTTAGTTGACATCCCTTGAAATTAAGTTTACAACAAGTAGTACTGTATAAATATGTCTGAACATACAAATATAAACATGATACCTTAGGAATCCACTATACGATACTTCGAGCTACTCAAAGCGCAGTTAACCCATGGTTTGGTACTTCAGCTATTTCATACATAAAATCTGTGATGATGAAAGTAAAGGAGTGAGCAAACCATGGCTTAGTAAGAGAGTTGTATGCAATTTTGATATCACGAAAACTATATGCAGTAAAATCCTTTAGTTTCCTATCAGTATGCTAGGCACACTAAAAGGAAAGGATACTATAATCGGCTGGGTAATCCAGATAGGGTATGGAAGGTATTTTGGAATACCTGTCTTATCCCAAAAACCCAGAGCGACTATAGGGAGAAGAAGTTTAATTTCATGTAAAACTTATTTAAAATTTACTACATATAAATATTTCATACACTCGAGTAAAACAACTTATCAAATCATTTAATTCAGCACCTGAAAATCACTGGATTTCCACCACTAAAATCATCACTTTTACACGTGTAACAGTAAAAATATACTGTTCAAACATAATAACAGTTTAGTAGTAAAACACTTCAGAAATCATCACGTTTTCAGAAAATATCACCATATTCGATAATAACACATGAAATCATAGTGGAGACTAGGCAACACCCAAATGATATCATGCTATAAGTCCCGTAAGGAATAATAATGAACACGTGAGATCCCTGTAGAGACATTATAATAAACACGTGAGATCTATGGCCATAGTCTATAAGTGTCCTCAGTTGTACACTGATTAGGTGTCAATCAGGATGCTGAAGATAGGATCAGTGTCAACAGCTTCACATATCACATATCACATATTACATGTCACATATCAATATGATATGGGGCCTATAAGTCTCAAAACAGTATATGTGAAATCTCGTTACCTTTATGGAATTAAGTAAAATCAATAGTATTTTCAGAAAATCCATAAAGGTATAAATCACAGTATCTCGTACGGTGAAAACAATGTTATAAAATGATTACACTATAGTAATAAATCTTATAATATTCCATTTCACCGTAAACATATATATTCGTATTTCTACATTTTCTTTCCGAAACTTTCAATTTCAAGATTACTGAAAATCATTTCCTGTAGTTTCCTACTTTATGGAAAATAGAAATATTTATTTTACAAAATTAATATAATTCCACCAAACACATTTCTCACTATAGAACACATGTGGAAACATTTTTGTCTCAAAACAATATTTACACAGTGATAAAGCCTTTATGGAAATCATTACATGCGATAAAACTTCAGTCAGTCCATAAAGGAAAATCATAATAAAATAGTGAATATTATACTGAAAATAATTTATAAAATATTCACTATTCACCATTTCACTTTACACATCACATATTTCATTATAAAACACGTGTGAGGAATTTTCGATAATTTAACTTTTACTGAAATCAGTAACATGAATATTTAAGAAATGATTTTTGGTAAATTAACCATTATGGAAAATAATCAATTCCTCACTTTTAAGGCTAGGATAGAAATCAATAATGCATCAAAATATTTTATGTTATTTTTAGAAATATTTTTAATACATTTCGACAACATAATGGCTGCTAGTGTCCTAGCCTCCCTGCACTTTCAAACACAGTTCAACCAACCGTATAACTACAATTCCCAGCAAAATCGAGGCAATTCACTTTCGAAATAATTTTATAAGCATGAAAAGCATGCATTCGAATATCCCTACAAATCACACACGCCTCTCTTACCTGTCTATTGAGATCGCGCTTCTCAACTGCACTACACGAATAGCGTAACTCTCGAGCTGCAATTAATTTCACCAAAATTATTAGCTTATTTAATCCTTATTTTTAAGCTAAAGTTCATATTAAAATGCAACCACATTGGATACTACAAATATTTTTGCAGTATAATTTCTACCGGTAGTTTAACTTAACTTCTTTATTTTGCTTCGGATTTTAAATCTGAGCATACCGGCAGACTCCTCGTAAGTTCTACAGTCTAAATCTACCCTCAAAACGTCAAGAATATCCATGAATCTATTTCCCTTCACCTTGACCGAAATTGGTGGATGGTGATTTTGGTTGATTTTCATCATTCTAACTTTTCTAAATGATTCTACTATGCTCAACAATTCATTTGGCATCATTTTTGAGCTTGGAATACAATGAAAACCCATGATCCCATGCTTGGTCGAATGCCTCATCCATGGTGAATTTTTATTTTTCAAGATTTAAACAAAACCATGGCTAGAAACATGATCACTAAACTTAGATGAATTGATTCATGCCATTGGATTCAAGAAAAAGATAAGGAATGGTGACTTACCAAGCTTGGCTGAATGGTATACCTGTCCTTTTCTCTTTATTTTGTTGGTTTTTCAATGAAATGTTGGTATAGGATTGTCGAGGAGAAAGAAAAGATCAATTTTGGTATATAAATTGTATTGAAATTCTGAGTGTAGTGTAAGTTAGAAAGCTTGGAAGTTTTCTTTCTTTCTTTTTGGTTTGATGATGGCCTGAGGCTTGATGGAGGAGAAGGTGAATAGTGGCTCTCAGCAGCTAACTGAAAAATAAAGAGAATTTAGGAACCTTGCCAAATGACCAAAATGCCCCTAGTTATGAAACTTTGGACGATTTTGCCCTTACGGTCCTACTGGCGTAAAAACAGTGTAAACGTGCTCCAAATTCTCAGATTCCAGTTCCAAATGGTCATATTAAACATATGTTGATGATTGGAAGTGGTTTCGTTGACGCGCGGTGCACGGAGAGTGAGAAATTACGATTTTACTCCGTGACCTACTAGCGAAGTTTAATCTCTTAACGCTATCTTATTCTCCCTTTTCGATAAATCTCTTAACGCTATCTTATTCTCCTTTTTATGTAGAATATCATGGTATTTTTACTTCGTCCCAACTTATTTTAGTTTCGACGTAATTTACGAAAATGCCCTCGGGACGTATCCGTCATTTTCCAATTTGTTTTCCAACTTTACAAAATAATTCAGAAAAATTCATAATAGTATAATTCAATGATTTTAAACCTCAAAATCATCATATTATATTTTATTACACTACTGTACATGACATTTTTAGTCTCGATCCCATCCGAATACATTAAAATTAAGTGGGGCCCACATCACTCTTTCACTTATAATCACTTAATACAAAATTTTTACTCAAAAATTAATTAAATATTACATGTACAGTATAGTAGAATCAGATTTCACAGCATGTGTTGGTACCTTTACGTAATTAAAATTTATTAACATGAATATTTACATATTGTTTTTCGGTAAATAATAAAATAATGCTATTTTAATAATTACCATGGAAATCACTTGAAATTCTACTTATTTCTATCATTTAAAAATATTAGAAATAATTTCTTAGAATTTCTATAATTTTTTGTAAAGTGACGGCTATTTTCTATGTCACGACCCGAAGGCCAACGACGTCCACTCAACACTTACTTGATTTCTTACGAAAATTTCGAACCAAATTTTTTTTCTCTACTTACGGTTTGTATTCGGTGTTAGTATAGTAGCTAAATCCATTCCTATCTTACTCATATTATTTCTCGAACTATGTCACATATCTCAAGGAGGTTTTTCTTATGATTTTCGTCTTATTTTACTATTCCAAAAAAAAAAACAGGTCAAAAACCTCCCCTTTATGTTTTATCGATTTCCCCAGGTATAATTCCCTGCACTAAAACACATTTTTAAACCACATAATATAGCAGCTGGTGTTTCTCCACAGTTTCATGCAATTACCTATTTTAAGATCTCAAGAGTTTAACCGTTACTAAGTTCGTATCTACCACATTATACATAATTCAAAACATAAATTAAGACCTGGATCGGACTCGATAACCACCTAGACTCACATAGTCATCTAGTGCGATCCATAGTTACATCCCGTATACTTTCCTAGTACTGTGAAATTTAACGGACACATGATTATCAAAATGATATACTAGCAGTATACCTCAAAATACAAAATGCTAGCTCTGGAGAACGCAAATGGGTACCACTACTAGGTACGGTTTCCAGGGAGCCTACACGAAGCCTGAGCCGGCTATCTACTCGTATGATTTGCAGTTGTTAAATTAAGGGGTGAGCAATCCACGGCTCAGTAAGTAGTTTAAATAAAATATACTAGGCTCATACCATAAAACACGATCATACATGCTTGAGTTATTGTAAATTAGCATGTATGGATTATACTAAGGTTTATTATCATTCCGTAAGTGCACAAATGTAATAAACTTGTTCATGCTTACATTTCATCCTTGATTTCACAAGATATCATTCCCTTTATTAGTATAATTAAGTGTGGAAGAGCGAACATTCAAGTAGTACATATTCAAATGGCATATATAACATAATTCCAATAATCGAAAGAAACGAACGTTCAAGTCGCACATGTTCAAATGGCATATATAACATAATCCAAAAATCGAAAGAAACAAACATTCAAGTAGCATATATTCAAATGACATGTACAAACATAATCCAATAATCACACATGTATGTCATATGCCTCAGATCTGTTTCATCCTTCGACATTCGTCACATTCACGATTCACAATCACTTACTTATCATCACAATATCCTATGACTTTTATATTTCGTTGGAACTCATGTAGCACTTAGTTCCCGAAAGACTCTAGAGGTGGCTCCCACGGTTCAGAACTCGAGTCTTTGCTCGGTTGGGCCTTTAGTACATCGAAACTCGTGTAGCACTTAGTTCCCGAAGGACTCTAGAGGTGGCTCCCACGGTTCGGAATTCGAGTCTTTGCTCGGTTGGGCCTTTAGTACATCGAAACTCGTGTAGCACTTAGTTCCCGAAGGACTCTAGAGGTGGCTCCCACGGTTCGGAATTCAAGTCTTTGCTCGGTTGGGCCTTTAGTACATCGAAACTCGTGTAGCAGTTAGTTCCCGAAGGACTCTAGAGGTGGCTCCCACGGTTTGGAACCCAAGTTTTTGCTCGGTTTGGCCTTTAGTTTTCCTAGCTTTCGACAAATATAACTAGGTGCTGATTAGGGTCCATTGACTCAACATCGGAAGCGATATGTATATTTAGTACTCAAATCACATGTCCATACTCAAAGCATAACAATATGTTAACATGTTCAATAATCATAAGAGAGCCATAACACATTACACCATTCACAACAAAAATCACTTTTGAAATAAGCACATTTCACAGGCACGTTATGTTCGATTTAAAAATCTTACCATACTAAATCTATTTGTCTTACCCGTAATATCCAACCAATATACTATATAAATTTAATTAATTATTTAATGAGGATTCTTTCATCTCTTACGAGATGATACTAGTAAGATTTATTTAACCCACTTACCTCGAGGTTTAACCGTTTTCTTCCTGACCTTTTGAAATCCGTATTCAAGCCCTTAACCGTTCCGATTCACTACACATAATCCAATGACGTTTCGATAAGTTTCCATCATTGCACTTAATCATGTACTTAAAACAAAAATCTTAAAAACACTATCAAGTTCGATTAACTATTAATTCAAGGCCACTTCCCTATCGTGGGTTGCAATTTACCTATCGCTATTCATCCTTATGTACACACACACACACACAGACAATATATATATATATATGTCTAAACACATATATGTTTATATCTATATGTGTATCCCAATGTACTTTGTAAATATATTTATTTATTCATGGTTACTTTTTCCTTCTCTATATAAATATGTATTATGCATAAGTGTGTGTGTATATATATATATATATACTTTTATATATAATTTTAATGACATATGAACGTACTGATATCATGATATATATATATATATATATAACGATATCTATAGTCATTCTCATTCTTCAGCATGTTTGTATTATTTACCTCGAGTTAATATTATCTATCTTAAATCATAATTCAAACATACCTCTTTGAACCATAATTATTTGGGTTCACTTCTTGGTCGAAAGCTAAGTCTTCATGTATTTTTCTAAGGTACTACTTATCATTTTAATGTAACCTTATCTTATATTTCTCATAGGATAGCAAAATTTCATTAGCTTCGACCGGATATATATATATATATACACATTTTTGTAACAGTAATATAGTGTTAATTGTTAAATAACATTCTGCCTTATTTCTTATTTCTCATTTCACAATTCTATTGTTAAAAATATAATTAATTTTACATTGTAAATAATCAAGGAGTATGCAGTATAAGAGTCTTACCCCTCTTTAAACCTTCCTTAGTAAGCTCTGTATCTTTCATCTCCCTTAACATCTCTGAATCAATCCTCTTTGGGTCCCAAGGACAAGCCTATCTTGCTTTTACCGAAAGAGGGTTTCAATAAATGCTGAGATCTACTGCTTTCACCCTTTCCTTTTGATCCAGATCAATTTCTTGCTTCACTGCTCAACATTCTGCCAAGCTTTGGACTGTTCTCGCTACTTCAATCTTTCCTCAAGCCTTTATTCCTCGAAGTCAGATTTTTTTTTTACCAGCTGCCTCCCTTCTGTTTCAACCCCTTTTGTTCAGTGCTGTTACAGCATTTAAAACTCCAATTTTTGGCCCCTAATGCCACGACTGAGCCTAATTTCTTCAAGCATGGGCGAGGTCCTTGTTTTGAGTACCTACAACCCCTAGCTCAAGCTGGTTCCAGCCTTGATTCAGTTCTCATTTCAGGCTTAATCAGCCTTGTTTTCCTTACTTTGAACTATCTTCAAAAGCAACCCAAAACTCACGGTTCAGCACTTAAAGACTAACCTGATTAGCCATATTTCTCAGCTCCATTTCACCTCCAAGACAACCTTGAAATATTAAGAGGTTAGCCCCATTTACAGCCCTTTTTTCTTTTTTTTTCGGCTCAGATCTCTTTATCTTTACTCAATGTTTCCCATTTGAAAGTGCCTTGTTTTAGGTGGGAATGAAAACTTAGAAGATTAAAAAAATGAAGCTCTTTTCGACCTTTCTTTCCCTATTTTTCTTCTTCCAGCCATGAATCTCACCATCGTCCTCTCTCTCCGTGTCTTGCCATTCTCCCTTTTTGCTCGATCGCTTCTCCTCTACTTCAGCCTTTTCTTTTCTGTTTTCTTCTTCACCCAGCGGCTAAACTCCTTCTCTTTCTTGGCTCTTTCCTTTGCTGCAGAATTAACGTGAAGGATCATATGGCTGAGGTGAGGGTAGTGTTAGAGAGATGAGAATGAAATGATGATGCGTGAGAGAGAGGAAGAGTGTTTTAAATTGTTTGCAATGTGATGGGATAGTGTGACCCGAGAGATAAAGGTGAGTGAGTGATAAATTATTATTATTATTATTATTATTTTTTATATAATAGTGGGGAGGCAGAGCTTGAATTTGACGGGTTGATGGGAGTTTTCCCATCAACCCAAAATATATATTTTATTTATCTTTATTTATTTCTTTTATATATATATAATATATATTTAATTTTCTTAATATTATTTATATATATATATTAAATCATCTCATCTTAATAACAAATACACATATACATGTATTTACACATCATATTGCTTGTGTGTATATTTATCTTTATGTGTATAAATATAAGTAAATATATCTATACTCCTACATATCTTTTTGTTCGTATTTAGCTTATTTTGTTATTTATTTTCACTTCACTTGATCCTTTTTATATATTTATATATGCACTTATTTACGCATGTACGTATGTTGCATGTATGCACGTTTACATACGCACGCGTGCATGCACGTTGTGTGCTTTTAGTTTATGTACTCATGCATGCATTTAGTTCGAGGCACGCGTGCATGTAAACATACGTCTGAAATTCTCAAACTCCATTCATATTAATTTAACGTACATTATATAAACCGCATACATGTATGTTTCACGTTATTCTCGGCTCCTTTACTTGAAGACTTTATTTCATAATACGAACCAAGATCTTATATTTGAAATCCTGATATTCGATCAAAGCGTTATATTCACTTAAATTACACAATGAATACATATTCAGTTTACGAAAATTTATGGTTCTCACATTCTAACCTAGCATTCCTGCATGAAAAATACAGTTTATAAACCAGCCAATATCCACAATTCCACCAATTCCGAAGCAATTAATTCCTAAATTGCTTCATAAAATTCATTTGAGCTAAAACATGCATTTATAGTATCCTCACAGTCTACACACTCATCCCTTACCTATTCTTTTTCTACTGACTCGTCGATAGAACCACTTGTGATTCAACACTCCCGACTACAAAACATTACAGCAATCACCATTATTCACTATAATTCAATTTCTAATAAATTTTCCTTCATCAAATTCTACTAAATTGTCAATAGAAAATATTAAACCAGTATAAATTATATCGGTACTAAAACATAACTTCGTCGTTTTAAGTCCGATTTTAATTTCGATTGCACCGGTGGACTCCTCATAATTTCTACATTATTATGTCATCTCAAACTCATCAACTGCAGTACAAAAAGCTCTTCCCCTTCCCCTTCATGTGGCCAAATGTTCAAGGGAGGATTTTCAAACTTTTTCAACAATTTCACTTTAATTCATGTTCCTTTCTTGTTTCTCACTCATTTTACTTCATTCCCATGCATCAAACATCATCTCCCATGGCATTCCCATCAAAACCGAAACCCTAAGAATATGCTTGAGCAAGATTTGATTCAACAAAATTCAATATAACACTAGATTCATGCTTAACACACTTAGATTAGCCATTTTCTATCATTGGAATTTAATGAAACTTCAAGCATGGATTTTACTTAACTTGGCCGAATTCTTCAAGCTTTCTTTCCTCTTGATTTTATCACTTTTACAATGAAATGTTGGTATGGGTGAAGATAAGATGATGAGTAGGACAAGTTTGTAAGAGGAATTTTGTTGAAATGATGTGATTTTAGTGATGTTTGGTAAGGTTTCTTTCTTTTCTTTCTTTTTGTTAATGGTGGCACGAGGGAGAGAGGAAGAAGATGAGTGAATAGTGGCCGGCCAGCTTAGGGAATTATTTAGAACATTCTAGGTTGGGGTAAAATTATCAAAATGCCCTTGATTATGAGATTTTTGGACAAAATGCCTTTAAGCTTCCGTAATTTTTATAACTATCCAGTTAATCTCCAAAAATTCATATTTCATCACTAAAAATTATTATTAAACATATTTTGATGAATCAAGGTGGTTTCATTGAAGTTCGATCTATCGTAAAGGTAAAATTAGGAAATTACCCCTATTGGGTTAATCGCACAAATTTCTATTTTAACCACTGATTCAATCTATCTAATGACATGACTTGGGACTTATTTTCATTTAGATTATCATTCTTTAGTCACTTGGTCAAAAGTCAATTTGGTTTGACCACAATTTACAAAAATGCCACCGAGTTGTGTCCTTAATCGTCATTTTCTAAATCATTTTCATACTTCCCAAAAATAATCTAAATAAAGGATTTTAGGTTAAAAATCCATACCATAGTGGGCTCTCTTTACAATATCTGTCTGGTTCCATGTCCTTCCGTACATTATAGGGCCTGTGGGACCCACCTTACTATCTCGGGCTGAACCTGCAAAATACATAGGAATTGAACAGTGGTGAGTAGTCCTACATGTACAACAGTACTAGAATTTAGGGTCCTTACATATAGATTTGAAATTGATAGATTAACTAAACACTGCAATTGTTGCCAAAACCAAGAAATTGTTACTTCTGGCATTGATGTTTCTTCAATATTATCAACTAAATTATAACTTAGCAGAATTATAAATACCTAATACTTTAAAAGTTCTGAAATGATTCCAACTGTTCCAACTGCAAGGAAGAAGAAGTAAAAAAACGTTATCCACTCAGCCAATATTTACATATTATTACATCCAATTATGATAGAGTTAATCCAAGCAGAACCATCAATATCCATACAGCTATCCCCCATCATTTAGGAAACCTGCAAAATTTGTTAGCAAAGCATGGTGGGGATGGTAAATGAGAATCAAAGTACACTATTTCAAGTGTCAAGTCCTATTTCCTACTCACAACCGTCCACTATGTATTGTTTGTTGAAGGTATAGAACCAGTCATATACTCTCCACTAATATTAATGCCCTATAATTTTGAAGAGTCTCTTACCATCCACACCTTGAATATACTGTATACACACTATAATGTTCTAACACATAGTAAGAAATAGCTAAATGCTCTCTTGGCAACCTAATGGCTTGCACAAAATAGAATGCTTTGGATTCTTTCTCCCACTAGCTCATGTTGAACCCCTCATTGGAATCAACTATTGTGAGAACCGTGTATTCAGATACTGTTTCACATGTAAGGACACTCATACTGTTCAATTCATGTGAATTTCGCATATACAAGCCAGTACAGTGTGGTTGGCCCCTAAGCTCTACAGTGCCCGGATGGACGTGAGACCGAACAGATAATACATAGAGGGTCTAATAAATATACGGTATGAATTTTAAGTCTAAATTTCCTCATTTAGATTATTTTTGAAGAGTACGAAAACAAATCAGGAAATGACGTTTAAGTACATAGCTCGGTGGCATTTTCGTAAATTGAGGTCAAAATAAATGGGAATTTAATCTAGTGATTAAAGAATGATATTCTACATGAAAATAAGTCCTGGGTTATGTAAATAGATAGATCGATTCGGTAGTCAAATTAAAATTCTATGCGATTTACTCGATAAGGGTATTTTTGTAATTTCACCTTCTCAAAAAGGCTAAACCCGAACCAAACCGCCACCATATATCAAAATACACTTAATATGAATTTTTGGTGATGGAAAATAAATTTTTGGAGTTCAACTGCCTAGTTATAAAAATTTCGGAAGAAAAAGACTGAAAAAACCTATCATTAATGGCATTTTTGTTATTTTAACATTTATAAAATATGTCCAAATATTTTTATATATTTCCAGCTGCTGCCGGCACTGTTGCAGCTTCTTCTTCCTCTCATTCTCGTGACGACCTCCATGGAAGCATAAAAGAGAAGAAACTAAAACCTTCCAAAAACACTTGATTTTCACCATATTTTCACTAAGCTATTTCTACCTAAATTGCTCTACTCATCTTCCTCTCTCAAACCATACCAATAGCCCTTTGATTAAGTGGCTAAATCAAGAGAAAATCAGCCCCTTAATTTCAGTCAAGGTAACCCATTTTCATGCTTTTATATTCCTTGAACTTTAATGGTTGATTTTGGGATAACTAAGCTTCCTAAGCATGATTTAAGAGTTTATTTTATTTGATTTCAATTAAATCATGTGCAAGCTATATTGGGGTTTCGTCCATGCTTAGGATTAAGGGGATTTATAGTGTTTTATGCATTAAATTGATGTTAAAATGATGATTAAGCAGGATTAATTAAGGTATAATGGCTAAATGGAAGAAAAACAATGAAAATGGCAAGAAGCCATTTTCGGCCAAGCTAGATAGGAGGGGTTTTAATGCTTCAATTTATGATGTTAGGGTGTTAAGAGACTGTAAAAATTATAAGAAGATTGATGGTGAAGTCGGATTTCGATTCGGAGCTAAATCAACGAAGTTAGGCTTTAACATCGGTGTGAATTATACCAGTTTAATATTTTCTACTGAAAATATAGTAGAATTTAATTCAAGAAAAATTATTAGAATTTTAATTATGGTGAATAAAGGTCTTGGATAAATTTTGTTGCAGCTCGAGAGTGGTGAATTGTACATGGTGCTATCGGGCGACTAGATTTCATCAGACAGGTAAGGAATACGTGTGTGAACTGTAGGGATACTGTAAATGCATAGTTGGGTTCACACTATTTTTATAAAATAATTCGGATATAAATTGCCTTTGAAAGTGGTGAAATTTGGTGAAATTGTGGTTGCTGTTGAAATTAAAAACTGTAATTTTCGTGCAGAAAGGCTAGGTTAGAAATAGCCGTCATTTTACCAAAAATTATAGAAATATTTAGAAAATATTTCTAGTATGTTTCTAAAGTGGAAATAAGTGGAATTTTGGGAAATTTTCATGAAATTCATTAAATTGCATAATTTTATAGTTTACAGAAAAACTATATTTAAATATTCCTGATAAAGAATTTTATTTATGTGAGAGTACCAGCATGTGCCTTATATTGTTTTATAAATATCTAAAACATTTTCTAGAATGATTGTTACAGTATGAATATTTTATGAATTTTTATTATTAAAATGAATATATTTTCATTTTAAATATTTATATATTGATTGAAAGTACATTCAGTGGAATTGATTTCATAAATGGTGTTTATATCACGTGTTTATTGTTTTGAGACTGTTAGGCCCCGTATCATTCTCACGTGTCACGTGTTATTGCTGATAGATACTGATCCTATTGTCAGCGTCTACGGTGGGCACCTGATCAGTGCAAACTGTGGACCTCCTAGACTATGGCGATAGATCTCATGTGTTTCCCCTATTTGGGATGATATTATAGCATGATATATTTAGGGTGTTGCCTGGTCTTCATGATACTGTAATACCGATTGTATCTTTCACTGAACCTTTAGCTACTGAGCTTTTGATATACTACATGTTGAACTAAATATTAAACGGTGTTTTACAAGTGCAGAAATGAATATTTGTTGAAAGGAATATTAATTCCTTATTTATTTACTTAAATGTTTTATCATGTGAACATTTAATGTTTTACTTGGATCTGAATATCAAGAGAAAACGATTACTCCCTATAGTCACTTCTAGGAGCCGGGAAACGTACGGTATTCTAAAATACCTTCCATACTCTATCCGGTATTCTTAGCCGACTATAGTATCCATCCTGTTTTGAGTTAGTGAGCTATTAGGATGCAA
The DNA here is from genome assembly GCA_031772115.1 of Heritiera littoralis. Classification (NCBI taxonomy): domain Eukaryota; kingdom Viridiplantae; phylum Streptophyta; class Magnoliopsida; order Malvales; family Malvaceae; genus Heritiera; species Heritiera littoralis. Next base: position 433,849 of record JAPDPK010000192.1, on the reverse strand, counting down.
ATGTTTTTAGCATATAGATTTTATAGTATCAGTTTTATATACAATTCTCTTACTGAGTGCGTTAGCTCACCACTTTATTTTCTCACTCCACAGACTATCTTCAGTGATTTCGTTCCATAGAATTCGGTTGCGTGGTAGTTGACCCCGAGGCAGCTTTTAATGGATCCTGGAGGTATTATTTCTTTTATATGTTTTCGGACATATTTGTACAGTACTACATTGTATAGTTCTTGTACTGCGGATGTAGAACACGTGTACAGACTGTATATGTATATTGCAGTAAATATTTTCATCGACTACTAAATTAAATTCTATATAATCGTAGTTACTGTTTTCAATAAGTGGATGATAAAGGCATCATAGACAGCCCAACCGTCATGTGTAGTGTTATAAAGTGTTAAATACTGTATATTTTGGGATGTGACAACTACATAATTGACTATAGGTCCAACAACTAAGGAAAAGATTTTAGTTCATTTTTATAATAAAACGGCTAAATGCCATCATTAAAATCCAAAGTTTATACAAAATTCCTTTTGGAATGCTTTACGACACACCTACATCAAAAATTCCTTGCACTTAAAGCAACCAGAAGTAGCACTAGCTTCTAGATCATTTGGCTGATAAATTAAGATTTTGATCACTAGTTCCTAAAGCAAATATATGCAGGTTTTCCAAATAAGGTTACACTATATATAACTACTTTTGTCAATCTAAAACAAAAACAAGTTCCAAATAAAAGCTAAAACTAGAGAACAATTGTTGGAAAATAGTCTTACCATACAAACAAGAAAACATCTAGTTCTAATATAATCAGATATACAAAAAGCAATCAAATTACCATGGGAAACCCTAAGACACTAGCAGCTAACTTACTTTATTAGGTTGCTGAGGAGGAGGGAAGGGTGTATATGGTTTCTTCTCTTTACTCTTAACCTTCTTTTTACCTACAATTCCAAAAGAGAATCGGTAAGCTTCTTCAAAATGATAACTTTTTAGCTAATCCTTATATTGAACTTCTAGATCAGTTCCATGAAAACTTAAGAGAGAGATAGAGGAATTTAGGCTAAAGTTCACAAACTAACTCCATCATAATTCATATGCAATTATATGGAAAAATACACTATAAATTTCATCAATTGTCAAAGAATCCTCAGTTTTCAAAGAACAAAAATGACAGACGTGAGAGATGTAGTAGGAGAACTCAAACCTCCAACGAACTCGAAATCCATAGTCCTAAGAAGTTTTTCCTTCCACCTCCTCAAGCTCTCATCATCCCGAATCATCAAATTCCACTAGAAAACAAAGAAGATTATGCATTAACAATATATCAAAGAAGAGAAAGATAAGTAGATAACTAATAAAAGACAAAGAAAAATAAATTAGTAAATCAAATTATAACAACATAAGAATTTAAAAAAAAAATCCCTAGATTTAGAAAAAACACCTTAGTAGTAGATGATTATAAAGATGATGAGAGAGCCAGAGAATCACAAAGAGAGAGGTGAGCTTGAGCTTGAGATTGAGAATCGAAGAGAGAGAGAATTTGGGTTGAGAGAAAGAGACAATCGAAGGAGAGAATTTAGTAATCTTATATTTGCAGATGATGGGATCGGCTAGGGACGAGGAAAATTAACGTGTTTTGCTTAAAAACGTTGCTATGTTATTTATACTTTGTTGAAAAAATTTAAAATATTTATTTTTATTTTTCAATTTTATATACTTAATTTTTAGTAGCGACGTAAAAACACTGCTATTTATTGAATTTTATGGAATTTCACTTAGAAAACGCCACTATGTATCCAATTTTTTGTAATATAATAGCATTTTAGGATAAAACGACGTGCATTGTTTTAAAACACAAAATGTAGTGGCGTTTTTTTTAAACGCTGCTAAATAAATGCTGCAAAAAGTTAATATTGCTGTAGTGTATGTATGTATTTATGTGTGTGTGTATATACACACACATATACATTTATATACATATGTATACATATGTGTATACATACATATGCACATATGTGTATATATACACATGTGTGTGTACATATATACACACACACACACATATATACATACACATATATACATATGTACATATACATATACATATACATATACATATACATATACATATACATATACATATACATATACATATACATATACATATACATATACATATACATATACATATGTGTGTGTGTATGTGTGTGTGTGTATATATAAAAGCTAAAATACTAAAGACTTTCACACTTTTATAAAATTTTCAAATAAACCCTTATATCATGTCTAATTAATATTTTAAATATTATTTTTGTTTAATTAAGCTTTTATTTTGGACGAAAATAACTAAAATTGTTAGATAAATAAAGGTTTGCTTAACCAAAAATAATATTTTAAGGGCTTAACAATTTTAAAGTAAACCTTATATTTTAATTGTATCCAAATGTAATATTTAATTGTTGTAAATACCAATTTTTGTCCAGATCTGATTAATCCAAGATTTCGACCCTTGAACACATGCAACATTTTTTTGTTAGATCGATTATTAATTAGACCTATACCAAACAAATAGTGAGTTTATTTTTATTTTTCTATTTTATTTTATTTCACTTATTATTATTATTATTATTATTATTATTATTATTATTTATTTTCATATTTATTTTATTATTATCACTTATTTTCATTTTAATTTCTATTTGTTCCTATATTTATTTTTCTATTTAATTTTATTGTATGCATATTATTATTATTATTATTATTATTATTATTATTATTATTATTATTATTATTATTATTATTATCTTTCTTAGTTTTTATTTATTAATTTTATTTTAGTATTATTTATTATTTTGTTTTTATTTTATATTTTATTAGTAAAAATAAAAAAGGCAAAATAAAAAAATGAAACCTTAGACAGTATCCCTAAATCAACTTAAAATTCTAAATTGAATCCTTTAACCCTATTAGCTGAAAGCATCAAACCCTAATTAAAACCTTAACCTAGTCGACCCAAATCACTCAAACCCTATTTAAACCTAAAAACCACAAATCATCCAAACCTTATATCTACCCAAATCCAATCGCACTCTAATCTAGCTTAAAACAAAACCAAATCTAGCTTAAAACAAAACCTTAAATCTACCCAAATCCAATCGCACTCTACCAAAAAAAATCTCAGGAATAAAAAAGGAAAAAAGGACCAATATCAAAAAAGAAAGATTTTACACAAAAAATAAAGATAAGAAATATTTTGAAACTAAAAGATTTAAAAATAGGCCAAAAGTAATCAAGCATTTAGATCTAGAATTAAACATAAAAATCAAATCAGAATCAAAATTGAATCTAGGAGTCAAATTTTGACATTCCTAAATACTAAAATTCGATGCCTATATAAACATCAACCTAAACAAAAAAAAGGGACATATAATTTCAATAGCAACATAGCATTCAAGAGAAAAACACAGAAAAGTGCAAACATAGAAGTAAAAAAAAAAACACCACAATCAACAATCATTTTGAAGTTTTAGGGTTAAGGTGTGTTAGGAAGTAAGAAAAACATAGATTTTTTTAAAGGTTTTGGTCTTGAGTTTCTGTTATGGGTTGTTGATATTGCATTGTTGACTTTATCTTGACTTTACTTTGGTTGATATTTCTGTCACAACCCAATACATTGTTTTATTTCGGAAGTAGAAATTAGGACCAAATTTTTTTTTTTATTCATTGGCTATACCATTTGAGTGTGTATAGTATAGGCATCAACTCAAGCTTGCTTTAATAAATAATTATAATTTGGATTCGTCAAGTCATAGATTTCAAAAAAAATCCAACAGTATAATGGCTTATTACTAACCTAATCCTCCTGCACGATAAACACAACAAATATGCAACTCCAACCACAATATATTCACCAAAAGGCATATCGTAGTAGATAAAACTATAACATCATCATACATCCCACATGCTCGACCTATATACAACTACTACATTGTGCATAACTGCATAATCTCTGTGTATATATACATATATGTACAAACAAAATATAATGCCGCTATCGATACCTCAAGCTAGCTACTAATGCGTCTCGGAGTATCGACCCAACTATAATCCACCAGGACTATCACGAGCTAATCTGTGAGGAAAGGAAGGGGGGTGAGCTTGGGAGGCTCAGTAAGGGAAAATATAAGTAGCAAAAATCAAAACTAAGTTAATGATGCTTTTATAAAACCTTGCATGTCAAAAATCACAATAAAAAACACTATGCAGTTCTTTAGAAGTCATATGTTATAAATGGTATTGCAAATCATTAGACATGCAATCAGTTAATCATGGTCCACAATCATAACATTTAAAGTCTGCTATGCAATTATCAAAATAACATAGCCGTATATGCACTTATAAATCGTATAAATCATAAATTTCAAAAGCATACTAAAACATAGTTTCAGGAAACAAGTTAGGCATATACGTAAAAGTGAGGTTGCACCAATTTATCTCATGCCTAGAGCTCATATCATCATCACCGGATCACTGCAGCGCTATCAGTGAACCTACTCGTTCCTTTCTAGGAACTGTCCCTCTCTAGGAACCTACTTATGTGCACACAAGTTTGCCAGGTCGTTGATCAGACAGTACCTGACAATATATACCGATCCTCTTGCGGCAGGACCAAACCAAATACAAATCAATACTTGCTCTAGTAATTTAAAAGTGCTATTCTCACAAAATCACCGTGAAGGGATCCAATCCCAACACTACTCGGACCATGAGTGAAAATCATAGTGTGTTGGAAACATATCGTTTATCTCAAAACCCTGTTACCCCTCTCTTAGCTGTTAAATTCATATAAAGATTTATATAAAAACTTCACATTCGGCTAAGTATGGGAAAAGCATGCTAAATAAATTTTATTTCCTTTAAAGACAATGCATCATTAGTTTATAAATCAAAATTTTACAAGCATGCTAGCATCTCAAATAAACACTGGGGTAACATTTTACAAGTTCGTCATGTACTTTTTAAATAAATCATGACGTAAACCAATCACGCACAATTTGCATAAAAATCAAGATATCATAGCATGATCAAAATAGGAACTTATAAAATATTTCAAATCATGCAATTTCCACTTATACTTCCACTTACCCTTATATACATCAATCGCGCTATTGGGCCCACGTTTTCAAATTCCGCACGAATTGCTACGTAGCTTGACGATTAGCTACATATAAGAATTATACGATACATTAGTTCCTTGAATTTGTGTTAACCATATTAGCTCATTTATTTATTGTCGAGAAATAGAAGTTACTGTTTGACCCTACTACTCACATGAAATTCTGACCTTTGTGCATTAAAATTTACATTAATAGTCATGGGAGTATCCAAAAATTATGAATCCAAAGCCATGTGAAACCTAGTTCAATTCCTTATTCAGAAATGTAGATTTCATAATTTTCTCATTTCCAAGTTACATCCAGCAATTTCGTAAAATTACCCTATGTACAAGCACAATCAAACAGTATGGTCATTTGACCTTGAAGCACAAACTGTCTCATATCTCAATACAGGGATATCCAATTTACGTAAACTCAACCATATTAATCTTGTCTCATTTACCTTTTCAGAAATGTAAGGTTTTGCAATCATACTAGATCTGGGCTATTTCTTATGAAATTTTGAAGTTGACACTAGGCAATCTATCCCCAGCAGTGAGTGTCCTGCATTCGTTTGTATATATCTTAAGTCAAAAAATTCCAAATCTGGAAATTTCAAAACTATATGAAAACTAACTCATTTCCCTATCTATAAGTGTAAGGTTTATAATTTAACTCTTCCTAGATCAGCACCAGAAATTTTCCAAAGTTTCAATATATTCAGCAGTATTCTGACACAGTATAACACTGGCCAATTTGCACAAATTATCTCATATCTAATTATAGGAATATCCAATTGGTGCAAACTCAAAATTTTAATAATCCTAACTCAATTATCTTTCTGGATATATAAGGCTTGTAACCTAACTCAATCGGGCCTATTTTCTACAATTTTTCAAACTCTGATCTGGGATTCACGTTTTCTGGCAGAACACCCTGTATTCATTTGTACATATCTCAAGCTATAGAACTCCAAATCAAGAAATTCCAAAGCTGACTTTCTCCTAGCTCATAAGGCTATTTACTGTAATTTTTCTAGAATTTATTTCATTGTATAGCATTTAAACTGAACGTTTTTAATTACAACTCAGAAACAGAACATCAATTCCAGATTTCAACAGCAAACCAAAATCCAATCATGCCAAGCCAACCTCATAGCAATTCAACTCAAATCATTATAGTTTCATATTCATATTCAACAATTAGGGATTATAAAGTCAGAATCTTACCCCCACTTATCAATTTCCAACAGCCACACTCCTTTAAATCGTAGCTCCCATTCTCTACCTCTTTGGGTTCTTGTTTTCTTGACTTTGTCTAACCAAGAGCTGTCTCCAAAATTTCTCTAGTGCCTCACTTGTTGGAGACCAATCTTCAGATGCAAGATGAATTTGTTCTTGCCCACGATCCCTTCTTCAAGTTTCCTTCAACACCTTTTCACGATATCATCACCATTCCTCCTAAATCTCTCTCAAACCGTGGCCCTATCCTGCATTTCTCTTCAAAGTTAAGAGCTTCTATGGGTTTAGGTTTATTTTCTTTCTTTTCTCCTCTTTGCCAGCCACTTAACAAAATAAGATTGCAAAATTACTTAACTATAGTGCCAGCTAGCTGTAAAATTCCACTATCCTTTATTTACTTAGCTTATGAAGGACCCCATGTTTTCTTTAAGCCCTTTAAGCCACTTTAGCTTGTAAAATTTTCCTAAGTCATTGGTTGAGTCAAGGCAAAGGCTTGGATGGTGGTTTGACTAGTCAATGTTAGCTTCTCTTAATTTAATCAAATGTATTTTATTGATAGAAAAAAAATGGGTTACTATCATATGCAAATGATCAACATTACACATAATGTTTACATTATGTACCCTTTGTAATTAAATCTTAAACCGAGAATTTACCTTTTTTTTTTTTTATCCTTGTCCCAAAGTCCAATCAGAATTATCTTGACACCTTCATTGTCCAAAAATCTGTCTCCAAAATAACAAGGATAAATTTTAGCATAACTAAAAATTCAACATGGGTAATTACACGAGATAATAGACTAAGGGAATGTCACATCTTTCCCACCTTGAGAAATTTGGTCCCCAAATTTGAATATGACCATATAAAAACAGGTGTGGTTATCTTTCTTTCATGAGAGCTTCTACTTCCCACGTAGCTTCTTCCTCAGAATGCCTTTGCCACAAAACTTTTACCAGTGGAATAGTTTTAGATCTCAGTACCTTCTCCTTGCGATCTAAAATTCGAACTAGCTTCTCTTCATATGAAAGATCTTCATGGATGTCTAACTCTCCATAGTCTACCACATGAGAAGGATTCGGGTGGTATTTCCGTAACATTGAAACATGAAATACATTGTGCACACTTGCTAATTGCGGCGGTAAGGCTAGCCTATATGCAACTTCACCAACCCTTTCAAGGATTTCAAACGGTCCTATATACCTCGGACTAAGCTTGCCCTTCTTCCCAAATCTCATGATGCCCTTCGAAGGAGATACTTTCAGAAACACTGAGTCACCCATATCAAACTCAAGATGTCTCCTACGATTATCGGCATATGACTTTTGTCTACTCTGGGCAGTCTTAAGCCTGTCACAAATCAATCTCACACTTTCAGAGGCTTGTTCTACTAGTTAAGGGGCAAATACCTTTCTATCACCAACCTCTTCCCATCCAATTAGGGACCTACACTTCCGTCCATATAGAGCTTCATACAGTGCCATGCCGATACTTGAGTGGAAACTGTTATTATAAGCAAATTCGGCTAAAGGCAAATGGTCATCCCAAGAACCTTTGAAATCTATAGCACAAGCTCTCAACATATCTTCAAGAGTTTGAATGGTTCTCTCAGACTGTCCATCGGTTTGTGGATGGAAAGCAGTACTAAGATGTAACTGAGTCCCCATAGCCTCTTGGAACTTCTCCCAAAATCGGGATGTAAATCTCGAATCCCTGTCAGAGACAATACTCACCGGGACCCCATGAAGTCTGACTATCTCTCGGACGTATAAGTCTGCTAATGTGCTGAGGAAGTCAGTAGCTTTGATAGCTAGGAAGTGAGCTGATTTGGTGAGACGATCAACAATTACCCAAATGGCATCATGTTGTCTCTTGGTCCTTGGAAGACCTAGCACGAAGTCCATGGTAATATGTTCCCACTTCCAAGTTGGGATTGTCAAAGGTTGTAACAAACCTGCTGGCTTTTGATGTTCAACCTTCACTTGTTGGCAAGTTAGACATCTCGTAACAAACTCAGCAATGTCCTTTTTCATTCCAGCCCAATAGTATAGACTACGCAAGTCTTGATACATCTTGGTGCTACCATGGTGCATAGTATACTTAGAGTTGTGAGCTTCTTCGAGAATAAGTCTTTTCAGTCTCTTATCTGCAGGCACATAGATTCGACCCTTATACCGAAGTAACCCATCACTGCTAATTCTGAAATCAGATCCCATATCTTGATTTCCTCCATTTTCACAAACAATCTCTATAATTTGGGGGTCTTCCTTCTGTGCCTGACTAATTAAATCAATCAAATTCGGCTCCATCCTTATGCTTGCAACTACACCTCCTTCGGTAGCAGATTCAACTTTCAAATTCATCTTTGCAAATTGGTCCAATATTTGCCACTCTTGCACCATCATCACCGAGACCATTACTGAACTCTTTCTGCTCAGTGCATCTGCTACAACATTTGCCTTACCTGGATGGTAAAGTATTTCACAATCATAATCTTTAAGTAACTCCATCCAGCGACGTTGACGCATGTTTAGCTCTTTTTGTGAGAAGAGATACTTCAAACTCTTGTGGTCGGTAAAGATCTGAAATGTCTCTCCATAGAGGTAATGGCGCCAAATCTTTAAGGCAAACACTACTGCAGCTAGCTCCAAATCATGTGTCGGATAGTTCTTCCAATGATCTTTCAATTATCTAGACCCATAGGCTACCACTTTCCCATGCTGCATGAGAACACAACCCAGGCCTTGATGAGAGGCATCTCTATATACGACAAATCCTCCGGAACCACTAGGAATGGTTAAGATAGGCGCGGAGGTCAATCGTTGCTTTAGCTCTTGGAAGCTATTCTCACAGGAATCAGACCACACAAAGTCTAACCCTTTTCGAGTAAGACGAGTTAATGGAGCAGCAATTCTAGAGAATCCTTCCACAAACCTTCTATAGTACCCTGCTAGGCCTAGGAAGCTGCGGATTTCAGTCACCGTCTTAGGTCTCTCCCATTTCACAATTGCCTCTATTTTAGATGGATCTACTAACACCCCGTCCTTCGACACAATGTGCCCCAAAAAGGCGATTTGATCGAGCCAAAAGTCATATTTACTGAACTTAGCATACAATCTCCTCTCTCGGAGGGTTTGGAGAACAGTATGCAAATGAAGCTCATGATCTTCGCGTGACGCAGAATAAACCAATATATCATCGATAAATACTATGACGAACCGATCTAGATACGATCTAAAAACTTCATTCATTAGACTCATGAATGCAGCTGGTGCATTGGTTAATCCAAATGGCATCACTAAAAATTCAAAGTGTCCGTATCTGGTTCGAAAAGCTGTCTTCTGTACATCTTCCCCTCTGATTCGTAATTGGTGGTAACCAGACCTTAGATCAATCTTAGAGAAGACCTGTGCACCCTTCAACTGATCAAATAGATCGTCAATACGAGGTAAAGGGTATTTATTTTTCACAGTAGCCTTATTCAATGATCGATAGTCGATACAAAGTCTAAGACTACCATCTTTTTTTCTGACAAAGAGAACTGGTGCACCCCAAGGTGATACCCTCGGGCGTATAAACCCTTTTTCTTGTAGCTCTTGCAATTGCTTCTTCAGCTTTTCCAACTCAATTGGAGACATTCTATATGGTGCTTTTGAAATTGGTTGAGTACCTGGCACCAAGTCTATGGTGAACTCAACCTCCCTCTCAAGAGGTAACCCCGGCAAATCATTAGGAAATACATCAGGGAACTCCCTCACAATTGGAATAGTATCCAACTCTGGTTGTTGTTTATTTGCATCTTCCATGAATGCCAAATACCCTTCGCAATAGCACACATATCAAAATAGTTCAGCCATTTCATATTAAGTACACAACTCAAGTATAATTACTTTTTGTCAAAAGATATTACAATAGTTTCAGGCATGTTAAAGGTAACTATCCTCTTATGGCAATCTAACACAGCATGATATTTAGCTAGCCAATCCATTCCTAGGATTACATCAAAATCAATCATATTAAGCATGATCAAATCAGCTTCTAAGTCTCTATCCCCTACCTTCACCTTACATGCCTTAAACACAGTGTCGGTTACTTGTGTTTCCTTAAGAGGTGTACTAACATACAGTGAATACTCTAAAGGTTTAGGATCTACATCAATTTTTGTAGCAAAATATGGAGCTATGAAAGAATGAGTAGAACTTGGGTCAATTAACACGATAGCTTCAAAATTAGCAATAATAAGCTTACCTTTAGCAACTGAAGCAGCACCCTCAGCAGATGCCTTGTCTAAGGCGAAGACACGCCCCTGAACCGCAGGCTGCTTGTCTTTATCAACAGCCTTTCCTTTGTCACCCGTTGGCTGCTCAGTAGACTTGGCAACTGATTTCTGATTCGGGCAATATTTGGCATAGTGTCCTTGCTTACCACACATGAAACAAGCGCCCGTGTCAAAGTAACAAGGTCGGGAGCCATGATTTCGACCACACTTATGGCAAGGCTGTGATCTCTTAGGCCCTTCAACTCGTGGTCTAAACCTTGATGGTCTTTACCTCTTATCTTGTGTCCGGCTCCTGTCAGGCTTTTGATTACTAAATCGCTTGGCCTTACCCTTATCCTTTTGTGTGTACTCCTGCTGAGTAGTATCAAGCTCTAATTCTATCATCTGAGCTCTACGAAGTGCCTCAGCATAAGAATCTATATCGAGGGCTGCCAAACCATATCTGATCTTAGGCCTCAACCCAGCTATAAACCTCACTATCTTAGCTCGCTTGTCCTTGGACATTAGAGAGTCATATCGACAAAGTGTGGTAAATTGCAACTCATACTCATCTATAGTCATACTCTCCTGAGTCAACCGTAGAAAATCAGCCTGCCTCTTTCGTCTCGCAAGCTCTAGAATGTATTGCTTACAGAAACTATCTAAGAAGTCATCCCATGATATCTCGGGATTCTTGTCTCGTAGGAGCTTCTCAGCAGACTCCCACCAAATTTCGGCCTTATCTCTAAACATGAAGGAGGCTAAAGCAACTCTCTCAGTCGAGCTGCAACCCATATACTTGAACATCTTCTCTAATTGTTTTACCCAAGATTCGGCCTCATCCGGATCCTTCACTCCTCGAAATATAGGAGGATCCATCTTCTGAAACGGGCGCAGCCTATTCATATTTTGGTCAACTGCATCACTAGGCTGTGGAGGTGGCACTTGCTGCACTGGAGCAGCTGGTAGTGGATTTTCGGGCTGCGGTGGTGGTGCAGCTTGCTGTTGTGGCGGAGCAGCTGGAATTGGAGGAGGAAAATCAGGAATTGGGGCTTGCTGTGGTGCCTGAGTCTGAGCACCTTGTATCTGTTGGGCTAGCAGAGCAGTTAAATTTTGTACTGTCTACTGTAATTGTTGCATTGTTTGCCCCATTTGCCCTATAGTTCTCTCCATTTGTCCCATTCGAGTATTGGGACTAGTAGGCCGTGTGGGCGACGGAGACGATGACTGTCCGCGTGTCATCCTAAAGATTACTCACTCCTACGTAGAACCAACCTTGCCAACAAAGCAGGCAGCAAGTACATTACATATATATATATACACACAATAGACATATGCACAACGTAGTGGGATGTATGTCAATAGTTATTGCCTACACAAACACAGTCAAACTCAAGCTCTGATACCAAAATTTGTCACAACCCAATACATCGCTTTATTTCGGAAGTAGAAATTAGGACCAAATTTTTTTTTTATTCATTGGCTATACCATTTGAGTGTGTATAGTATAGGCATCAACTCAAGCTTGCTTTAATAAATAATTATAATTTCGATTCGTCAAGTCATAGATTTCAAAAAAAATTCGACAGTATAACGGCTTACTACTAACCTAATCCTCCTGCATGATAAACACAACAAATATGCAACTCCAACCACAATATATTCACCAAAAGGCATATCGTAGTAGATAAAACTATAACATCATCATACATCCCACATGCTCAACCTATATACAATTACTACATTGTGCATAACTGCATAATCTCTGTGTATATATACATATATGTACAAACAAAATATAATGCCGCTATCGATACCTCAAGCTAGCTACTAATGCGTCTCGGAGTATCGACCCAACTATAATCCACCAGGACTATCACGAGCTAATCTGTGAGGAAAGGAAGGGGGGTGAGCTTGGGAGGCTCAGTAAGGGAAAATATAAGTAGCAAAAATCAAAACTAAGTTAATGATGCTTTTATAAAACCTTGCATGTCAAAAATCACAATAAAGAACACTATGCAGTTCTTTAGAAGTCATATGTTATAAATGGTATTGCAAATCATTAGACATACAATCAGTTAATCATGGTCCACAATCATAACATTTAAAGTCTGCTATGCAATCATCAAAATAACATAGCCGTATATGCACTTATAAATCGTATAAATCATAAATTTCAAAAGCATACTAAAACATAGTTTCAGGAAACAAGTTAGGCATATACGTAAAAGTGTGAGGTTGCACCAATTTATCTCATGCCTAGAGCTCATATCATCATCATCGGATCACTGCAGCGCTATCAGTGAACCTACTCGTTCCTTTCTAGGAACTGTCCCTCTCTAGGAACCTACTTATGTGCACACAAGTTCGCCAGGCCGTTGATCAGACAGTACCTGACAATATATACCGATCCTCTTGCGGCAGGACCAAACCAAATACAAATCAATACTTGCTCTAGTAATTTAAAAGTGCTATTCTCACAAAATCACCGTGAAGGGATCCAATCCCAACACTACTCGGACCATGAGTGAAAATCATAGTGTGTTGGAAACATATCGTTTATCTCAAAACCTTGTTACCCCTCTCTTAGCTGTTAAATTCATATAAAGATTTATATAAAAACTTCACATTCGGCTAAGTATGGGAAAAGCATGCTAAATAAATTTTATTTCCTTTAAAGACAATGCATCATTAGTTTATAAATCAAAATTTTACAAGCATGCTAGCATCTCAAATAAACACTGGGGTAACATTTTACAAGTTCGTCATGTACTTTTTAAATAAATCATGACGTAAACCAATCACGCACAATTTGCATAAAAATCAAGATATCATAGCATGATCAAAATAGGAGCTTATAAAATATTTCAAATCATGCAATTTCCACTTATACTTCCACTTACCCTTATATACATCAATCGCACTATTAGGCCCACGTTTTCAAATTCCGCACGAATTGCTACGTAGCTTGACGATTAGCTACATATAAGAATTATACGATACATTAGTTCCTTGAATTTGTGTTAACCATATTAGCTCATTTATTTATTGTCGAGAAATAGAAGTTACTGTTTGACCCTACTACTCACATGAAATTCTGACCTTTGTGCATTAAAATTTACATTAATAGTCATGGGAGTATCCAAAAATTATGAATCCAAAGCCTTGTGAAACCTAGTTCAATTCCCTATTCAGAAATGTAGATTTCATAATTTTCTCATTTCCAAGTTACATCCAGCAATTTCGTAAAATTACCCTATGTACAAGCACAATCAAACAGTATGGTCATTTGACCTTTAAGCACAAACTGTCTCATATCTCAATACAGGGATATCCAATTTACGTAAACTCAAAACCATATTAATCTTGTCTCATTTACCTTTTCAGAAATGTAAGGTTTTGCAATCATACTAGATCTGGGCTATTTCTTATGAAATTTTGAAGTTGACACTAGGCAATCTATCCCCAGCAGTGAGTGTCCTGCATTCGTTTGTATATATCTTAAGTCAAAAAATTCCAAATCTGGAAATTTCAAAACTAGATGAAAACTAACTCATTTCCCTATTTATAAGTGTAAGGTTTATAATTTAACTCTTCCTAGATCAACACCAGAAATTTTTCAAAGTTTCAATATGTTCAGCAGTATTCTGACACAGTATAACACTGGCCAATTTGCACAAATTATCTCATATCTAATTATAGGAATATCCAATTGGTGCAAACTCAAAATGCTAATAATCCTAACTCATTATCTTTCTGGATATATAAGGCTTGTAGCCTAACTCAATCGGGCCTATTTTCTACAATTTTTCAAACTCTGATCTGGGATTCACGTTTTCTGGCAGAACACCCTGTATTCATTTGTACATATCTCAAGCTATAGAACTTCAAATCAAGAAATTCCAAAACTGACTTTCTCCTAGCTCATAAGGCTATTTACCATAATTTTTCTAGAATTTATTTCATTGTATAGCATTTAAACTGAACGTTTTTAATTACAACCCAGAAACAGAACATCAATTCCAGATTTCAACAGCAAACCAAAATCCAATCATGCCAAGCCAACCTCATAGCAATTCAACTCAAATCATTATAGTTTCATATTCATATTCAACAATTAGGGATTATAAAGTCAGAATCTTACCCTCACTTATCAATTTCCAACAGCCACACTCCTTTAAATCGTAGCTCCCATTCTCTACCTCTTTGGGTTCTTGTTTTCTTGACTTTGTCTAACCAAGAGCTGTCTCCAAAATTTCTCTAGTTCCTCACTTGTTGGAGACCAATCTTCAGAATCAAGATGAATTTGTTCTTGCCCACGATCCCTTCTTCAAGTTTCCTTCAACACCTTTTCACGATATCATCACCATTCCTCCTAAATCTCTCTCAAACCGTGGCCCTATCCTGCATTTCTCTTCAAAGTTAAGAGCTTCTATGGGTTTAGGCTTAGTTTCTTTCTTTTCTCCTCTTTGCCGGCCACTTAACAAAATAAGATTGCAAAATTACTTAACTATAGTGCCAGCTAGCTGTAAAATTCCACTATCCTTTATTTACTTAGCTTATGAAGGACCCCACGTTTTCTTTAAGCCCTTTAAGCCACTTTAGCTTGTAAAATTTTCCTAAGTCATTGGTTGAGTCAAAGCAAAGGCATGGATGGTGGTTTGACTAGTCAATGTTAGCTTCTCTTAATTTAATCAAATGTATTTTATTGCTAGAAAAAAAATGGGTTACTATCACATGCAAATGATCAACATTACACATAATGTTTACATTATGTACCCTTTGTAATTAAATCTTAAACCGAGAATTTACCTTCTTTTTTTTTTTAAATCCTTGTCCCAAAGTCGAATCAGGATTATCTTGACACCTTCATGGTCCAAAAATCTGTCTCCAAAATAACAAGGATAAATTTTAGCATAACTAAAAATTCAACATGGGTAATTACACGAGATAATAGACTAAGGGAATGTCACAATTTCATTTTGAGTAATTGACCAATTTGCCCTTAACAGATTGTTGAGTCAACAATTCTGTTATGGTATATAAATAATGTCTGTTAGTTGACGAGGGGATGATTCCAATATCAGAATAGTTCTAAAGAATTCTACAGAATTCAATTCCAAATTCTCTCTTCTCATTCTATTTCCATCTTTATTTCTCTCTTCTGTGTGTATTGTTGAGTTACTTTTCTGGCGATCATATCATTGGTCTCAGAGTTGAGATCTGGCTATAATAGAAGGTGTTTCAACTAGAATTCAAAAGGAGACAACAGTTGTATAGAAAGAATTAGAAAAGATGGAAACTAAACTTAAAAGCAGAGTTGAACAATTGCAGGCTGAATTTCAAGTTGAGATACGAATTGGTTTGGAGGCGATGGGGCTCCAAATGAAGAATATGTTCCAGAAACTTATGCTCAAATTTGAATCCTTGAATGGTGGATCTTGAGTGGAGGAGGTAGGAAATTGTGGTTCTGTGGATTTGAAACAGAGATCCATTACAAAAACTATTGAAGGTGGCAAAGTTATGGTAATTGGTGTAACATGAGCAATTGATTTGAAAGAGTTTAATCCTATCCATACTAAATACACTATAATTGAGTGTCCTCAATTTGATGGCACTGATTTTAGAGGTTGGCACTTGAAGATAGAGCAGTTTTTTACAGTTGATCATACTAAGGAGCAGGATAAGGTTAGAACAATTATAATGCATTTGGATGGCAAGTCATTGCAATGGTATCAAAGGTATATGAAATCTCAAGTAGATCTAACTGAGGTAAATAGGACTTTGTATTTGACTGAGATGAGGTCTAGGTTCAATGATACTGAATTTCATGATCCTATGTGTGAACTTGTTAGCTTAAGGCATACTTCTTCTGTTGAAGAATACTATGATGAATTTGAGAATCTGTTGAACCTATTACAACTTTCTGATGATTATGCTTTAAACATTTTCATTAGCAACCTTAAATCTGAAATTTCTAAATCAGTTAAACTTTTTTATCTAAAACCCTAAATCATGCTTTGAACTTGGCCAAACTTTTGGAATCTTTGAATTGTAATATTCCTAAAAGACCTTTTCTACCTTATAAGTCTCATCCATATTTCAAATAACCTCAGCCACAAAATCAACCTTATACCAAACAAGAATCCTTACCTTTACTACCTACACCAAAGATTAGTTCTGTTCCTTCTTCAAACTTAAACATGGAACTATTTTAAACCATAGAATGTAAGATTACAGGTGCCAGCTAACAGAAATTCTACACCTACCAAAGAAAAAAGGGAGGAAAGGAGAAGAAAGAGCTTATACATGTTGTGTGGTATTAAATTTACTTTAGAACATAGTGTATGGGGTCTCAACTTTATTAGATTCTGGTAGAGAGTGCTGATGAAAGAGTTTCTGATTTAGAGGAGCACTCTGATTCTATGGACAAGTTGGAAGAGGTAGTGGAAGATGGAGATTGAGCTATTCAGTCACATATGATTTCTTTACATGCTTTGTTAGGAACTGGTGATCCTTATATGAGAATTATGGGAAAAATTAAATAAGTGGTTGTGGTTATGCTCATTGATAGTGGAAGTACTCGTAACTTTTTGGATCAAACGGTGGTAAAAAAGGTTGGCTGTTAGACATAAAAGGTTAATGGGATGAGTGTTATTGTTGCTAATGGTGACAAGATGTAAGCTCAAAAAATTTGTAAGAAGGTCAGATGAGAGTCTTAAGGATTGCAACAAGATACAGATTTTTTGGCTCTTCCCTCAATGGGCTGTGATATTATGTTGGGCGTGCAATCGCTTAGACAATTAGGTCCTATCATATGGGACTTTATTGCATTGAATATGCAGTTTACAATGGATAACGCTTGGATCACTTACAAGGGGTTGACTTCAGGTCATGTGGAGTTAGTTTTTGGAAAATAGATTGATGAGTTGAATGCCAACGCAAAGGGTCCATGTACCATGCTTTTAGTGAGTGCCAAGTCTATAACGTTCAGTTATATACAGTAAATATCCATAAATCACATGTACAATCAGTTGGTTGGGCTGTCTGCAATGCCTTTATATCACTCACTTATCACAGTAATCAGATTTTCAAATAAAATTCTATTTATAGCTAATATTAATTACATCAAAATATATCATTCCAGTATATTTACACAAAGCAGTACTGTACATAAAAGTCTAAACATATAAAGAAAATAAAATATACCTCTTGGATCAAATAACTGCTACCTCAAGGTACAAAAAATGCGACCAATCTGTGGAACGGTATAAACAGTGTATAAACAGTTCAAATAAAACACTTCAGCAAATAGTCGCGTATAAAAGTTTAGTAAACAGTACAGTAAACACTTAGAAATCCACAGTGCAATCAATATATAAACGTTCACTTTAGTATCTGTAAGAAGTTCACTTTAGTAAAACAGTACAATATAGTGGAGAGCAATAAATATCATGCTATAATAGTATCCCAAGAAGGGAGAAATAGTAATAGGAAGACAAATAGCCATAGTCACAGTGGCTCCACAGTGTACACTTGCCAGCTAACAACTGCTGAAGCTGAAGACTTGGCAGTAACAGTAACAATCAGCATGATATGAGGCCTAATAGTCTCAAAACAGTTTATAAACAGTAAAAACACTATTTGGAAATCAATTTTAATGATAAAATCTTTAGTCAGTCCATAAATGCATATACTAGAAAATATAAGCAGTTGAATAATAAAAATTCATAAAATATTCATAGTTCGGTGTTCTTTTCTAAAAATGTTCTATTTATCTGTAGAACAGTTATAAGAACATGCTAGTATCCTTACGTATGTAAAATTCAATAACATGAATTTTTAAATATTGTTTTTCAGTATTTAATGAAAATATGCAATTTCCATGAATAAGATGACATTAACTTAATAAATTCTTTATTTTTAATATTCAAGAATAATAAAGGATAATTTCATAAAATTACTAGAATTTTGGGCAATATAACGGTGATAAGTCTTTAAAATATACATTTTTTAGAGTATTTTATTGCATCAATTTTGATTAAATTTTGAAATTTTAATGTATTTTCTTTCTAATTTAATTAAATTGTTTTCATGTGTAGGAAATTCAAAAATGATGAGGAAATCAAGAAAATGACCAGAAAGTAAAGGAAAAAATGGTTAGATTTGGTGTTAACTTAACCTTATCCTTAAATCCCTAAACTTAACCAAACCCTAAGCCCTATTCCTACCACCTTACCCCTAAACTATTTTTACACCATAAACCTTACCTAAACCAATTTTCCAAACCCTTTTTAGAAAACCTTTAACCCTTACTCTACCGTAATCCACTTAGACCTATCCCATTTTCGCATAAAACCCAAGCATAATTTAAGCCCATTTTAAATACCAAAACCCAACAACCAAAACTAACTATTTTACTTGAGTTTTGGCCCAATAAAAAAGACCAGCCCAAAGAGTGTGCTGTCAAAGAGAGAAGGAAGCAGCCCTAATTAAAAAGGATCAAGCAGCCGCAAGGCAACAGCGTGGAGAAGGTGGCTCGTGACAGGAGACCATCATCTTCAAACTTTTACTAGAAAATTTTTTCCCTGTTTTCTCTAGTTTAGAGTAGTTGCTTAGAACATTGTTATTTTTTTTATATAGCTTTAGCTTAGATTTAAAGGCAGAGTGGAGGAGAGGCTGGTGACAGGAGCTTCTTCTTCACCTGTATTTTTGCTGCGTTTCTTTTCTTAGTTTCTTAGTTTGATAGTTTGAGTTTAATTTTAAAGCGTGTAAAAACTCTGAGTTATTTTAAAAACTCTGTTTGGATTGTTAAATCTGATGAAGTAAAGTGCAGAATTCGTAACTTCCTTTCTTATTCTGTTTTTATTATTTTTGTCACTTTCAAATTCTTTTCACTATTGCTTTATTTTCTTCTAGTTTATGCTTTAGTTTTCTTGTTTTGGTTTTTAAAAAATTTTGCACGGCATTGTTCTTTCGCTTCTTCATTCATGATTTAAGTTTTTTGCACTTTTATTCTGGAGCATTTTCGAGAAGATACTGTCGATGTTCTTGCTTGAGAAGTTTATCTGATTGAAGGCTGCTGCGTACTTGTTCTATTCTGGTTGCTTGTCATTCGTGCTGCTGAGGCGTGCTTGTGGTTGCTGGTTCGAGGAGTTGGCTGTTGGCTGGTGCGTGGAAGTTGCTGGCGAGCTATGCAAAGCTTTGCTGAAGCAGATGCAAGGTGGCGTAATTAAGCTTGACGTGAGCAAACTAGCTGTTGAACATGGGCCTGTGCTACAACTGTTGGCTAGAAACGGTGAGGGGCTGCTACGGCATGACAGGTGTAAAAGCAGTAGCTATTAGTGGCGTGAATGACCATGTGTTAGCTGGCTGCATGTGTTTCTTTTTCTATTTTACCTTTATTAGTTTAAAGTTTATTTATTTAGTTGTTTTATGAGATTAAGATTTGACTAATATTTTTTTATCTATTAGTTAGGTAATTAGTTAATAGTTTCTTAATTTGTTAGTTTATAAAGTTTAGTTGATAGTTTATTTTAGTTGATAATATTAGGTAAATTTTAATTTTTTTTCCTTTTTATAGCATTATCGGTAAATTTAGTAAAACAATTAAAAATTTTAGTTTTAAGTAATTTAATTTTGTTTTATTTTAATTTCATGCATTTTAATTTTAATTTTTATTGACTTTTAATTCCCAAGTTCTTTAAATTTTATTTGCATCTTAATAATTTTTACTACTTAGTTAATTTGAAAATTTCATATTGCTCGAATAAACCTAGGATGACCAATTTTAATACTTAGCTAGAACAATTCTAACTAATCCTCGTGGGAACGATATCTGTACTCTTCACTTTATTACTTGTTGCGACCCGTGCACTTGCGGTATAGGTCTTAGAGCACAACAAATAGCGGTTTCTAACCTAGCCCTCCTGTATTGGAAACACAGTTTATAAACCAGCCAGTGTCCACAAGTTCAGCAATTTCAAAGCAATCGACTTCAAAACAATTTTATTAAATTATTTTCAACCACAATATGCATTTACAGTATCCATACATCTTCCATACTCATTCCTTACCTGTCAATTTCTGTCGAACTCGCCAACTGCACCACTCGATAAATCTCACTTTCGAGCTACAAAATCATTATAGCAACATCATCATTTCACTATACTTTAATTATAATAATTCTTCATCAAAATCTACCACATTGTCTACAGTAGTCTCTAAGCCAATTTAATTTACACCAGTACTAAAACATAACTATGCCTAAATCAATTTTGATTTTAATTTCGATCGCACCAACAACCTTCTCTTAATTTATATAGTCTTGTGGAACCTAAAACACATCAAATTGAGCAACATATCATGGTCCCCTTCTCTTGGCCGAAATCAACATGGAAGAAATTTCATGATTTCTCAACAAACTAAGCTTAGTTTCATGTTTAACCATTATTTTTCATCCATTTGGCATCACTTTCATGCATCAAAGCATCATGAATCATGAACTTCCTATCATGGCTGAAACCATAGGGACACAATTGAGGGAGTTTTGAGTCAATCCAAAGCCAAATTCTTGCTTAGTAACCTTAATTACATCACTTTCCATCATTAAAACTTGAAGGAAATAAAAGCATGGATTTACCTTGTTTTGGCCGAATACTATGGGAGTTCTTTCACCTTGATTTTGTCCACTTTACAAGAAGATATTGGTATGGGCTTGTAGAGAATTAAATTTGGGACAAGGTTGTCAAAGAAAATTTTATGATTTAAGGTGATTTTGTTGGTGTTTTTGGTAGATTTCTTATTTCTCTCAAAGAGTGTTAATGGTGGAAGTGGTGAGAGGTTGAAAATGATGGAGTGGCCGGCCCCCTTTGTGTGTAGAAATATTTAGAGTATTCGTTTAATAGCAAAAAATGACTAAAATGCCCTTGGTTATGATAATTTGGATAATTTTGCCTTTAAACTTTCATAATATTTTTAACTAGTAAATTAAACTTCAAAATATTTTATTTCATCACTAAATATTATTATTGAACATATTTTAATGAATGGATGAGGTTTTATTAAAGTTTGACTGACCGTAAGGAGAAATTACAAAAATACCCCTACCGGGCCTATCACACAAATTTTTGTTTTTACCACTGATTTAATCTATCTATTAACATAGCCTAAAACTTATTTATACGTAGATTATCATAGTTCAGTCAGTTGGTCAAAAGTCAATTTTGTTTGACCATTATCACGAAAGTTCAACCAAGCTATGTCCTTAATCATCATTTTCTAATTTGTTGGCACACTTCTCAAAAATAACTTAAAAAGGATTTTGGGTTCTAGATTCTTACCATAAGTTCATTGGACTTTCTGTACGGTATCTTTCCAGTCTCACATCCATCCGGGCATTGAAAAGTCTATGGGACCTACCACACTATTTCTTTTGCTACCTGCAAAATACACAAGAATTGAACAATGGTGAGAAGTCTGACACGTGTAACAGTACCTAAATATGTGATTCTCACATCCTCCCCACCTTAGGAAATTTGGTCCTCCAAGTTTGATTGGACCAGTTACTGAAATAGCTCGAGATACTTTTCTTGCATCAAGCTTTTTAATTCTCATGTTTCCTCTTATTCTAAATGGTACTGCTAGAGCACTTTCACCAATAGAATAGTGTTAGATTGTAACACCTTGTCCTTTCAATCCAAGATCTGAATCAGTCTCTCCGCGTAACTTATATCTTCCCTGATCTCCAGTAGCTTGTACTGAATTACGTGAGATGGATCTGGATGGTATTTCTTTAACATCGATACGTGGAAGACATTATGCACCCTGGATAATTCTAGTGATAGTGCTAACTAGTAAGCAACATGTCCCACACGGTCTAAGATCTCGAACAACTCGATATACTGAGGACTCAGTATCCTTTTCTTACCAAATCGCATGACCCCCTTCGATGGTGAGACTTTTAGAAAGACTAAATCTCTAACTAAGAACTCCAATGGTTGGCGCCTGTTATCTGCATAGCTCTTTTGCCAACTTTGAGCTGTCCTCAATCTATCACAGATAATTTGTACATCTCGGGAAGCCTGCTTTACCAAAGCGGGAGCTAATATCTTTCTATCGCCCACTTCTTTTCGAGCAATCTGGATCTACACTGTTTGCCATAAATAGCTTTGTATCTTGCCATGCTGATACTAGAGTGATAGTTATTATTATATGCAAACTCTGCCAATGGCAAATGATCATCTCAAAAGCCCTTAAAATCTAGTGCACACACTTTTAACATATCCTCGAGCGTCTGGATAGTGCGTTTGTACTAACCGTTAGTCTATGGATAGAAAGTGATGCTAAAATTCAGTCGGGATCTCATGGTCTTTTGAAATCTCTCCCAAAAGTGTGAAGTAAATCAGGAATCCTTGTCAGAAGCAATGCTCACTGGAACACCATGCAGCCTTACAATCTCCCGAACATATAAATCAGCTAAGGCACTAAGGGAATCAGTGGATCTGATGGCAAGAAATTGCACGGACTTTGTCAACCTATCGATAATCACCCATATACCATCATGATTCCTCTAGGTCCTTAGTAAACCCATAATGAAGTTTGTAGTGATGTGCTCCCATTTCTACATTAGAATCAGTAGAGGCTGTAGCAACCTTGTAGGCTTTTGATGCTTTATCTTCACCTGTTGGCATGTGAGACATCTAGCAACAAACTCCGCAATGCTCCGTTTCATCTTAGGCCACCAGTACACCCTACATAAATTATGGTACATCTTGTTACTGCCTGGATGCAGAGTATACCTGGATGTATGGGCCTCTATCAAAATTTGATCCTTTAACAGTTGATCCTTGAGAATACAGATTCTACCTTTGAACCTCAGTATACCATCAGTGCCAATCCCATAGTATGATTGAACACCCATATGCACTTGACTAACAATCTCTATGTAATATGCATCACTCCGCTGAGCATCTCTGATTCTATCCATCAAATCTAGCTCAATCCGAAAACTGGTAGTGAATCCATACTCTCAGAGAAAATCACATTCAAACTGAGGCTTGAGAATTGCTTTAACAGATCATACTCCCCGACCATCATGTATGATACCATACCAACGTGTTTCCTACTCAAAGCATTACCACCATGTTTGCTTTCCTTGGGTGGTATAAAATCTCGTAGTCATAATCTTTCAACAGCTCCATCCATCTGCGCTGTCTCATATTCAACTCACGCTGCGAGAATGGATATTTGAGACTCGTATGGTCTGTATATACCTGGAATTTCTCTTCGTAGAGATAGTGCCACCATATCTTAAGTGCATACACCACGGTAGCTAATTCCAAGTCATGTGTGGGATAATTCTTCTCATGCTCTTTCAACTGTCTAGAACCATAAGTAATTACCTTCCCATTTTGCATGAGAACACAACACAAACCCAATGTGGAAGAATCATTGTAGACTGAGAAACCTCCTGATCCGCTGGGAAGAGCAAGAATAAGAGCAGTAGTTCATCTCTGCTTTAACTCTTGAAAACTACGCTCACATGCATCTGTCCACTTGAACTTAACATCCTTACATGTGAGGTGCATCAGTGAAGTACCTAATCTCAAGAATCCCTTGACAAACTAGCAGTAGTATCCGACAAAACCCAAGAAACTCTGTATCTCTATCACTGTCTTCGGTCTCTCCCACTGCACAATTGCTTCAATCTTAGATAGATCAACAGACACCCCATCTTTAGACAATGCATGCCCCAAGAATGTAATGTGATCTAGAACTCACACTTACTGAACTTGGCATAAAGTCTCCAGTCCCTGAGGGTCTGTAGGATAATGTAGAGATGCTGCTCATGCTCATCTGATGACTTGGAATATACTAGAATGTCATCGATAAGCACAATGATGAACTTATCCAGGTATGGCTTAAATACTTCATTCATCAAATTCATAAAAGCTGCACGAGCATTAGTCAATCCGAAAGGCATTACCAATAATTTATAATGACCGTACTGAGTCCTGAATGTCGTCTTAAGGACATCAACTTCCTGGATCTTCAATTGATGATACCTTGATCGAAGATCAATCTTAGAAAACACTTATGCACCCCTGAGCTAATCAAAAAGATCTTTGATTTAAGGCAAGGGATATTTATTCTTGATGGTAACTTTATTGAGCAACCGGTAATCTATATATAGTCCTAAGCTACCATCCTTCTTTCGAACAAACAGTACTGGCGCACCCCTCGGAGATACATTGGGGCGAATGAAGCCCTTATCCAATAACTCCTAGAGCTGTTTCTTAAGCTCCTCTAACTCCACCAATGCCATCCGGTATAAGGGCTTAGGATTAGGCTCAGTACCGAGTACCAAGTCAATGGTAAACTCAATCTCCTGATTTGGTGGTAACCCCAGTAGTTCATTCGGAAACACATCGGGGAAATCCATGACCACTGGAATCTGGTGCAATTCTAGACGTCACCTTTCTATTTCTTCAACATGAGCAATAAATCCTTCAAACATATCAACACAACACTCAAATGATTGAGTAATAAATATCTTACTATCATTACTTACCTAACAATTTTATAGTGTAACGTTCAGGGTGAGAAAAGGTAATAAACTTAATGTAATAGTCTAAACTAATAGAGTTTGTAGCTAACCAATCCATTCCTAAGGTTACATCAAAATCATACATGTTTAACAAAATTAGGTTAGCTGTTGTTTCCTTCTCTCCGACTGTTACTCTACAATTTTTATATACAATATCAATCATTTGCGATTCTTTAAAAGGTGTGTTTATTTGTAAAGTATACCCTAAGGGTTCAGGTTCTGTAGGTATTTTATTAGCACAAATAAGTGACATAAAAGAGTACGTAGAACCAGGATCAAACAGCTCAAGGACTAGAATATCAAAAACATAAATTTTACTCTTAATAACATTTATAGATGTGTCAACATCTCCTGATCCAGTGTTTACAACTGACCTTATGTCACAGTCTTCTTACCTTTCTTTACTACTGTCGCTTGCCTAGGCTATGAGGGTGTCGCCTTCTCTGATTCAGATGGCACTGGTGCTATTGGAGGTGGAACTATGGTGAGAACGGTAGATGTAGCTGCCTCTCTCAACATCGGACAATCCCTCACCAGATGCCCCGTCTATCTACAACAGAAATAGGCCCTCATAAGTAGATAGCAGGGTCAAGTACCATGCGACCTCCCACAATGTACATTCATAGTTGCTGTACTTCTCTAAGTAGTGTTGGGGCTGGTAGTAGGAGTAGTAGAAGCAGATTTAACTGGCTTATCATTTGAAATCCGAATGCTCGATGTCTTAACCTTATTAGGCTGCCATCTCCTATTCGATCCTTGAAACCCTTCTTAGCCTTCTCTTTTCCTTTCCCTTTACCATTAGACCTAGTATCAATATGGAACTGCTCATAGTCCTATTCACAGCGCTGAGCTCGTCTCACTGCCTCATCGTATGTCTAGATATCAAACGAGACTAATCGGGTCAGAATAGAAGGTCTCAAACCTGCCATAAATCGATCAATTTGTACTCGAAACGGCTCAAAGTGGTGAATCTGGACTCGTACTGATCTACAGTTATGCTCCCTTAAGTCAACTCTAGAAACTCCTGTTGTAACTTCTTTTGTGATGTATGGGGAATACACTGTTGGTAAAAAGCCTCCAAAGATATGGTCCATATCACCACTGGATGTTTTGCTAATAGTACTGTCTGGGTGGACTTCCATCAGTACTCCGCATCATTTATCAACTGGAATATAGCTCGGCCCACCTTCTCTGTTTCGGAACACCGCATATACTTAAATAGCTTCTTGATTGCATTAACCTAATGCTTTGCCACCATCAGATCCTTATCCCCCTTAAATTTCAAAGGATCCAGCTTCTTAAACTGCCGTACTAGGTTTACATCACAGTAAGATTCTATATCTACAGGTTGCGGTTGGGCTAGTGGCTGCTGTGCTACTTGTGGCTGGGGCTTAAGCTATGGAGCAGGTTGTGGCTCGGGAGCTGGTTGTGTAGGCTGAGGTAGGAGTGATGCTACTTTCAGTGGTGTTGCCACTCTAGCTGTCAGCAACTCTATCTGCATTATACATAGCTATAAAATCTGCCAACATCCATTCCACCCTCAATATTCTAGTGTTTGGACTTTTGGGCTGCAGAGGAAGAGTAGGTTCTGGGACGGGTTCCAATGCTGGCTCTGGAGTTGACTTTACCCTACCTCGTCCTCTACCTCGATGGGTAACCTTTCGGCCACTCATTTATGCACAGCACAAACATTCAAATTGATTTTCAGTCACTTGAATATTTATATATTTAGATTATGCAATACTACAGGGGATGTTATCCTATTTAGACATAAAGACACTGACAGACATTAGACTAATCTTGCTCTGATACTAATTAAACTATAACATTCCGTCCTATACAGTAAATATCCATAAATCACATATACAGTCAGTTTGTTGGGCTGTTTGCGATGCCTTTATAACACTCACTTATCACAATAATCAGATTTTCAAATAAAATTCTATTTATAGCTAATATTAATATTTACATCAAAATATATCATTCCAGCATATTTTACAAGTTCTACATCCCCTGTACATAAATTATACAAAATAGTACGTACATGAAAGTCTGAACATATAAAGAAAATAAAATATACCTCCAAGATCAAATAACTACTCCTTTAGGGTATCAAAAGCGCAGCCAATTTGTGGAATGGTATATCACTGCAAATAATCTGTGAGGTGGGAAAATAAAGGGTTGAGCTAACTTGCTCAGTAAGAAATTTGTATGCAAGAATTGATACTATGAAATCTATATGCATAAAAGCATTTAATTTCTAACAATACACAAAAGGACATTTTTAGGAAGGATACTATAGTCGGCTAAGAAACCGGATGGAGTATGAGAGGTACTTTGAAGTACCTTTCGTGTCCCAGTATCTAGTTACGACTAGAGGGAGTAAACAGTTGGAATGATATGAATAAAAAATTTAATCACTTAAAATTCATTTCATGTACTTTTTAATATAAAACAGCGTATAAACAGTTCAAATGAAACACGTCAGTAAACAGTCTCGTACAAAAGTTTAGTAAACAGTACAGTAAACACTTAGAAATCCACAGTGCAGTCGATATTTAAACAGTTCACTTTAGTATCCTAAGAAGTTCATTTCAGTAAAATACTACAATAT
The DNA here is from genome assembly GCA_031772115.1 of Heritiera littoralis. Lineage (NCBI taxonomy): Eukaryota > Viridiplantae > Streptophyta > Magnoliopsida > Malvales > Malvaceae > Heritiera > Heritiera littoralis. The sequence goes on along the minus strand of JAPDPK010000192.1, from coordinate 405,969 downwards.
AGTAGAGACAAGGCAACACCCAATAAATATCATGCTATAACAGTGTCCCAAGAAGGGAGAAATAGTAACAGCAAGACATATGGCCATAGTCATAATAGGTACACAGTGTACACTTGCCAGGTGACAACTATGGAAGCTGAAGACTTGGCAAGTCTATCAGCAACAGTCAGCATGATACGGGACCTAACAGTCTCAAAACAGTTTATAAACAGTAAAAACATTATTTAGAAATCAATTTCAGTGATAAAATCTTCAGTCAGTCCATAAATGCATATATTAGAAAATATAAGAAATGCAGTAATAAAAATTCATAAAATATTCACAGTTCGATGTTCTTTTCTAAAATTGTTCTGTTTACCTATAGAACAGTTATAAGAACATGTCGGTATTCTCACATATGTAAAATTAAATAACATGAATTTTTAAATATTGTTTTTCGGTATTTAATGAAAATATGCAATTTCCATGAATAAGATGAAATTAACTTAATAAATTCTTTATTTTTAATATTCAAAGAATAATAAAGGATAATTTCATAAAATTAGTAGAATTTTGGGCAATATAATAGCTGTTTTTAACCTAGCCCTCCTGCATTGGAAACACAGTTTATAAACCAGCCAGTGTCCACAAGTTCAGCAATTTCAAAGCAATCGACTTCAAAACAATTTCATGAAATTATTTTCAACCACAATATGTATTCACAATATCCCTACGTCTTCCATACTTATCCCTTACCTGTCAATTTCTACTGGACTTGCCAATTGCACCACTCGATAAATCTCATTCCTGGGCTACAAAATCATTATACCAATATCATCATTTCACTATACTTTAATTATAATAATTTCTTCTTCATCAAAATCTACCACATTGTCTACAGTCGTCTCTAATCTAGTCTAATTTACACTAATACTAAAACACAATTATGCCTAAATCAATTCTGATTTTAATTCCGATCGCACCAATAGTCTTCTCTTCATTTATACAGTCTTGTGGAACCTGAAACACATCAAATTGAGCATCTTATCATGGTCTGCTTCTCTTTGCCGAAATCCATATAGAAGAAATTTCATGATTTCTCAACAAACTAAGCTTAGTTTCATGTTTAACCATTATTTTTCATCCATTTGGCGTCACTTTCATGCATCAAAGCATCATGAAGCATAAACTTCCTATCATGGCCGAAACCCTAGGGACACAATTGAGGGAGTTTTGATTCAATCCAAAGCCAAATTCATGCTTAGCAACCTTAATTACATCACTTTCCATGATTAAAACTTGAAGGAAATAAAAGCATGGATTTACCTTGTCTTGGCCGAATACTATGGAAGTTCCTTCACCTTGATTTTGTCACTTTACAACAAGCAATTGGTATGGGCTTGTAGAGAATTAAATTTGGGACAAGGTTGTAGAAGAAAATTTTATGATTTAAGGTGATTTTGGTAGATTTCTCAAGGTGTGTTAATAGTGGAAGTGGTGAGAGGTTGAAGATGATGGAGTGGCCGGCCCCCTTGGTGTTTATAAATATTTAGAATATTCTTTTAATAGCAAAATGACTAAAATGCCCTTGGTTATGATAATTTTGGAAAATTTTACCCTTAAACTTTCATAATATTTTTAACAAGTCAATTAAACTCCAAAATATTTTATTTCATCACTAATATTATTATTGAACATATTTTAATGAATGGATCGGGTTTTATTAAAGTTTGATTGACTGTAAAGGTGAAATTATAAAAATACCCCTATTAGGCCTATCACACAAATTTTTAATTTTACCATTGATTTAATCTATCTATTAACATAGCCTTGAACTTATTTATACATAGATTATCATACTTCAGTCAGTTAGTAAAAAGTCAATTTAGTTTGACTATTATTCACGAAAGTTCTACCAAGCTATGTCTTTAATACTCATTTTCTAATTTGTTGGCACACTTCCCAAAAATAATTTAAATAAAGGATTTTGGGTACTAGATTCTTACCATAAGTTCATTGGACTCTTCGTACGTATCTGTCCAGTGTCACATCCATCAGAGCATTGTAAAGTTTATCGAACCTACTACATTATTTCTTTTGTTACCTGTGAAATACATAGGAATTGAACAGTGGTGAGAAGTCTGACACATGTACAAGTACCTAAATATGTGATTCTCATAAAGTCTGGAAATGAAACATCTATTAATGGTGATGTTAGTAAGTTAGCTATTGACTTACAGGAATTACTCTGTTAGTATGCTCCTATATTTGAGATACCTAAGGGATTACCTCCATCTCAATCCCAAGATCATAAGATTAATTTGGTGAAAGATGCTGAAGCTTTTAAGATTAGACCATATAGGTATCCTGTTATACAGAAGAGTGAAATTGAGAAGTTAGTGACTGAGTTGAAAGAAACGGGTGTTATAAAGGACAACAACAGCTTTTTTGCATAACCTGTTGTGATGGTTAAAAAGAAATATGGTAACTGGAGGCTTTGTGTTGATTATCATCAGCTTAATCAATTAACTATAACAGATAAGTTTCCTATTCCTTTGATAGAGAATTATTTGATGAGTTAATAAGTGCCTGTTATTTTTCTAAGTTGGATTTAAGATCGTGTTATCACTAGATCTGGATTAGGGAAGAGGAAGTACACAGGACTACTTTTTCGCACACACCATAAGCATTATGAATTTTTAGTAATGCCTTTTGGTTTAACAAATGCTCCTTCTACATTCTAAAGGCTGACAAACCACATTTTTCAACCTTATTTGAGGAAGTTTGTGCTTGCATTTCTTGATGACATATTGATCTATTATGTTACTTGGACAGATCACTTATATCATTTACAATTAGTTTTGAGTTGCTTCCAAAAAACCAATAGTAAGTCAAGTTTTCTAAGGGTGAATTTGCAGCTGAACATATTGGTTATTTGGGGCATGTCATTGGTCCTAATGGAGTTGCAATGGATAAAAGTAAAGTTGAATGTATTTTGCAATGGCCTTATCCTCAAACAGTTAAGGATGCTCGAGGATTTTTGGGTTTGACGGGGTACTTTCACAGGTTTATTCGAAATTATGGTTCGATTGCCAAACCAGTGACAACATTACTGAAGAAAAATGCTTTTCATTAGAGTAATGAAGTTGCCATGGCTTGGGACAAGTTGAAACAAGCTGTTATTTCAACTCCAAATCTTGCATTGCCAGATTTTTCAGTTACTTTTACAGTTGAATCCAACGCTTCCAATGAGGGAATTAGTGTAGTTCTTAGTCAAAATGGTAAGCCCATTGTGTTTTTCAACAAGGCTTTGTCTCTTCGACACCAGACTTTATCGGTTTATGAAAAAGAGATGATGGCTGTATTATTAGTCATGAAGAGATGGCATGCTTATCTTGTTAGACGCCATTTCATTATCCAAACTGATCATCAAAAGCTTACGATTTTTTTTGTATCAAAAGGTTCATACTATAGCACAACAAAAATGGGTTTTGAAGATGATGGGTTATGACTCTAAAGTTAAGTTTAGACAAAGATCTTCTAACTTGGCTGTTGATGCTTTATCATGATTACCTTAGGCTGAATTTCAAACTATCTCTACATGCAACAGTGATTTGCTTCATAGGATTAAGCAATCATGGTTAGAAGAAGCTGATATGGTGTGCCTCATAGATCGAACCAAGAATACTCAGTGTTCCAATGCTAAGTATACTTGGCAGGGAGATCAACTACGTTGCAAAGGCAAGTTGGTTGTTGGTACTGTGTTGGCTTTGAGGAAGGATTATTGAATTATTTTCATAATTCATTTGATAGAGGACACTCAAAGTGGAGGTTACATTGAAGAGGATTGCTACAGTTGTATATTGGAAGGGATTAAAAAGGGTAGTGAGGTAGTTTGTTCGTGAGTGTTCTATTTGTTAGAAAAAAAAGTTCGATACATCCACTTACCCTAGTTTGCTTCAACCGCTGCCTATTCCTGACAAAGTTTGGTTTGATATATCATTATATTTTATTGAAGAACTTCCTAAATCCAATGGTAAAGATGTTATCATGGTGGTTGTGGATAGCTCAGCAAGTATGCCACTACTCTTCTTTCATATCCATTTACTGTCATTATATTGGCTCAAGCTTTCCTCGATAATGTATATAAGCTTCATGGCATTTCCACCAGGATCATTCTTGACTGAGACAAGATTTTCTTGAGTTTGTTTTGGAAGGAACTTTTTAAGAAACTTGGTACTCAGTTGAAAATGTCCACGTCTTACTATCCATAAAGGGACGGATAAATTGATGTGGTGAATAGAAGTTTGGAAACTTACCTTAAGTGCATGATTGGTGAGAAAACTAGGGAATGGTCTATGTGGCTTCCTTTGGCAGAATGGTGGTATAATACCACTTTTCACACTGTTGCCAATACAACTCCATATCAGGTTTTGTATGGTCAGCCTGCCCCAGTGCATTTATCATGTTTGGCGGGAGATTCTCCTATAGGGGCTGTTGATTCAAGCCTTCAAATTTATGAGGCTGCTATTCATATGTTGAAGTTTTATTTGCAGCGTGCTCAGCATCGTATGAAGCAGCAAGCTGATAAGGGAAGGTCTAAAAGGGAGTTTGTTGTTTGTGATTTTGTGTATGTTAAATTATAGCCCTATAAGCAGAAGTCTATTGTTAATAGAAGTTGTTTGAAATTGACAGCTAAGTACTTTAGTCCCTTTAAAGTCTTAGCTAAAATGGGTTTGGTTGCATACAAACTGGAATTACCACTTGAGGCCAAGGTTCATCCAGTTTTTCATGTATACCAGTTGAAGAAGCATGTTGGCAAGGTTCCTATTCAATCTACTCTTTCATTGTTGAATTTTGAAGGTGTTTTAGGTAAGGAACTTGTATTTGTATTGGCCAGGAGACTTCGAAAGCGTCGGGGTCGTGCTATTATTGAAGTTCTTATGCAGTGGAGTAATAGTTTTCTTAAAGATGCCACTTAGCATAGCTTGTTTCTTTTGCAGCAGCAATTTCTTTCTTTTGATCCTTGAGGCCAAGGATGGTTTTTAGGGGAGGATATTGTTACGGTTGTTGATATTACATTGTTGACTTTATCTTAACTTTGCTTTGGTTGTTATTTTGTTTTGAGTAACTGATCCATTTGCCATTAATAGACTACTAAGTAGGCAATTCTATTATGGTATATAAATAATGTCACTTAGCTGATGAGGGAGTGATTCCAATATCATAATAGTTTTATAAAAATTTACAGAAATCAATTCTAAATTTTCTCTTCTTATTCTATTTCCCTCTCAATTTCTCTCTTTTGTGTGCACTGTTGAGTTACTTTTTCGGCAATTATATCAATTTCTAGGTTTTGAAAGTTTGGGTTTATAATTTCTAGACTTGGATCTATGAAATTTAAGGGAGATTTAGAAGTTTTTAAATTGAAATCTAGGTTCAAGGTAGATCAAAGAAGGGTTCTAGAGGTTTTGGGATTAATTTGGAAAGGTACATGATGGCATACGACGGTACACGACCAAATTTCTTGGAAGGTTTGAAGTTTCGGTGGCTGCTTGAATTTTTTTGCCACAGATATTCATCTTTTGAAGAGAAGGGTTGAGAGGATTTTAAAGGGTTTTTTTAGAAGGGGTGGAAAGTGATAAAAAAAATAGAGGCTTATATAATTGTTGCTAGAAAATGATGTCAATTTGGAGGACTTTGGCTCGCGTGTTGACCTAACGACCTGTACACTGACTCGACCTAAAACCTGACTCGATCGCAGGTATTCTTTTTCTTTATTTTTCATTTTTTATTTTTATATGTATATTTATTTATTATGATGTTTTTCCTTATTTTATATCATGATTTTTTTAATAGTTAATCTAATAATTAGTAAATAATCCATGTGTATGCTTAAGTAAATAAATGAATAATAGTTTTACTTCTATTTCGACTAGTATCTCATACAGCCTTGACTTGAAGTGTAAGTTAGTATAGAAATACCTGACATCCAGACATGCTATCATACATAGGATGTAAATGGGGAGTGTACCCACCAATTTTGAGGTACCCGACCCCGACCCCGTTTAAGATTAATAAAACCCGAACCCTATAAAAACCCGATTAATTTTTAAATGTACTACCCGAACCCTACCTTATTAATTTTCATATTATTTGTTTATTACCGGAACCTGTTTAAATACCCGTTTATACTTCCAAACTCTTTGACAACCCGATTATTAACCCAAACCCAAACCCAAAACATTTCTAAATGAATTCATTTTTTTTGTTAATTAAAAGCATAAAATTAAAAAAAACATACAAGTACCATTACAACAATTCAACAAATCTTAATAGTTCAACAAACAATTTAAACACATAGAAATATGTTTATGCAACTACAAACAAGCATAATTTAATAAAAACACAAACAAATTTGAAATTATTCAAGTCATGACATCTTCATTCTTCATCATCATTAAACATGCAACTTGAATCCATAGTTGTAGATGGTCCTACACATAAAATATAAAATGTTAAATCTGACCCTCCATTGTCTAATAAAACGTTAAATTTTAATTCATATGTTACTATGTGTAAAAAAATTTTCAATTATTTTAAATTGTTTTAATTTCACTATATTATAATTATGTAATTTTTTTATAAAACATTCTAAAAAATTAATAAAAAATCTGATACAATTGTAGACTTAAATAAATTATCGATTAGTGTAAATTTTATTTTATATATATGTGATTATTTATTTATTTATTTATCCGGTAATTTATTCTAGAACCCATTATCAATCAATGCATAACTTGTATAAGAAATATATAATATCATGTGTGAAAGCAAAAAAAAGTAAAAAAATAAAAAACGTGCAGCCAAGACTAGGATGGCAAGCCAACCAGCCATGAACAATGCTTGACCTCCAATTGTGCAGATCTGAGGATAGCCTATGAACCAGAAGTCTGGTTGTTGCTCTTCTTAAAGAAAATTAGTTTTAGTGGGCTCATGATGTCCTTTTGTGTTTATTTGTTGCATGTAGGAAAACCAGTCCTATTTAATGCTTTTGATATGAATACGTTTCAACATGATTTTCTAAAAAAAAATTGCAGAACACTATTAGTGCTTTAGTCAGTGTAGTGTTTTTACCACTGCCAGAGAGAGGAAGGATTACAACCACCGACGCTGCTAGAGACAGAGAGGCTTGCTGCTGTCGCCACTACTGGAGAGAGGAAAGGCTACTGCTGCGCCGCTGGAGAGAGGAAGACAGCTACCGCACCTGGGTTGAGCTCGTCGTCGGTGGATCTAAGCTCACCGTTGCCAGATCTGTGCTCGCCAGTGCTAGATCTGAGCTCACCGCTGTCGGATTTGGTGAGTCTCGGGTCTCACTTGTCGACTGGAAGCACTAGAAGTGAGTGGTGTGGAGCTTGGAGAATAAACACTACACTAAGCACTAACAGAGTAAAAACTAAAAAGAGGTAGTGAATGGGTATTTTATGAAAAATAAATAGTCTGCACATTTTTTGTTTTTACTTTTTTTTCATTTTTTTAACTTTTAATTATTTTATGAAAAATAAATTATTATAGTCTATAGTCTATAGTAATAGTATTAGTTTATAATATACATATAAATATTTTTTTTATATTAAGAGTTTTTTTAATAAATTATTTCCATATCTTTTTTTTTTAGTTAAAGTTTAGCTAACTTATTATGAGTATGCAACAATAATAGATTAACTTATCATAAAATTTTTATAAATTTAATATCAATACCTTATATTTATAAAAAATAATTAACTAATTTAAATTTCACATGTTGCACTAGTCTTTTTCCAAAATAATCTTAACTCTTAAAGATAATTAATAAATTTATAATAACAAAATGCTATATCTATCAATATGATCCATTTGATATTTTACATGGATCATTTTATTTAAAGTTGTAGGCTATTCAATTTTTAGTTTAACATAAAATATTTTCAATTTTAATCTATTATCATAGATTAAAATATAATATTGTATATCTAATTTCAACCATTTGATTTCTTAGGATATATTCATGTAATCTAGATTAAAGTATCACACACATATATTATAATATCATATACATAAATGGCCAACGTGTAATAATTGCATCTTAGCTAATTATAAATCATTATTAATTTAATTTTAGTGCTATATTATTACTTTAAATACTTATTGCGTTAAGTATAATTAATTAATTTAATTTCGTAATTTTTTGAGTCAATAATGTTTTACTAAAATTGACAATTGCAATTTAAATATAATTTGTATCATATACATATACAATAGTATAATATATGTCAATGGTCAATGTGTAAAAATTGCATCTTTATTAATTAACCAATATATGTCAATGGTCAATGTATTATATACATATACAATAGTATAATATATGTCAATGGTGTCACAGCCCGTGACCACATTTTATTTCGTTTTTTCACACATATTATACGGTTTGGTTGTCTGTGATACTTTACTTTTCATTTTCATTTAAACTATTTTATATTAAAATTATAATGTTGTTTACATCCCCTATTTTAATTCATAATAAAGTAGTACTGTAGACAAGTCTAAATACAGAAAATAAATGATTGTACCTCATATTTCAATCGAGCTATCACATTGTCCCTGATGTGCAGCCTAGATGCTCGGATGTCAAATCTCTCAGTCATAAAAATTTGAAATGTTTAAAAGTAGGGAAGTGAGCAAACCATGGCTCAGTAAGAGAATTGTATGCAAATCACGAAAACTATATGCAGTAAAACCTTTTAGTTTACTATCGGTATGCTGGGCACACTATAAGGAAATGATATTATAGTCGGCTGGGAAATCCAGATAGAGTAAGAAAGGTATTTTGAAATACCTGTGGTTCCCGGAAACCCAGAGCGACAATAGGGAGTAGAAATTTATCTTTTTAATATAAAACTTAATTCAATTTACTGCATATAAATATATCATCCACTTGAGTAAAACACTTTATCAAACCACTACTGTTTAATTATAATAACAGTTTAGAAATGAAACACTTCAGAAAATCATCATAGTTTTCTGAAAATATCACTAAAATCGACAATAACACGTGAGATCGTAATGGAGACCAGACAACACCCAAATGATATCATGGTATAAGTCCCGTAGGGTATAATAGGGAACACGTGAGATCCATGTAGGGACAGTATAATAAACACATGAGATCTATGGCCATAATCTATAGGTGTCCTCGGTCGTACACTGATCAGGTGTCAACCAAGACGCTGAAGACAGGATCAGTGTCAACAGCTTCACACATGAGTAACACATGAGACACGTGACACGTGAGCATGATACGGGGCATATCAGTCTCAAAACAGTATATAAAAAATCTCATTACCTTTATGAAATTTAGTAAGATCAATTATGTTTTCCAGAAAATCCATAAAGGTATAAATCATAATATTTCGTACGGTGAAAAACAATTTATAAGATAATCACACAGTAGTAATAAAATTTCATAACTGTTCTTTTTCACCGTAGAATACATACACAAATGTTTCCATACTTTCTTTCCAAAACTTGAAATTCAAAGTTATTGGAAATCAAATCCAATATTTTCATACTTAATGGAAAAATAAAAATATTTATTTTTCAAAATTAACAATAATTTCACCAACACATTTTTCACTATAAAACACGTGCAGAGACATTTTAGTCTCAAAACAATAGTTATACAGTGGTAAAGCTTTTATGGAAATCATTATACGTAATAAAATTTATTTAATCCATAAAGGAAAATAATAATAAATTAGTGAATATTATACTGAAAATTATTTATAAAATATTCACTATTCACCATTTCACTTCACCAATCACACATTTCCCTATAAAACACGTGGAATAAATTTTCGGTAGTTTAATCTTTACCGAAATCGATATCATGAATATTTAATAAATACTTTTCGGTAAATTCATCGTTTATGAAAATTAATTAATTTATCACTTTTGAGACTAGGAAAAATACCAATAATGCACTAAAATATTTAATAATATTTTTGAAAATATCTTTAGTAAATTTCGGCAGCATAACGACTGCCAGAGTCTTAGCCTCCCTGCATTTTCAAACACAATCCCAATAGCCAGAAACCACAATTTCGTAGCATTTCAAGGCAATTCAATATCCAATAAATCTTATAAAATTCATAGCATGAAAACCATGCATTCGGATATCCCTACAAATTCACACACGCATCCCTTACCTGTTCTAGGTCAGTGACTTCCTCGCTACCGTCGCGCCCGTATTCCACATTTCCTGATTTAATCATATCGATCACCGGATATGATTCTACAAGTCAAATTTTCACATTTTAGACTCGTATAAAATGAATTTATGAATAATCGTAATTATACAATAAATAATAATAATAAAATTATTATTATTTTTCCTACCATTTTTTCTTCTTTTTCTTCTTCTTTTTCCTTTTCTTTTTCTTCCTTCTCTTTCTTCCTTTTTCTTTTCTTTGTCTTTTTCCTTTTTCTTTTCCTTTTCTTTTTCTTCCCTTTTCTGGTCTGAACCGGTTCGGACAGGTTCAGACCGGTTCAGCATCCTTGGCCGGTTTGGCCACCAGCGGCCACCATTTCCGGCGGTTCGGCCACTCCACAGCTAACTGAGGTGGTGGCGATGCTGGATCTGGCCTCTGTTTCTGTCCATCGGCGGCGACAGCACCGGATCTGGGAACGGTGGCTGCGACTCCTTTCTCCCCTTTTTCTTCATTCCTTCGCCATTTTCCTCTTCTCCGGTGATTCCTTCTTCTTCCCCTTACCTCCGTTGACGTTGGGGTGAGTGTGGCGGTGCCTGAATCGACCGGTACCGCCGTGTCTCTTTTCCTTTTTTCCTTTCCTTTTCTCTTCGATTTTCGTTCGTTTCTCCTCTCCTTTTTCTTTCCCGTTGCCGGCGTCGGCTTCTCTTCCTTTCCTCGGCTTGCCGGCGGCGTCGTTCTCTCTCCCTCCTCCTTTCTCTCGGCCGACCGATGGGGTCGGCTGGCTTCTGTGTTCTTCAACAGAAACGAGGTCCCGATCCCGTTTCTGTTTTAATCTTTCTTTTTTTTTCATTTATATTATATTTATAAATCCCGTTTTATAAATATAATATTAATCAATTTAACAAATAATTATACTATTACTAATATATATATTTATATTTATATATATTTTTGTATTTACAATATATATGTTTATATATATATATATGCATTTTATAATTTTAAAGTACATATATATTTTATATGTATTCGTATACATACTTATATATGTACATACATGTATTTATACTATTAGTATACATATATATATTTATTTATTTAATGATTTGTAATAGTATATATATTAATATTTAATATATATACCTTATTTCATATATATATATATATATGTACTTATTTAAAAATACACAAAACATATTTATATAATGTAATTATATAAATATATATGTATACATATTTTTATTTTTTTAATATTTGGATTTCTTATATCCAAATTAAACTCCTATATATGATCTTTCAGATTCGTCATTTCCTCATCCATCGAAATTCCAATTATTCCAATCTTATAAATAAATTCATCTATTTCTGAAATTCCTCAACAGTGTTCCATCTTATAAATAATTTATTTATTTATTTGCGAATTAATTTCGAATAATTAATATTAAATTTAAATAATTCGCGGTTATCACAAATGGTCAATTAGATTGCTATGTTATCTTTAGCATAATTAGCTAATTTAATTCTACACTTAATTTTATTATTTTTATTATTATTATTATTATTATTATTATTATTATTATTATTATTATTATTATTATTATTATTATTATTATTATTATTATTGTTATTATTATTATCTTTCATTAAATTTTTTAGTCAACAATATTTTATTAAAGTTGAAAATTACAATTTTAAGTACAATTTCTCATATATAAGTATACTATGATATCATATATGCAAATGGTGAATGTGTAAGAATTGCACTCTTCCCTTATACCTCCTATGAACAAAAAAAAGACTGTAATCCTTTTAATCATTGAATTTGATCGAAATCGATCAAATTGATTTGGTTTGTTTAATTTCAATTATGATTGATTAAAACAAATAATTTATTCCATTGATTTGATTAATTTTTATATTTATAATTAATAATTGAATCAACTAAAATAATCAATTTTGTTTGAAAAATAAAAAAGAATATATTTTTTAAATATGATCCTTTAGACTTGCACAATTAGAAAAAATAGATTTTTTTTCCTGTCTTCTAGCATTTTAAAACAATTACATTACAATATAAAATGATTGTTCCCTTTAAAACATGATTGATCTATTGTTCTCTTGTGGAAAAATTGGATTTTCTGATTAAATCACTCACTTATTTTGATATTTTCAAAAGAATTTAATTAATTTGATTTTTCAATCAAATTACATTAACTAATTAATTATTAGCCTATTATTCACCTTTAATTTGAACCTGTTTTAATTTTTTACAACAAATATTTGATGTTTGGTATTGTTTTAAAAAATTATATAAATTTTTACAAATTTAAAATTTAACTCTCGATACTACCAATGTTTTCTAATTATCTTTAGTCAAACTATTGTTGCACGTGTACCAGTTATTTGATGGGTCCATCATGTTGGAAGATCAGTAGATCATTGATTAATTAAATTAAGAATTAATTTAATTTCATAATTATTTTTATTATGCTTTTTGATTTTTTTAGGCTTAACAAAATTTTATTGTATAAATATTTTTTTAACATATTATGTCAAACGAAACATATGACTCACTTGGTAAGTGCTTTGCTTGAACACTTGAGAACAAGGGTTCAAGTCTCCATTCTAACATATTTTGCTAAAATATATAAACGGGTATCAAATTCGGTAATCAGGTTTGGGTACCATAACCCAATTATATTAATTGGGTTCGGGTTTAGGGTACCCTAAGAGCATTACCCATACCCGTCACGGGTAGTAAATAAACTATCCTAACCTGATTAAAACCTGATTAACGGGTACCCGAACCCGATCTAAACGGGGCGGGTAGTCTCGGGTACCCATTTAGAATAATCCCGTTTACATCCCTAATCATACATACATGCCACATTATTGCTACTTATGCATACAAATGCATGTAGATAGACATGAGCCTACCATCTATTTACTTAAGCCACTTACTAAGCCGTGGTTTGTTTAGTCCACTTTTTCCACTCTTTGTAGACTATCTGAGCTAGGCCTCACAGTTTTAAAATGCCCTACTACAGGTATGGAGTACGTTAACTTATATATACCCAACATCTCTTCCGTGCTTTGTCGATATGGGTAGAGGCTTTGACTCCCCCTTTCATTATTGAATCGAATTAGAACAGAAACCTATATTAAAAGCAAACCAATCTTAGTATAAGTAGATAACAAATAGGTTTACATGCAAGCACTACATAGTACATGGGATGTAAAACTATTAACGATCTCAACTATACTGACACGTACAAAATAAACCATATTCTGATACCATTAAATTTATCATGATTTGAAGGCCGTGACGGGTACTTGTGAACTTAAATTGATTCTATCTTAAAATTTACAAATAAAGTATTCTTTTTCATTAAAGGTTTACATTCGGTATCCGTGTAATCATCAAATGATTTTCACTTATCATTATATTTATAATTCGACTTCAACTAACTTGTTTGTTAATCAAACGTAAGCCGAACTAATCTCTAAGGCAAGTATAGCTCATTTTAATCCACAACACATTCCTGCTAAGAAACTAATTGGAAATATCCCCTCTATATTAAGAGATTTTCCCAAATGAACCACCTGTCGTACATGATTAGTTCTTTTAAATTGCTTCCAAATACCTCTTAATCAATCGTTCATCATATCACATACCGTATATCAACATTATCATTGTCCACATCATACTTATAATAAGACTAATTATATTCAGGATTGCACTCGATAACGATATCAATCATGCAATAATTTAGAACAATCTAAGTTACATCCCAAAACACTACAATAAACTCTACTGTGTAAAACATAATGTTTGCACATGTGATCAAAATGATATATGGTATCTATACCTCAATACTAGTGCAGGGCTCAAGAAACGCTGGCTGGTACCCAAGCTAGGTACTGTCCCCAATAGCCTTCACTAAATCACAACATTAAAGCTTAGCTTAAATAGTCTGTAAGGAGTGGAAAAAGGAAAGAGAGCAAACCATGGCTCACTAAGTAGCTTAGGTAAATAGATGCTAGGCTCATGTCTATCTACATGCTTGTGTATGCATAAATAGCAATAAGGTGACAAGTATGCATTATACCATGTCTAGATGTCAAGTATGTCTATATTGACTCACACTTCAAGTCAAGGCTGCTAGGGGTATCAATTGGAAGGATGCCTTAGGTACCTCATTTCCTCGAATTTCGACACGATAACTAATGTCAAAATTCTTTTCTCACAAATCAATGATGCAAATTGCAAGGAATTTTTAAAATAGTAATTCATATTCATTTTCTAATAAAAATATTAATAGTAATAAATAAAATAAAAATTAATAAATAATAGAAAATAACAAAAAATAGAATAATAAGAATAAATTAGGAATATGTGTCATAGATAGGAATTTTTTCATAGGATATTAAAATGAATCCGACAACAAAATCTCTTTAAGCAAGTCGCATAGTACTACTTGAGTACTCTTGAGGTATATTACTTTAAATTGTATCAGGTAACCAGCTCCCCATATTATCGTATGAAACTGCTCGCTTTGACAAACCAGTGTAAAAAAAAAAGAAAAAAAGAAAAAATTAGTCCTAATTTTAAAAGAGTTATATAAATCAATTGGATTTGAGGGTAACTTTGGTGCAAGGGTAAATATTACTTTTTTGTGATCAGGAGGTCACATATTTAAGTGGAAATAACCTCTCTGTTAATATAGAGAGGACCCCACAATGTGAGAGTCTTGTACATTGGGTTGCTTTATATATATATATATATATATATATATATATATATATATATGAATCAATTAGATTAAATTTCAAAATTCAATTTTATATTATATTTATTTAATTACATATTTATTTGTAGATTGATTTTGTGTTTAATCTAAATACATTAATTTTAAGATTATTATCTAATACATGAAGTTTTTAGAGTTCACAAGCTAAAGTAAAATAATAACACATACTTCTATTTTATTTTATATGTTTTATTTTTTAAAATTCTTAAAAAAAAATGTGTTTTACTTTGCAATGTTAACTTCACACAATAAAAACCAAGTGCCTTGGAAACTTAGTCGGTTTGGTCCAAGTTATTAGTTTTTGGTAGGGATGTAAATGGGTATCTATAAGAATCACAATTTTATAAGTATACGAATGATATGAATTAAGTAAACAGTGAAAAAGAAGCTTAATCGAAAAAATTTCGGTTTCAGCTAACTACAATTTGAATTTTCGTACGGGCAAGTTGGTGGGCCCCACGGGAGTGCGCACCTAGCCAGAGACATCTGAATCATCATATGTTGATGATCTATGATCTCAGGTAAGTCAAGTTAAAGCTTTTACAAGGATTTGAGCTTAATTCGTAATTTTAGAGAAAAAGACCGAAAAAGACTAAATTGGGCCATAAATCCAATAAAGCATTATCATGGCCAACCAAACTATTTATTTTGTCCTATATCAATATGACATGTGTGGAATTAATTTAATTCTCACATACCTAGCCAAAATCCACCAATGAGAAAATAGAAAAATAAAGAAAAGAAAGAAAACCAAAGAAAAGTGAGGAAAAAGGAATAAAATAATATATTTTATTCCTCAAGCTCATGAGATAAGCTTCAAAACATTATTTAATTTTTGTTTGATTTCCTTTTCCTTATTAGCTGACCGGCCACTCATATTTCAGCCACATTTTCAGCCTTGAAAGCCAAAACAAAAGAGAAAAAACGTGAGATTGGAAGAAAAGAGGAAACCCCGTAAATTACTGTGCAAGCAGATTTTGTTGCCAATTTTCGTCCTACTTCCAATCTGTTTTAGCCTTTTCTCCCTTCATGAAAGTTGTTCCAAATTCTCTCCTCTAAAACATATCCGAAATTCATCTCAAATGGAGTTCGTTTGGCTGGTGAAAAGGTTGTTGGAAGCTATATCTGTCAAGCTGCCCTGTTTTCAGCGAGATTGAGAGATTCATGTTGTGAGGCAGAAACGGTCAGGAAAACGACCTCCTTTCAAAAGGGCCAAGAAGGATCAATTGAAGCCCTAGCGCTACTCTACCAATATCCAGAAATCAGTGCAAATGGACCAAGTTTGACAAGGGAAACCTGTTCTGGAAATTTCTGCTGCACAGGGTAAGCAATGCTGGAATTTTCTGTTCTTTCTAAACTGGATATAGCTTGCATTTCTGATTTTTCTAGGCCTATTTCTAGTGTTATAATGGTGTAAAACTGACCCTAAAGAAGTGTTTTAAGTCTTGGCCAAATGGGTTTCCATAAGGAAAGTGTAAGGAGACAAGGGTGCTTTTGTTATTGATAGTGTAATTCATGTTAATAAACATGTGTTAAATGTAATAAAGCTTTAAAGTGAAATTTGGACTTGTATATAGAAAGATAAACATTAGGCCAAAGGAAAGCAATGTAGTAAATTCACCTTTAGGGTGAAATGACACTGGTAAATGAGAAGTAGATAAGTACTAATGTGAATGGTGCAGTTGGAACGATCGAAAAGATTGTATAGTGACTTTTGTCACAATACAGCTAAAGTGCAATTAAGAAAGAGTAACGATTAGTTAGTGTTAAATGGTTATGTGTAAGTGTAAGGTGGTAAAAGAAATTGTCTATATATGCTTGTAGTGTTAACGACGCAGTTTGGTGGTGTACAATACACGAATTTCCAAGCTTGAACAAGCGAGCTTAATCTTTGCTTTCGATAAGTTTATTATGCAAGCTATGAGTAGTAGCTTATGGGGTAAGTGCCCTACATAAGCTACAAGTAATGATTTATAGAATAAATGAAAGGTTTATGAAGTAAATGAATTGATTTAGATGTGAATTTTGAGATGTGTTGCTGTTGGGAATATAAATTGATTTTCCTATGCAGGCTGGGAAATGATATATCCTAACCCCGTCTTATTGCAAAAATTTTGAAAAATTATTAAAAGTTGGATGTAGACCTCTGTCTACATCATGCTACTGCATCTTTATGCATGTCGTAACGTACTAGGCTTTTGGAGGAAACCTAATAGCTAGACACAAAGATATGGAGTCGCCACCAACCATTCTAACCTAGGTGTGATTGGTCACCTATTCAAACTAAGGATAAGGCTTGGTCTGCGTTCAAAGATACTAGGGTTCGGGAGTACGGTTACGTGTGAGGAAGGATTAGCACCCTCACAACGCCCATCCTAAAATGGTACCACTTAGTTTTAGGTCATTTGCTAAATTTGCTTATGTTGATCTTTAATCTTGATATAATTATTATTGAAAAATATTTCTAAGTGTCCTCCATTAAGCTGGTGGGACAACTCAAAAATCTTTCTCACCTCAGGAGTATTCAAGTAGTACTATACGACTTGCTTGAAGAGGCTCCGTCGTCGGATTTATTTTAATGTTTTATGAAAACTTCTAATTTTGACTCCTATCTAATTCATTCTTGCTATCTTACCATTTTTATTACTTCTATTATTTTCTATTATTTTATTAATGTTTAATTTTATTAATTTATTTTATTAGAGAATGAATATGAATTATTTTTCTCAAAAATTCTTTTTAGATCTTCCATTAAGCTGGTCAGATCTTGAAAGAAATTATTTGACCTAAAGATTTCCAAAGTATTATTTAAGCATAATCTCTTTTGGAATCTTATCATCGGAATAATCAATACTCAATCTCAATTATTATTAACTATTATAATCCTATTTTATCATTTATTATCACTATTATTATTTATTATTGTTATTAAATTATTAATATTTCTTTATATTTATTATTTTATCTTTGTAATTAATTATTTTAATTTTTGTTTTTAATACATGTTATTTTATTTTTAGAATGAATATAAATCACTTGTTATCGAAAACCCTCTTTAGACCATCCATTAAGCTGGTGAGGCCTTGAGAGAATTTTTTAATCTAGAAATGTTCAAGAAAAATCACATAAGCGTAATTCTCTTGATATTTCATCACTGAAGTAATTCATATTCATTATTATTTTAATATCTAATTCTAGTTTCTTCATTTATTTTCCTTCCTTCTTTTGTTATCTACGAACCATTAATAGCTTTTTTCATTTTGTAACTAATTGTTTTTATTGTAATTTTTATAATAAATTTATTTTTAAAATGAATATAAATTATTTGTTATTGAAAACTCTATTTAGACCCTCCATTAAGCTGGCGAGGCCTTGGATAGAATTTTCTCACCTCAAGATCTCTAAAGGTATTACTTAAGCGTAGTCCTTTTAGAGTTCCATCGTCGGAATATATTTACTCAAATTTAACATAATTTTATTTAATTTTATTTCTATTTACTCTTATTTGCATTTTTTCTAATTTAACTTATTTTTCTATTATTTTATTTATCTTACTAACATATAAAATACAAATTAAATTAACCAAATATATCAATACATAAATTATTTATTCAATATATATACACATTAACCAAATTAATTGAATCATGCAAAATCAATCCTACCATACAAGTCATGCAAATAAATCTTTATAAATTAGTTCATGTTAAACTAAGCCAAATCATGTTATATTAATTAAATCATGTTAATTAAATTAATTATCCTAAAAATATATTGAAACAAAATAAACTCACCTTGGTAAATGGGAGATCACGTGGCCTTCTTTCTTCAATGTCTTACACCTTCAACAGTCCAAGTCATGGCAGACTTCCTCTATTGGAATTTGGTTACACTTTTAGCACCCAAGACCAAGCATAAATCTGGAATAGCAACGTTGCATGAATCTTATTCCACGTGCCTTTCCATCCTTTTTTAATCCTTCTTTCTTTACTTTCCCACGTCTCTTCCTCATGATCCTTGCAGCAATTTGTTGCACCCTAAAACCTGTTAGCCACGTGATTCAGCAGCAAATGCTTCAGCATGCACCGAACTTCCTTGCTTCTTGTCCACGTAGTAGCTTGCTACAAGTTTCACCGACCAGCAGAAACAACCGACAGCCAACAAACCAAGAGCAGTCCACGAGCAGACCAGCCCACACGCCTCAAACCAGCAGCTCATGCACTTGCCAGATTCCAACACACAGGTAGTAGTCGTTTCTGCCTCCAGTCCGTGGCTGCAGCTTTGCTCAGGTAGAACAAGGAACCAATTTGAAGTTGACGAGACTTTTAGCAACAGAGATCAACGCAGACAGGAGAGTGAGGATTTATCAACTCTGGAGGATATGAGATGGCCATGTGATTCTTCTTCTTTCAGTTCTTACTTTGTTGGACAGAAAGGTAACTCATGGCAGCGTAAAGGAGACAGCAGCCAGGCTGGTAGCGAACTGTAGTGCAGAAAACGCGAAGCAGGAGTGACAAGGGCGTGGGGGCTGGTTCAGAACGGCAAAGTTGCAGCAGCACAGCAAAGCGGTGACGGTGGCAGTAGCGCGCGGCTTCACAGCAGTAGCAGGATGAAGATCGGTGCAGCAGGTAGTGGCGGGGCTGGCAGAACTTGGAGAAGGGTGAGGATGCTGAGGAAGGTCACGGTGCAATATGGTAGGCGTGGGTTCCTCAGCAAAATGACCATGAACAGTGAATAATCAAGCCCTCCCACTTTCTTTTTTTTGTAAACAAATAAAAGCCGTCCCCCTCTAGCTAGGGTTCTTCTCTTTTGGCAAAATGCTCCCCCCTTGCTAGGTTTTTTCTTTCTTTCTTTTCGGCCCAAAAAAAATCCCCCTAGTCTCTCTTGTGAAAAACCGTATCCCCCTCTAACCCTAATTCTTTTTCCTCCTAGGGTTCCTCCTTTGCTCTTTGTTTTTCTTCTCAATTTATAGACTCACCTCTTTGTTATTTTTGGAAGAATGCTTGAATGCTGTGTATCAAATCCCATGATTTAAGTGTTGATTTTCGATTTTGCATAATCTTGGAGTTGACTTGTTTAATTGAATTTCCAAAACCTTCCATCAAATCCTTCTTTTAAAATTTTTTTGTTGATTTTCCTTCCAATTTAACCTTGGTTTTAATTGTCATGATTTATCTTTTAATTTTCAGATTTGATACTACCCAAATTCATTTCATTGATTTCTTATTGACTTGCCCTATATTGAGATCTTGATTTTTTTTTTTAAGTTTCCCTTCTTTGGTCACTTTATTTTTGTTATTTTTTTCTGTTTTTTTATTTTCTTTTCATTTTTATTTTTTTTATTTTATTTATTTTTTTTAATAATAGACAAGATAGTAATACAAAAAATTAGATTCATCTCCTAATTATCAAACCCAATAGGCCTAATAACATTAAAAGACCCCGGACAAAATGGGGTGTCTACAATGCATAATTGGTTTTATGAGAGTTAAGCTTACACAAAGTTTATACGAAACGTATGAAAGCTTTTACATCTCAATTATAGCATGTTTTGAAGTATGTGAATGACATGACTTTATAGCATATTCATATGAGTTTTTGGATTGAGCATGCATTGCTTGTACATCCTATTGATGTGAGACTTCAAAACATGAGATGATTTCTAGTTTACAGACTTTTACGGCATCCCATTGTACTATGAGACTAGTAGAGCACTATGGAACATGCCCGAGTAGCCGATACTCTTATATGGGCAATATGAGGCTTGTCAGACATTGTCGTTGACAGGTTCCAATTTTGGCTGATCACTAGGATTGGAGATGATGAGGATCTATGGCCATAGGTAACACCCTAGTTCCGGGGTAATGAGGACTGCTTGCTGATAGCTACAGTAGGCTAAGACTTTATTAGTTGAATTACTGGGTTTGCCTAATGAGGAATGTTTTATGAACATGGCATATGAGGTTACATGATATGTGATTGAACTTTGCGAAGCATTTTTTGATAACTACATGGTTTAACAAAGCCGACTTTGCATTGTTTTATGTGCATGACATCGTTTTACCATAAAGGCATTGTGATACTGAGTTACATGAGATATGAAGTTTAAATGAGTTATTGATATGTGATTTTATATGAAACACGTGTTGCATGCATTAGTGGTGCTATATCATGTTTGTTACTATCTCTGCACTTGTGCAGTGGCTTACTGAGCTTTCCCCAAAGCTCACCCCTTCATTCTCCTCCACAAGTTAAGCTGAGATAGCAACGTTTGATGAGAGCCATTCCTCGTTTTGACATTTCAAGCTAGACGTTAGACCTCAATTCATAGCTCGGCATATATGTTTACTATCCATATGTACTTGGAATTAGATGATTTTGTACAGTAATGTAAGATGAGATGTGATAAGCATGAATATGTGATTATTTTCAAAAATCAAGTTAAAATGGGATGCAATTGAGTGTTGGTTAGTTGTTGATGTGAATAGTATTAAGTACATAAAAAGTTTTGGTTGAGAAAATTTTTAATGACCTTCGGGTTATCAGAAAATTATGAAACTTTCTCGAATATTCCATTGGACTGTATGAAAGTGTGATAGGCCATTTAGGGCCAAAGATATCGGAAAATGGATAGTATCTTATTTTGTTGTTGAATTATGTTGCAAGGGGTTTTCCGTAGTTCAGCGAAAATGTTGTCGAAATTTAGTCTTGAGTGATTTTAAGTTATGAAATGAACTAAAAGCTAAGGAAATTAACCTTGAATCGTGATCGGGTGAATAGTGAATCAAAATTGAAATAGTGAGACTACTCGCTACACAAACCGTAGTTAAAGTAAAAGGAAAAAGTTAGCCCCAAAATCCGTTCTTCCACTATTTTGTTATTAAAAATATCTCATTTTTTCGAGTATAACAGATTGGTATCAGAGAAGGGTTTGCCTAGTCGAGTCAGTCTATAAAAAAATGTTCTAAAGAGTGTTTACATCCCATGTCACATCGCACAGTACTGTACATGTCTGACTATGAACTGAAAAAATAGTAATGGATAGTATTCTAATGCATGCATGTGTTATTGTAACAGTGATGCAACGTGGTAGAGGTAGACCGCCACGGGGGAGGTTGGAGATTTCTAGGCCACTTGAGACACCTCCACATACTCCTCCTCCACCACCACATCATCCAGAAAGTTCTGATATACAAGGACGTCTGGCATTGTTAGAGCGTAATGTAGCTGATATGGCTACAAGTATGCACGATCTAACAGCGCTAATGACTCAACAGTTCAGAAGTACTAGTACACCGCCACCACCAGCTAGACCACCAGTCCATCAGGCATCCAGTTCCCAAGATCCACCAGTACCTTCACAACAACCACCTCCACCTCAAACAGTTCCTCCTCCACAATCACAGCCTGCGACAATTTATGTTTATACCTAGTGCTGACAGGCTTAAGCAGTTTCAGAAAATGAATTTGCCTGCATTCAAGGGGGTTCAAGATCCAAAGGAGGCTAAGGTATGGGTACTTGAGATAGACAAGGTCTTCGAGTACATGACTTGCTGACCTGAGGTGCATATATGTTTAAGGGTGAGACAGAGCATTGGTGGAGATCAGTGAAAAGGACATTGAAGGGACAGGACCCGTTTATCTCTTGGGATAAGTTTTTGGCTGCTTTTCACCTACAGTATTTTCCAGAGAGTGTGAAACGGATAAAGCAATTAGAGTTTTTGAACTTGACCTAAAGGAGTATGACAGTGGGATAGTACGAGTCTTGATTTACTATTCTGAGCCGTTATGATCCACTGATGGCTAAGGATAAGGAAAGAAAAGCTATTAAGTTTCTCGATGGTTTGAGACCAGCTATCAAGGGTCGATTATCAGTCTTACGGATTGTGACCTACTCCGAGGTCGTACAGAGAGCTTTGATGGTTGAGCAAGACTTTAATAAGGCACAAGCACAGTATGAAACCCGAGGTAAGGGTAAAGGTCAGGGCAAGAGGTAGACTCAAGGTAAGGCACCATCCGATCAGTCTAATGGTAAGAAGAAAGATAAGAGGTAAAGGACAGATGAGCCTCAAGAGAAGGCTAAAAAGCCTGAGGGTGATCAGAAGTGTCCAAATGTGGCAGGAATCATGGCACTAAACCATGTCGCTATGGGACTGGAGTTTGCTTTAAGTGTGGAAAGAAAGGACACTTTATCAGAGATTGCCCAGAGTGGAAAACTCCTGAGACTAAGACTGAGACACCAGTGGTAAAGAAAGCTAAGGCACCGACAAATAAGGGTAAGAGACAGGTAGCTCAGAGCAGAGTGTTCGCCCTAGATCAGGAGACAGCTAACGCTTCAGACTCAATGGTTAAGGGTAAGCTTCTAATATCTGATTGTGAAGCTTTATGTTTGATAGACCCAGGCTCTACGCATTCATTCATTTCTCCTTTATTTGTTAATAGACTGAATGTAGAGCCAGAACCCTTAGGATGCATGTTACACATTAGCACACCACTGAAAGAATCCCAGATGACTAAGTCAATTATAAGAAAGTCTAAAGTCAAAGTGGGAGATAAAGAACTAGAGGCAAATTTAGTTTTGCTTAATATGCATGACATAGATGTAATTTTGGGTATGGATTGGTTAGCAACCAACCATGCCAATGTAAATTATAGGGATAAAAGTGTAGTCTTTGATCTCCTAGAACGTGTTGTATTAAAGTTTGATAAGTGAAATGAAATGAGAATTCTTTTTGGTATATGAAGCCTAATATGGAATATTGTTATTTTGAATGAAGGTTATCTAGCCTTTGTAGAAGATACTGACAGGGCACATCCGGAGTTATCAGAGATCCTTGTAGTCATGGAGTTTCTTGATGTATTTCTAGATGACTTACTGGGATTACCACCTGAGTGAGAGACTGAGTTTGCCATCGACCTATTATCTGGCACTCAGCCTATCTCAAAGCCCCCTTACAGAATGGCATTAGTGGAATTGGAGGAGTTGAAGAAACAGTTGCAAGATCTCCTCAACAAGGGTTTTATTAGACCAAGTGTATCATCATGGGGTTCTCCAATGTTATTTGTCCGTAAGAAAGACGGAAGTCTCCGGTTGTGTATTGACTTAGATTACTAAACCGAGCTACAGTGAAGAACAAATATCCTTTACCACGAATAGATGACCTATTTGATCAGTTGCAAGGTGCACAAGTCTTTTCTAAAATCGATCTGCAATCTGGGTATCATCAGTTGAGAATTAGAGGGGAAGATGTACCCAAAACAGCATTCAAGACTCGGTATGGACAGTATGAGTTCTTAGTTATGCCATACAGGTTAACCAATGCACCTGCAGCAGTCATGAGCCTTATGAACGAAGAATTTAAGAGTTATTTGGATCAATTTGTGATTGTGTTTATTGATGATATCCTAGTCTATTCTAAATCCTGAGAACAGCATGAGGAACATTTAAGAATAGTTCTCCAAACTCTCCGAGACAGACAACTTTATGCCAAGTTTAGTAAATGTGAGTTTTGGTTAGAACATATTTCTTTTTTGGGTCACGTTGTGACTAAGGACGGAGTATCGGTAGATTCATCCAAAGTCGAGGTCGTGTTAAGATGGGAAAGGCCGAGGATAGTTACCGAGATCCGTAGTTTTCTGGGATTAGCCGGGTATTATCGTAGATTTGTTGAAGGCTTTTCAAAGATAGCTGCACCACTGACACGTCTCACACGTAAGAACGTCAAATTTGAGTGGACAGACGAGTGTGAGAGCAATTTTGAGCAGCTAAAGCAGAAGTTGACATCGGCATCGATTTTGACCATACCGAGTGGCTTTGGGGCTTTTGTAGTGTATAGTGATGCTTCTCTCTAAGGTTGGGTTGTGTGCTGATGTAGCATGGCAAGGTAGTAGCCTATGGATCTAGGCAGCTAAAGGATCATGAGAAGAACTATCCTACCCATGATCTTGAGCTAGCTATTGTGGTGTTTGCACTTAAGATATGGTGCCACTACCTATATGGTGAAAATTTCAGATCTTCACTGACCATAAGAGCCTCAAGTATTTTTTTTCACAAAAAGAATTAAGCATGAGACAGGGCAGATGGTTGGAGCTTCTCAAGGATTATGACTGCGAGATCTTGTATCATTCGAGAAAGGCAAATGTAGTAGCTGATGCTTTAAGCAAAAAAAGCATTGGCCTAGTTTCGTACATTATGGTACAGGAGTACAGTTTGTTGGAGAAGTTCTCTGAGATGAGTCTAAGAGTAGAACCTTCAATAGATTGTCTGATAGCTAGCTTTAGGATTGAACCAAATATTATAGAATCGATCCGACATGCATGGAGACAGGATCTAGAGTTGGTGGAGCTAGCTAGTCAGACTAAGCAAGGGCTTTAACCCAAGCATAAGGTCAGTGAGGATGGGATATTGAGATATATAGGTCAGATATGCATACCCAAAGATGATACCCTACAGAGACAGATTTTAAAAGAGGCTCACAGTTTTAGATACACAATGCACCCAGGTAGTACTAAGATGTGCCAAAACCTGAAGGGTGTCTATTAGTGGGCTAGGATGAAGAAAGAAATTGCAGATTATGTGTCGAAATGTCTCACTTGTCAGCAAATTAAGGTTGAGCATTGATGAACAAAAAGTTATATTCTCGCAAGTGCACGAATCAGGATAGTATAGCGTGCAAGTACAAGAGTCGATCCCACAGAGATTTGCTAAATTTATTCAATTAAAATTCAACTACTTTCCTCTAAAAAATTATAAAAGCCAATAAAAAAGAATTATCTAAGTATCTAATTAACTAATGGAATTAATTAACCTAATAAAACAAATAAATTCACCAATAGAGAAAAGCCTAGGAATTTGATTTCACCAATACATTGCAATTTTATGTCTTCAATCCTAAAAATCTCAATTCAATTCTAGGGTTCATTCTTCCTAATATATGATTACTCTGTTTGATGGCAGCTATAATCAAGTATTTTTAATCATTAAATTATCTATGATGTGTAGCATAATCAATGACTAAAAATCCATTAAGAACAGAAGAACATCTAACAAGAACCAAATAAATATTCTAGCTTGATGTATGCATCAAATATTTATTCAATCATTCAAGAGAGCTATACATGGCTTAGCATATGATGTGTACCCTTACCATGTCTCAAACAATCAATTAATTTATATTAAAGGTTGCCAATCAATAACACAAATCAAAAGATTTAATTAATCACAATGAATGATACTAGAATTTAAGAATTAAGCAATTAATCATAAAGACATAAAATATACAAGTAGGCTTGATCAAATTCCTAGTAAATAAATTAGTTCATGTTTAATCTAATATCAATCAACGAATTAATCTGAAAAGTCATACCGCAAATAACAAACCACTTCTATAACTATGCAAAATAAATATTAAAAGGTAATTTATAAAAATGGTAGCCTTAAAAACCAAACTTCACGTCATTAAAGCAAAGGAAATTAATGCTTGGCACATGTACAACAAACATGGTCAAACAATAGCTAATTCATCACAGTAGCAATAATGACTCCAAATAAGCCACGTCCCTTTAGCAACTCACGGCTCAAACATGAACAAATGAAACAAAAACCTGCGTCTCCTTGCACCAATCCAGGCAGCGGTTCAAGCGGTCAGCAAAGGCCACGCAACTCCAGCAAAGTTCGGTTCTATCTTGCGTTTTACCCCCTCAAGCATTAACGGTTCTGTTCTTCTTCAGCTGTTGTTCATCACCTCGTTCCAGTCCAACTACAACAACTCTCGGCTTTTGTAAATTTCCACACGTTGCTGCTTACAACTTCTGCTCAAGTTCGGCTACTGCTCCAGGCTTACGGGTTGCTCTATTTCTCTTCAGCTTTGGTTTCGAGGAATTGCTCTGTAAAATAAAGAGAAACAAAAAGAAGACCAATAGCTAGGCCAAAATCGATCCCTCTCTTCTTACTACGCTCTCTGTTTCTTCTCTGTGTCCCTTTACTGCTGCCCTTCTCCTCCTTTTATAATTTGTTTTCTTTCCTTAAAAATTTCTAGGGTTTCTTTTTAATCAAGTAATAAATCTCAGCCCTTTATCTATTTTAATCCTATGGTCCAAAAGTCTTTAAAACAAATCAGAATTTAATTACAACTTTAGAAAATCAAACAATGTATATTTCAAAAATTTATTCCAATTACAAAATTTATTGTTTGATTTCATGCCATAATTTCCAAAATTAATTCCCAAATCACTTTCTTTAAATTAATTCACAAGATACATTAAACAATTAATTTTACACAAGAATATAGCAATAAATGTGATAATAAATAATAAAATAATATAACAAATATATTATTATCAAGCATCAAAGACCTACGGGGTTACTCAAACCTTTATCAATACCGACATGGAAATGGGAGCATATTGCTATGGATTTCATTATGAGACTTCCTAGGACACGAAGGGGTCATGATTCGATATGGGTCATAGTTGACAGATTGACCAAGTCTGCTCACTTTCTACCTATGAAAACCACAGATTCTCTGAGTTCTTTAGCGGAGCTATATGTACGAAAGGTAGTCATGTTGCATGGAGTTCCAGCGAGCATAGTATCAGACAGGGATTCTAGGTTTACTTCTCGCTTTTGGGAACAGTTTCAGGAAGCCATGGGATCCAAATTGCAGTTCAGCACAGCTTTTCATCCTCAGACAAACGGTCAGTCCGATCGGACTATACAGATTTTAGGGGATATGTTGAGAGCATGTGCTATTGACTTTTCAAGCTCCTGGGATGAGCACCTACCTTTAGCAAAGTTTTCTTATAATAATAGCTTCCACTCGAGTATTGGCATGGCTCCATATAAGGCATTGTATGGTCGGAGATGTAGATCTCCCATTGCATGGGAAGAAGTAGGTGAGCGGAAGATTTTTGCTCTCAAACTAGTAGAGAAAGCTTCTGAAACGGTTAAAATCATATGTGATAGATTGAAGATTGCACAAAGTCGTCAGAAGAGTTATGCTGACATTCAGAGAGGTCACTTAGAATTCCAAGTTGGGGATAAGGTATTTTTGAAAGTTTCTCCATCTAAGGGTATCATGAGATTTGGACGGAAAGGGAAACTAAGTCCTTGATTCATCAGTCCATTTCAGATTCTAGAGAGAGTGGGTGATGTAGCATTTCATTTGGCCTTACCACCAGAGTTGGCAAGCGTGTACAACGTCTTCCACGTATCGATGCTAAGGAAATATCAGCCGAATCCCTCCCATATCATACAATACGAACCATTTGAGTTACGAGAGGATATGAGTTATATTGAGAAACCGATCTGGATATTGGACCGTAAGGAAAAGACTCTCAGATCCAAGTCTATTCCTTTGGTTAAGGTTCTCTGGCAACATCACACTTCAGAAGAAGCTACTTGGGAGCTAGAGAGCTTGATGCAAGATAAGTACCCTTAGCTATTCGATCAGACCAAGTCGAATTCGAAGGACCAAATCCCTTAAGTTAGGGAGTAATGTAAGAATCACAATTTTGTAAGTATATGAATGATATGGATTAAGTAAACAATAAAAAAGAAGCTTAATCGAAAAAATTTCGGTTTCAGGTGACTACAGTTTGAATTTTCGTACGGCAAGTTGGTAGGCCCCACGGGAGTGCGCACCTAGCCAGAGACATCTGAATCATCATATGTTGATGATCTATTGTCTCAGGTAAGTCAAGTTAAAGCTTTTACAATGATTTGAGCTTAATTCGTAATTTTAGAGAAAAAGACCGAAAATGACTAAATGGGGCCATAAATCCAATAAAGCATTATCATGGCCAAACAAAATATTTATTTTGTCCTATATCAATAGGACATGTGTGGAATTAATTTAATTCTCACCTACCAAGCCAAAATCCACCAATGAGAAAATAGAAAAAAAAAAAAGAAAAGAAAGAAAATCAAGGAAAAGTGAGGAAAAAGGAATAAAATAATATATTTTATTCTTCAAGCTTATGAGATAAGCTTCAAAATATTATTTAATTATTTTTTTTGTTTCCTTTTCCTTATTAGCTGACCGGCCACTCATATTTCAGCCACATTTTCAGCCCTGAAAGCCAAAACGAAAGAGAAGAAACGTGAGATTGGAAGAAAAAAGGAAACCCGTAAGTTACTATGCAAGAAGATTTTGTTCCCAATTCTCTCCTCTAAAACATATCCGAAATTCATCTCAAACGGAGTTCGTTTGGCTGGTGAAAAGGTTGCTGGAAGCTATATCTGTCAAGCTGCCCTGTTTTCAGCGAGAATGAGAGATTCATGTTGTGAGGCAGAAACGGTTAGGAAAACGACCTCCTTTCAAAAGGGCCAAGAAGGATCGATTGAAGCGCTACCTTTTCTCTACCACATATCCATAAATCAGCTCAAATGGACCAAGTTTAATAAGGGAAACCAGTTCTGGAAATTTCTGTTGCACAGGGTAAGCAATGCTGGAATTTTCTATTCTTTCTAAACTGGATATAAGTTGCATTTTTTATTTTTATAGGCCTATTTCTAGCGTTATAATGGTGTAAAATTGACCCTAAAGAAGTGTTTTAAATCTTGGCCAAATAGGTTTCCATAAGGAAAGTGTAAGGAGACAAGGGTGCTTTTGTTATTGATAGTGTAATTCATGTTAATAAACATGAGTTAAATGTAATAAAGCTTTAAAGTGAAATTTGGACTTGTATATAGACCGATAAACATTAGGCCAAAGGAAAGGCAATGTAGTAAATTCACCTTTAAGGTGAAATAACACTGGTAAATGAGAAGTAGATGAGTACTAATGTGAATGGTGTAGTTGGAATGATCAAAAAGATCGTATAGTGACTTTTGTCACAATACAGCTAAAGTGTAGCTAAGAAAGAGTAACGATTAGTTAGTGTTAAATGGTTATGTGTAAGTGTAAGGTGGTAAATGACATTGTCTATATATGCTTGTAGTGTTAACGACGCAGTTTGGTGGTGTACAATACACGGATTTCCAAGCTTGAACGAGTGAGCTTAATCTTTGCTTTCGGTAAGTTTATTATGCAAGCTACGAGTAGTAGCTTAGGTGTAAGTGCCCTACATAAGCTACAAGTAATGATTTATAGAATAAATGAAAGGTTTATGAAGTAAATGAATTGATTTGGATGTGAATTTTGAGATGAGTGGCTGTTGGGAATATAAATTGTTTTTCCTGTGCAGGCTGGGTAATGAC
Source organism: Heritiera littoralis (assembly GCA_031772115.1). Classification (NCBI taxonomy): domain Eukaryota; kingdom Viridiplantae; phylum Streptophyta; class Magnoliopsida; order Malvales; family Malvaceae; genus Heritiera; species Heritiera littoralis. The sequence goes on along the minus strand of JAPDPK010000192.1, from coordinate 375,733 downwards.
ATATCCTAACCTCGTCTTATTGCAGAAATTTTGAAAAATTATTAAAAGTTGGATGTAGACCTCTATGTCTACATCATGCTACTGCATCTTTATGCATAATTGGTTTTATGAGAGTTAAGCTTACACGAAGTTTGTACGAAACGTATGAAAGCTTTAACATCTCATTTACATCATTTTTTGAAGTATGTGAATGACATGACTTTATAGCATATTCATATGAGTTTTTGGATTAAGCATGCATTGCTTGTACATCCTATTGATGTGAAACTTCAAAACATGAGATGATTTCTAGTTTACAGCCTTTTACGGCATCTCATTGTTCTATGAGACTAATAGAGCACTATGGAACATGCCCGAGTAGTCGATACTCTTATATGGGCAATATGAGGCTTGTTTGACATTGTCGTTGACAGGTTCCAATTCTGGCTGATCACTAGGATTGGAGATGACGAGGATCTATAGCCATAGGTAACACCCTAGTTCTGGGGTAACGAGGACTGCTTGCTGATAGCTACAATAGGCTAAGACTTTATTAGTTGAATTACTGGGTTTGCCTAATAAGGAATGTTTTATGAACATGGCATATGAAGTTACATGTTATGTGATTGAACTTTACGAAGCATTTTTTAATAACTACATTGTTTGAGAAAACCAACTTTGCATCATTTTATGTGCATGACATCGGTTTTACCATAAAGGCATTGTGATATTGAGTTACATGAGATATGAAGTTTAAATGAGTTATTGATATGTGATTTTATACGAAACATGTGTTGCATGCATTGGTGGTACTATATCCTGTTTGTTATTATCTCTGCACTTATGTGGTGGCTTACTGAGCTTTCCCCAAAGCTCACCCCTTCATTCTCCTCCACAGGTTAAACTGAGATAGCAACGTTTGATAAGAGCCGGTCCTCGTTTTGACATTTCAAGTTAGACGTCAGACCTCAGTTCATAGCTCGGTATATATGTTTACTATTCATATGTACTTGGAATTGGATGATTTTGTACAGTGATGTAAGGTGAGATGTGATAAGCATGAATATGTGATTATTTTCAAAAATCGTGTTAAAATGGGATGTAAACGAGTGTTGGTTAATTGTTGATGTGAATAGTATTAAGTACATAAAAAGTTTTGGTTGAGAAAATTTTTAACGACCTTTGGGTTATCAGAAAATTATGAAACTTTCTCGAATATTCTATTGGACTGTATGAGAGTGTGATAGGCCATTTAGGGCCAAAGATATCGGACAATGGATAGTATCTTGTTTTGTTGTTGAATTATGTTGCAGGGGTTTTCGGTAGTTCAGCGGAAATGTTGCCGAAATTTAGTCTTAAGTGATTTTAAGTTATGAAATGAACTGGGACCTAAGGAAATTAAGTTTGAACCATGATCGGGTGAACAATGAATTGAAATAGAAATAGTGAGACTACTCATTACACAAACCGTAGTTAAAGTAAAAGGAAAAAGTTACCCCAAAATCCGTTCTTCCACTATTTTGTTATTGAAAATATCTCGTTTTTTCGGGGTGTGACAATATCACTTAATAGGGTACCCGAGATTACCTGTCCAGATTAAGTAGGGTTCAAGTACCCTATAATCAGGTTTTAATTGGGTGAGGGTAGGGTTCAAGTAGTGCCCATAGGGTACCGTAAACCTAAACCCGATTAACTTTTAATTAAATATATTTGTGTTTTTTTATTAAATTATTTGTTTCTAGTTTCATTAACATATTTCTATGGGTTTCAAGTTGTTGAATTATTAAAATTTGTTGATTATTATGGAATTTGTATATTTTTTATTTTATGTTTTTAATTAATAAAAATTATATATTAGAATAATTAATTTTCTTGCATGAGTCAGGTTAGGGTTTGGGTATTTAACAGGTTTTTCAAACTTTTGTTTGATAATTGGGTAATTAAATAGGTTCGGGTAATAAACGGGTAGTATGAAATTTATTATGGTACGGTTTGGATAGTGTATTTAAAAAATAATCAAGTAATTATAGGATTAGGGTTCTTTAATCAATAATCAGGTTCGGGTACCTCAAAATTAGCGGGTACCCGCCCTGTTTACATCCTTAGTTTCTGAGAGTTAAAATATAGTCCACAAGCCCACAACTACCTAATAAGACATAAACGAGAATTTGAATTGTTTTAGTGTTTCATTTGAATTTTAGAGTAAGGTGTATCTCAATGTAAAGTCATCTCATTTTAGATTTATTTTATGTTTATTTTCATTTATTTTTATGTGTTTATGATTATTTACAGTAAAATTAATTTATTTTATGTCTAATTGATGCTAAATTTATATTTATTTTCATGTATTTACGTTTGTTATCATATATTTACATCTATTTATATTAAATTTACACTTATTTCATGTGTTTACATTTATTAACATTAATTCTATGCTTATTCTTATGTTTTATTATATTTCTAAAATGAAAATAAACCTAAAATAAGTAAAATAAAGTGACATTACATTAAAATCAATCTTACTGCAAAATTTCTGATTTTAGTATATGCACAACAAAATGACAACACTTAAGAATGAGAAGAAGATGATCTTCTTGACAACTTAGTATATAAAATCAATTGGACTGGTCCAACACATGTTAGTAAGGAACTGCCTAACTTTAGGTGAAGTGTGAAATCATGTGCATGTCTAGCACTACTACTCCAAGCGGCAAATTTATTAAGCTTTGAGTTCACATTCAACAACCAACCCTTTCTTACAAAACATGTGACTAACCGCATCTAGTGTTCTTAAATATTGTTGGTTTGTTAACGTCTTGGGCACTGCTCTAAATTAGCTAGACTCTCAAGTGATCTAACTCAAGCTTGTGTATTGTTTACTTGAAAACCATGTTGGAAAATTGTTTAAGTGGTATGTCACATGATAACTCACAAAGCTATCTATGTTAGCTGCTACGTAAGATGTTCAAATAAAAGTTAGTGATATTTAATAAATTTGAAATTAATTACATGATTTTAAAAACTTGAAGATTTATTTACAATAAAATAAAAGTTTGTAAACTTCTTTACATGAAGTAAAATGTTGAGTGTTTTTCATTTTGTGTAAAAAAAACAGAGAATATATTTGATTAGTAAACCTAAAAAGATTAATGGTACATTTGATTTTGATTTTAATTCGATTTGAATTTCGTATGAGAAGTTGGACCAAACTATACGTAAATTAAGTTGGTATGCGGTCCAAGGGATTAGTTAAACAATCCAATCCCCAAGTTTCTCCATTGACCACCTTGCTTGACCCTGCCTGTTCCAAAGTGTCTGCCTGCTCCTTGTCACACTACTTTCAACGGCATTTTTCGAGGCAGAAAGTTTGGGGAAAAAATAAGACCGCAAAACATTATTTGCTATATATATACATATATATATATATATATACACATATATATGTATGTATATGTATATACATATATACATATACATACATATATATGTATGTATATGTATATACATATATATATATATATACATACATATATATATATAAATATATATGTATATGCGCATTAATTAAAGAAAGATCCTTTTTTCTAAGGAGTTGTCCAAAAGAGTTAGCTACCATGCCAATCTTACAGAATAAGATCTGGATTTGGAAACTTAATTAATTTTTGCCCTCTTTTTTTATCAACAGGATGGTTGAGAAGCACATCTTTCCAGGTCAATCTTTCTCCAAGATATTATGCCAGAACAATCAACACAATGCTAGCATCATAAGCGTCACGTCTATAAAAATCAATATCATGTCAATATTTTTAATGAAAGATATTATCAATATTATCGATTGGGTTAAAAATTTTCAAATTATAATATAACAAGAATTTAAATTTTATGAATTATATTAGAAAGATTAAATTTCAAAGTTTGTAACAATATGGGAATCAGTTGTGTAATTTAACTTAATCTTGAACTACTCAAATTGTGACACAAGCTCGAACGTGATTTTAAAGTCAACTCTAACCATCCAATTAGTCATTTAATCAAAATTCGTTTAGCACAAAATCGAATCAATGTGCAAATTGATCACTTAAAATTTAGGCTTAAATATATATAAAAAAGGCCTTTGAACTAGTCATTTATACATATAACTCAGATATTTTATTGTAAATGCTAAGTCTTTTTTAGATAAATCATAAACATATCTCTCTTAATTTTATTGCATAGATCATAATAAATTTTTTGTTGCCTAATATTTATACGAATTAATAACTTTTGATTTTCTTTTATTCATGTTCTTTAAAACCATTTTTTGTTAAAATTTATTGAAACTTTTGATTTTCTAACATTCATGTTTTTGACTTTTTATTTTTATTTTTTGTAACTTTTTGCTCCCATATTTTTAGAGATTAGAGGGTTATATGCACGTATTTCATATATGTATTACATTCATATCTCAATTCTTATTCTCCCTTTTACTAAAGTAACATCCTGAATCTACAATAAATCGTATATTTTACTCTTATTCACACATTTTTACCGGTTGGACTGTCTGTGTTGACTCTATAGGCTATACCGAGAGGGGGGGTGAATCGGTTTTTCACTATCCTTAAGTTCGTTTTTCGGTTTCTCTAAATTCTCTAGTCTATATTGATATTTTCTAAGTTCTCTAGGCTACTCAATTATGCAATATAAATTCAAAGCAATAAACACAAATATAATTGCAAATAAGTAAAGAGAGTAAGGACAGAGAAATGTACGCAAGCGATTTATAGAGGTTCGGCAACCTTGCCTACGTCCTCTACCTTGAGACGCTCCCAAGGATTTTTCCCCAAATTCACTAACTTGAATTTGTGTTACACTCCCTCTTTTCAAGGATCAAGAGAAACCTCTCTCTTTTTCTAGGCTTAAGAGTAACCTCCCTCTTTTTCTTAGGCTAAAGAGTAACCTTTCTCTTTTTCTAAGGCTTAAGAGAAACCTCCCCTTTACAAGGAATGATAGGATACAAATAATGTAATCAAAGAAAAGGCCTCTAGGTAGGCAATTGATTACAGAAACTAAGCTCAATGAGAAGCCTATACAATATTTGTGCTAAGCACTACAAGGAATAAGAGAATGATAGATGATGGAAACTTTGTAGCTATTGATTTGTTGTTTGAGGCTTGTAGATTTGAGGAATATGAGATTTTGAGTTGCTGAGTGGTTCCTCTGCTTCCTTTAGCTTCTAAGCCTCTATTTATAGTCCCTTGGATGTATTCTAGTCGTTGGGTGGAGCCAAGATTGAATATGACCGTTGTATCTCACAAAACTAGCCGTTATAGGCTATTTTCGGGCAAAGGGATCGATCCCTTTCCATAGGGGATCGATCCTTTTTATTGCGAGAGCATTTCAACTTGTTCCAGGGTGCTTGTCCAACTTACTGCCAAAAGGGGATCGATCCCTTCCCTTAGGGGATCGATCCCTTCTTTCCAGAAGGTGATTTCCTGCACTTTTTGAGTTAGAAATGATGTGGTCTTTGATCCTAATCCAACCCAAAACATTTTGGCTCTTTTGTGGGAGTTTTTCTTGACTTTCTCAAATGAAAACATAGTCTAAACATTCATCAAGTGATTTTCTAAAATATTCAAAACATTTATAAAGAATTAAGACCAATAGGGATGTATCATTAAATCATGGTCTTAATGTTTGATATGATCACTTGAAAATGGATTGAGAAAATCATGTGTGATAAGGCAAATTTACAATATGAATTAAAACATTAAATCTTACTTAAGTTTTTGTCATTTCAAAATATATATGGCAATTTAAAGCTAACAATCTCCCCCTTTTTGATATGACAAAACTTAATGTAAATTTGCTTTGAAAATTCTTTAATAAAATACTCCCCTTCAAATAAAGCAGGATTTTACAAAGCTCCCCCTTAATATAAGCATGGGTTTTGAAAATGAATTTTCAAACTCTTTCTCCCCCATTATCTCTCCCCCTTAATATCTCTCCCTTTACTATCTATCTCTCCCCCTTTTTGTCATAGCAAAAAGAAAGAAAAATAATAAAAAATATGCTCCCCCTAAAATCACGGCTATGTGAGAAAAGATAAATATGCTCCATCCAATAAGAAATATGTTAGTACATGGGACTCATAGCACAAATTCATAAGACAATGTCCATAAAGAGTATGAAATGTTTAGGCATGCAAAGGACAAGGCTTATTTTCCTTTACCAATTGTTTATAAATAATTTTGATACCAATTGTTGATAAGTGATTTTGCATGAAGGTTCCAATTGGTAAGAAGTTAAGCAAGCACCTAAGTATATTAATTGTTCTCTAAGGTCCAACTAAGGTGCATGGTAATACATCATGATTATGAGCTAAAATTAGATAACATATCATATGCATGTGCTCATAAATCATTTTCAAGAAATATTGTGCCTAGAATTAAGATATATAGCAATTAACTACAAATTCTAGCACACAAGAGTTTCATGCAAAAATATCCTAAGAGAATTCTTCTCTATTTGTCATTTCATACTAAAGAGCATGAGAAGAATTGTCAATTTAAAGCTCATACCAATTGGTAATTTAGATTTGGCTTACCAATTATTGAAAATATGGTTGCCAATGATACTAATTGTTATTTCAATCTAAATACCAATTGTTACTAATGGTTGACTTAGGCTTTTTGCATGAATCCAATATGTAGTGTGTTCATGTCAAGAAAATAATCATTCTAAATATGCAAGAACACAATCACACATCATCAAATATGCATATGGATCAATTAAACATTAGCACACTATCATAAAATATTAATCCATATTCATATTCACAAATTGATACCATATGGAAGATTCAAAAAAAATCAAGGAATTCAAGCAAACACATTTTCTTCCATGGTTTCAAGCACACAAATCCTATGCTCATTTTCTAATTCAAATCCTTAACCAATTATGAGCAAGGAAAGATTCAAAATTATCATTTTAATCAATTAAGAGCCATATCCCTAGTTGTTATCATCATTTAACGTTCTAGAGGGTATATGCTATTTTTAACTAAAATGGCTTCACCTAAGTGAATCAATATTATCAAGCTAAAATATATTTTATCATTAAAATCCATAAACTATGAGTGAGGTTAAGCACATAATATCATGAAAACAACTATTCTCATCTCATAGGCATGATTGTTGATTCAACTCAAGCAAGCATGTAAGTTCAACATCAAAACAATCAAGCATAAATACATGGATATCAATCAAGGTACATTTGTTCAAGTTTGCATTTATCTTTGAATGTTGGTGTTGTCATTAAAGCCCAAGCTTTTTAATAATTTGGCCATAAAAGAATTTTAAGTTCATGGATGATAAAGTTTCATGCTTTTGAACATTTAGGATCCATTTACCATCACAAATTATAGGCCAATGATCATTACCAATTTGAAATCAATCCACTAGATGTATAATTATCATGAAACCTAGTGTGGAGTAGTTGAGTCAAGCTAGTAAAGATAATCCTATAGGCATGCTTGACTAAGATGAACAAAAGAAATCATAATCTATCATGCACATTTTCATCTTTAATTCTCAAATATATACACAAATAATTGAAATAAATCTCAAAAATATGTTTAAATATTCATTGAAAGTATATTTTAAGATTATTTCAAGATTTATGCAATTCATGATCATTTTCAATAAGAAAAGATGATTTTGCACTTGCAAGCTCAAGAAAAATGATATTGATTGTTAAAGATGATACCATTTGTTGGAAATGATATTAATTGATGAAGTTGAGGCATGATATTAATGACAAATGAATTTTCATACATTAAAGATCATCAAAAAAGAAGTTAAAACAATGAATTTTATGCTTATACAAAAGATATAATGAAACTAACAAAAGATCCTCCCAATTTTCAGTTTAAACATGCAGGAAAGCCCTTTCTGGCCTAGGGGGATCGATCCCTTTAGGAGGGGGATCGATCCCTCATAGTTTCCTACAGATTCTGCAGTAGTTTTGACAGAAAATTCAACTTGTGAGGTACCAAAACTCCGTTTTTAAGTAATTTAAGTCCAAGTAAAGGTTTAAACACTTGTAAAACATGATTTTGGACTTGTATGAATGAAAAACAAGAATGAAAAACCATTTTACAAAAGATTTTGCAATTTTGGAAGGATTTTCACCATTAAAAGCATTTTTGGCCTCAAAGGGGGTCATTTTGAAAGTTATGCATGTTTTGGCAAAACCAATGCATTGAATTACTTAAATATGTCAAAACAAACTTGTTCACATAGATTTTAAGCATATATATATCATTAAAGCATATATCTTGTGAACAACATGCCATGATTTCCAATATGCATATTCTTCATTAAGGCTCATGACATGGAATTTTGCATATAGGACATATTTAACAACTTTTGAGCTACCAAATATATTATCTAAACATATCAAACTTGCTCAAACTACAGAAATTCAATAATCTTTTCAAAATCATAAATCATGCCTTTCATTCAATCATCCAATGCCTCAAGAACTAACCAATAACCAATCAACAATCATTCAACATGCCTCACAATGCACCAATAATCATCAACTAACCATATCATCAAGGCATCAACAATTTAAATGTAACACAAATTTTAAGGAGTGAGAATTTAAGCTCACAATACTCCTTTGCTTGAGAGTGCTTGCCATGATGTGTTGGATCCACCATTAGCCATTCTTTGAGAGATTGTTGTCACCTTGCCAAAGATGGATTTCCAAGCTCTTCCTTTTTCTCATTGGCACAAGCAAACTCCATAGCGGTGTGTAAAGCAATTGAACTCCATTGTTTCATTGTATTCCCATGCTCTAACACTCCTACAACAAACAAATTCAAGCATGCTTTGGTACCCAAATTTTCTTGGGTCCATGAGAGTTAGTGCAAACAACTTTTGATCCTTTTAGGATCCACTTCAAGCACAATTCATCATTATTTATAGCATGCTTTGGCACCCATATTTTCCTAACTACTTTTCCTCTAAATGTGGTTTTTCTATATGTGCATGCTTGTGAAGAGTGTCCTATCCTATTGCATAGTGAGCATGTAAGAGATAAATCATGCATAGTATTTTTGCTCACTAGGAAATTCTTTAGATGAGTTTCTTTTTGTATTGCATTATATCCTAACCCATCTTTGTCAAAGAAGGCTCTTTGGGTCTCTAACATATGATCTAGCTTTTGTTGACTCATATAAAACCTAGTAAATGAGTTATGCAAATTTGTATTCTTTTTATTTAACTCATCTATTTCTAGATTTGCTCCTTCTAATTTCTTCTTAAATTCAAGTTTGGCATTTAATAGCATTTCATTTTCTATTTTCAATTTAGCAATGATTTTCTTATATTTGGAGTTCATGCATTGAAAATCATTTGCTAATTCATTAAAGGCATTTTGTAGTTCATCAAATGTATAGTCATTATCTACACTAGAACTACAACTAGCCTCATCATCACTAATGGCCATAAAGCATGAGTAGGCTACCTCATTATCTACATTTTCCTCATCGGAGCTATCACTATCGCTCCATGCAGCCACAAATGCTTTCTTCCTAGGTTTCCTATCCTTTTCTCTTCTAAGTAAGGGGCAATCTAACTTAGTGTGACCCGGTTCATTACATTCATAGCACACTAAGGGGTCTTTTTCTCTTCTACTTGACTCTCCCTTATGATGTCTCCTATTACTCTCTCTCTCTTTCATTCTCATAAATCTATTGAATCTTTTGGCAAACATTGCCATTTCCTTTTCTTCCTCATTTCCACTCTCATCACTATCATCCTCATGAGTGGAAGACTTAAGTGCTACCCCTACTTTCTTTGAAGGTTCTTCATTTCTTTTCAATTTCATCTCATATGTAAGTAGGGAGCCCATAAGTTCATCTAGAGACAAGGTATTTGGATCTTTAGACTCTTCTATTGCGGTTACCTTTGCCTCCCATGATTGTGGCAAGCTATTCAAAATTTTCTTCACCATTTCTACATTGGAATAGGTCTTGCCTAATGCCTTAAGTCCATTGATTATGTCATTAAATCTAGTGTACATATCACTCATGGACTCATTTTCTTTCATTCTAAAAAGCTCATTATCATGTGTGAGCATTCCTACTTTTGTTTCTCTAACTTGATTTGTCCCTTCATGTGTGATGGCCAATTTTTCCCATATTTGTTTAGCATTCTCACATAGAGAGACTCTATTATACTCATTGGGACCTAATGCACAAAAGAGAGTGTGCATAGCCTTGGCATTCAATTGTGCCAATCTCATATCATTTGTGTCCCACTCATCCTCATTTTTAGGGACATCTTTTCCATCTACTTTCTTCATTGGAATTTTGGGACCATTTACAATCACTCTCCACACTTCATAATCATTGGATTGTACAAAGAACATCATTCTAGTTTTCCAATATGAATAATTCTCACCATTAAAGAGTGGAGGTCTAACTAATGATTGTCCCTCTTCTCCTAGGGGTGTGCCTACATTCAAGTGAGCCATTTATGATCGTTTTGCTCGATAGAGGTTAGTCTAAATCAATCTCGAGCACAAGCTCTGATACCAATTGTTGGCTCTATAGGCTATACCGAGATGGGGGTGAATCGGTTTTTCACTATACTTAAGTTCGTTTTTCGGTTTCTCTAAATTCTCTAGTTTATATTGATATTTTCTAAGTTCTCTAGGCTACTCAATTATACAATATAAATTCAAAGCAATAAACACAAATATAATTGCAAATAAGTAAAGAGAGTAAGGACAGAGAAATGTACGCAAGCGATTTATAGAGGTTCGGCAACCTTGCCTACGTCCTCTACCTTGAGACGCTCCCAAGGATTTTTCCCCAAATTCACTAACTTGAATTTGTGTTACACTCCCTCTTTTCAAGGATCAAGAGAAACCTCTCTCTTTTTCTAGGCTTAAGAGTAACCTCCCTCTTTTTCTTAGGCTAAAGAGTAACCTCTCTCTTTTTCTAAGGCTTAAGAGAAACCTCCCCTTTACAAGGAATGATGGGATACAAATAATGTAATCAAAGAAAAGGCCTCTAGGTAGGCAATTGATTACAGAAACTAAGCTCAATGAGAAGCCTATACAATATTTGTGCTAAGCACTACAAGGAATAAGAGAATGATAGATGATGGAAACTTTGTAGCTATTGATTTGTTGTTTGAGGCTTGTAGATTTGAGGAATATGAGATTTTGAGTTGCTGAGTGGTTCCTCTGCTTCCTTTAGCTTCTAAGCCTCTATTTATAGTCCCTTGGATGTATTCTAGCCGTTGGGTGGAGCCAAGATTGAATATGACCGTTGTATCTCACAAAACTAGCCGTTATAGGCTATTTTCGGGCAAAGGGATCGATCCCTTTCCATAGGGGATCGATCCTTTTTATTGCGAGAGCATTTCAACTTGTTCCAGGGTGCTTGTCCAACTTACTGCCAAAAGGGGATCGATCCCTTCCCTTAGGGGATCGATCCCTTCTTTCCAGAAGGTGATTTCCTGCACTTTTTGAGTTAGAAATGATGTGGTCTTTGATCCTAATCCAACCCAAAACATTTTGGCTCTTTTGTGGGAGTTTTTCTTGACTTTCTCAAATGAAAACATAGTCTAAACATTCATCAAGTGATTTTCTAAAATATTCAAAATATTTATAAAGAATTAAGACCAATAGGGATGTATCATTAAATCATGGTCTTAATGTTTGATATGATCACTTGAAAATGGATTGAGAAAATCATGTGTGATAAGGCAAATTTACAATATGAATTAAAACATTAAATCTTACTTAAGTTTTTGTCATTTCAAAATATATATGACAATTTAAAGCTAACAGTCTGTGATGCTTAACATTTTATTAACCCTTTTAGAAATAAATGGTACTTTCATCTCAGTACCAAAATAGAAATATGAATACCTCATAATTCTTGAGATCACCTACATTCCTTTTTTACTCAAAGTAGTGTACAATTTTACTGAATATATAAAAGAATATAATGTACGTTCTATATCGTATATCTGCTGACTCTAGCAGTCGATAACTCTGGAAGGTAAACCTTGTAATCCAAATCAACACCCTGTGGAGTGGAAAATAAGCGGTGAGCGATAACGTTAAAGAAGTTGTATGCTACTTTATAAAACCAAAACTATATACCACAAAATGTTTATTTTTCCTAATAGCATACCCAATAGGAAAATAGTGGATATAGTGAACAGTCTTTAACATTCAAATCACTGGCTAAACAGTTTACAATATAATGTAGTAAATAGTAAACATGATTCAGTAAATCCTTTCAGTAAATAGAAATTAGCAAGTTGAGACTAGGCATCACCCTACAATTAAATCATGCTATCATCGTTCCCACAGGAACATAAGTCGTCCGCTTTGGGGTGCACCCGTAGGCCATCGCCCCTCACGGCTTTCTAGGAGTGTGCCCTTAGGCCAAAACTCCAATTCGCATCCCCACTGGGACACAGCTAGATCTATGGCCACAATCTATATGCGATCCTCGGGTACACTTGCCAGGTGACCTCGAGACCTCTGATGACTTAGCGAGTCAATCAGCCATGTGAATACTAATGCATGAAACTCGGGGCCTAAAGTCTCAAAAATCAATTTATATCTCATAAAGAACCTTTAAGGAATATTTCACACATTTCATCATTTCATTAAAATGATCGTTTTCAAAAAAGGTATTATATTTTCTGTTTACAAAACACAGTAAAAACAGCTAGTAATCTCACCATTTTTCGTGTGAGAAAAATACAAGTTAAACCGGCTTGCCCCTTATCAGCTTGCCCATTACGACTCGCCCATCGCAGTGGATTGGACTCGCAGGTTTTCATTCGCCTATGTGGCGAACTAACATTGCCCACTATGGTTCTCACACCAAGTTGAACTGGGGGTCGTCCACAAAATATTTTTCTTTAATAAAAATAAGGGATCACCTACTGTTGGCTCACCCAGAATTATATCAAAGGGGTCGGCTATCTTTGGCTCACCCATATTTTATTAAAACAGGGGTCGCTTTTCTTTGGCTTGCCCAGAAAACAACATAAGGGTCGGCTTTATAGCTCGCCCAAATCATGGTCTGTGAACACAGTTTATCAAACTAATGCATGTCTCAAACCAAAACCTTTTCTCAATATTTTTATAATATTTTACTCCACAGGACATCATTTCACTTCACATACTACTCCCTTACCTGGTCTTACGAAACCGAGCTTCCTGGTTGCGTCTACCGAAATCGCACTTCTCGGCTGCAAAATAATTTTATCAAAAATTATTAATAATTTTCTTCTTAATTTTAAGCCACTAGCTTTTATAAAATGCAGCCACTAAAATTTTAACATGTATATAACCAGTATAGTTTATACTGGTGCTAAAACAAATCTTGCTCGTTTTAGTTCCTTTTTCGATTTCGATTTCATCTATATTTCCCCTTTAATTTCTATAGTCTATTTCTGACCTCAAACCATAAAATTCAATATGGTATCATGGCCCATTCAACTATGGCCAAAACCTTCTCAAAGCCACTTTCATGATTTTAAACTTTATAATCATCTTATTCATGTTTCTTTAACCGTGTCTCATCATTCAACTATAATTTCTAGCAAGGTTCTTATTTATTTTTTTCCAACACTAACATTCCATTTGATTCTATTTTCACATTCTAAAAAGATTTACTTAAGAACCATGCTATATCCATGTTTATCCTATTTTAGATCATAGATATTTACCATGGAATACTAAGAAAACCATAAGGATTTACTAGCTTACCTTGACCGAATCACCCAACACTAGAGCAGTGGGGTTTTCTGGTCCACGTCAGTCCCCTCCTCTCATTGTGTTTAAGTGGTCTTGAGATGAAAGAAAGATTTAGCAAAGAGGGTTAAGTAGTTAGCTAGCGAGGGGGATGAATTTTATGCTAAAATTCCTTGGAATAATAAGAGCAAAACAGTCAAACCTCCAGCTGCAACAACAAGGTTGGCGTGCAGCATAATAACTCGGGAAAAAGAGGAGAATTGCTGGAGTATTCAGTCCTATGCTTCCTCTTTATATTCATGTTATTCAATACCCCTTTGCCGCATGTTCCCTTAACTTCTTCCCTCATCAATTTTCTTGTCTTGTAGTGTATTAATTCATGAAGAAAATCACGACACAAGAAATCGGCTGGCTCCCTTTTTTTTTCCTACACGTTATTGACTTTGTTGGCTTACCTTTTGATGGCTACTTCAGCCAATAAAGTCCACCATTCCTCCAATCAACAATTACCTCCATGTAATTATCGTTTATGACTTTTATAACATGAACAAAAATCCCTTTCAACTTGCATCAAGCCGTATGGCATCTTACAACATCATGTTTATGTGGGATCCCATTTGTTGCCCCTTTTGCTTGTCTTCCTCATCACTCCATGTCTGATTTAGCATTAAAAACATGAAGAAAACTGTAGCAAATAGAACGGCTATGGAAGGCAAATTGCTGCACATTTTTTGACTATTCCTTCCCTCTTTTGGAGACTTCAATCAATAGAGAAAATATTCCCATGTTGACTTTGTTGACTCTTCTTCCTTAAGTATCTCTTATATTGTCTTTGTACTATTAAATTCCTAATCTTCCAGCTAACAAAAATGGGGAAAGGACGTGTAATAACAGCAAAAGAATTGTTCTTTGCGTGTTGTCCATAATTTCTTGACTTTTCTTACTACCTTCATACCATTTCAACCAATCACCATTAATCCCATGTGAAACCATTTAATAGAATTTTACCTTGACAATTCTGCTTTCACACCTCTTTGAGTAGTAAACCAAACACTACATGCAGCCATGTAGTGGTGTGATTCACCATTTCTTATTTTCTTTCTTTGCTTTATTTTAACCAATAGCAATTCTAATATAAAGTATTCTTTGTCTTCATTTCTACTTATTTTACATTATAACAACCAAGTCTTTATCAACCATTTTATGTCCAACTGATTGGTACACAAGGAGAGATCAAGTGGTGTTAAAGTTCACTTGTAGCCACTTTTCTTGACTTCTCTTAACCTCTTTTGTTAGCTATATCATCCAATAAAATTCCAGCCTTGTCAATCTCTAATTAATTTTATGTTCTTTTTTAATATCTTTCCTTAATATTTTCTACTCTTAAAGTCATACTTCAACTGCTTTTAAAAAGGCTGGATGGAAACGTATCGAAGCAACAGAATTTGGTTGGCGTGAATGGCTGCATATTTTGACTTTTCTTTAAGTGTTTCCAGCCGTATAACACACACAGCAACAGCAAAAAAAATGGCTTGAAGTTCAACTTTGGCTGCACGGTTAGACTTGGTTCCTTTCCTTTTGAAGGTGCCAACCAATAGCATTTAACCTTCTTTCCATATACATAAAATTCCCTCCATTTAAATCTCATTTGTTTGCATTTTACACCATACAAATTTACAATTTAATGCCATTAAAATGGGTCCAGCCGAGCAGCAGTATATAGCAAAAGAAGTGGCGTTAAGATCAATTTGTTGATCTATTTTGACTCATTTCCTCCTCTCTTTTATATACTTCAACCAATCTCAATTTTTCATTTGTCCACTTCATTAATTTCCTTCTCAAAAAATTCATTTGTTTGTAATCTCTAAAATTGGAATTGCATTTCAATTCCAAATTTTCAAATTTACTTTATTGCTTATTCCTATACTTCCAATTCATTATTTAATATTTATTTCACCTTTTATAGACCATATTATAATTCATAAATCCAATAAATCCAAAATTCAAAGTGAAAGTTCACATTCAATATTTCTTTAATTTCACTAAGAAATTTATTTCCACTTTCAAGGATTTACTAAAATTATGGTGTACAGTATTATAAAATTAGGTCTCACAACTAATCATAAGGTTTTTTTTTATTTTGTTTGTATTTTATATATTTTTTAATTTAATCATGATCTATGTCTTAAGTTGCCATTTCAAGTGTATTTTTTTAAACCAATCGGTATAACTTTTTTAGTATTTGTATTTGTATTTATTTTCTATCATGATCAATGATTTATTTCTCATTTTAATTTTTTATTTTAGTAAATTGAAGTGTGTCACAATTGATAAATTGACTTTTGAAAGAGATGATTGGAATATCAAAATTTGTGTTTGTTGATTGCGGGATATTTATAATTATAAGACTAAACAACATATTAGCACATAATTGGTGTTAGTTGATGAAAACGTATGTAAAGAAAATTTTTGTTATTATCATAATATATTAAGTTTTAGAAAACTTAATAACCAGACTCAAAATCTAAAGAGTTGTCAGCAACCATTTAATTTAAGGTATGATTGGTAACTTATTCAAACTAAAGATAATGACTAGTCATGTAACAATCCGAGTATATAGTAATAAACATATTTTTAAACATAATTGACAGTTGGATCGTCTGCGATGCCTTAATCACTTAAACAGAACAGTGGAAACAATATATTTTAATTAATTTATAAGATCGAAAAATGACAATTATTAGTATTCTTAAACACTTTACATCCCTTGTATCTACTTTACAATTTAAGTAGTACTGTACAATTAATCTGAATATATAAAAGAAAATAAAAATACCTCCAAGATTGACAATATGCAGACTCAGGTAACTGAAATCGCAGTCGATAATCTCGGGATAGTATGTCACTTATCCAAAGATAGTATCCTGTGGAGTGGAAAGTACAGGGGTGAGCGAAACGTGCTCAGTAAAGAAGTCGTAAGCAAGACTGATATAACGACAACTATATGCTGGAAAATAGTTATTTTCCTAACAGTTCACTAGGCACAATAAAATGGAAGGATACTATAGTCGGCCAGGAAATTCAGATGGAGCATGGAAGGTATTTTGAAATACTTGTCTTGTCCCGAAAACCCAAAGCAACTATAGGTAGTATTTCATAAATTGTTGATATAAAACAATTTAATAATGATTTCCCATAATCAATAAATGGCAAATAAACCATTTAATTTAATCACTTCAATAACACTTTTAAAACACCTGACAGTAACAGTAGTAAAACAGTACAGTAAATCAGTTGAATTTAAATAGTGGTAACCGTATACAAATTGGTTCAGTAACAGTATCATAAAGCACTTTAGTAAACAGTGAATAAACAGTTCAGTGCAGTAAACACTAAAGTTTCACCTTTCAGTAACAGGTCAGTAAATATTTCAAAATTTAAAATAATATCATAAATATTTTCAATTCAATAATCTGTATATTTCAATACAGTTCAATAAACAGTATTCAGTAAATCACAGTTCAGTAAACAATATACTTCAGTACAATCAGTAAATCACAGTTTAGTAACCGTTTAACAATAGGTTGAGATTAGGCAACACCCAAAATAATCATGCTATAATTATCTCCGAAGGGAAACAGTAATAGTATGTAGTAAGATCTATGGCCATAGTCTATAAGACATCTACAGAGTACACTTGGCAGGTGACGCTAGGATTGCTGATGACTTGGCAGGTCAATCAGCCACAGTAACAGTACAATAACAGTGAGCATGATAATGGGGCCTAACAGTCTCAAAATCATTTTATTTACAGTAGAAATTACCTTTATGGAATTTAAACAAATATCATTAAATTTAATAAAATTCCAAAGGTATTTAAATTCATATTTAACAGTACAGTGAAAATAGTCAATAAAATATTCATGCTTTAGTGAGAAAATTTATAAACGTTCAATTTAAATATAAAATAATTTAAAGAACGTAATTATAATCTCACTTTCATAAAATTTAATAACATGAATATTTAATTAATATTTTTTGATAAAATTCCAATTTATGGAAAAATATTGGAAATAAATTCCAAATTTCATAATTCACTCACTTTATGTAACATCCCATTACTTCCTCTTTTAAGACAAATACCACTACTTTGACCAAATAACAATTAACTTTTTCTTCACATAAGATTTGGTTAGGCTGTTCAACGGTGCATCCTTCTTCTTTAATATAGCTAACACTATATTGTTTACATGATATATTTCTCATACACATACAGGATCGTCTTACACATAAGTTGTAAAACTTTCATATATCTACATACAAATCTTTTTTCTTAATGTACATCCCCAATATACATCATTGTACCATACAAGTCTGAATTACATTACAAAACGTATATACCTTCAAGGGATTTGAAGCGTGCCTCGAAGAAATACCGTATAACCCAAA
Organism: Heritiera littoralis; assembly: GCA_031772115.1. Taxonomy (NCBI): domain Eukaryota; kingdom Viridiplantae; phylum Streptophyta; class Magnoliopsida; order Malvales; family Malvaceae; genus Heritiera; species Heritiera littoralis. The sequence continues at coordinate 357,529 of JAPDPK010000192.1, read as the reverse complement.
ATGTACGCTCCTCTACCAAGAGCGGAAATTACTGCAAATAGTCTGGATGAAAAATATTGTAAAAGAGTGAGTTTACGCTCAGTAAGAAATATACATAAAAGAGCGTACTATGCCACTATATGCAGTTTTCCTGCTTGGCTCTATAATGTCATGTAATATTCTTGTAAAAACATATAACATATAAGTTCATCAAATACCATATAACACATGACAAAATCATATGAAGTCACTTGCACGTATTCAAAAAACTCAAATACTTTCACATATATATGTCAAATAACTTGAAATTACATATACAAATAGTCTTCAAATAGGGGGAGACCGTCAACATCCAATAGAATCATGCACCAAATAAAGTGGCGTACCCATGTATGGGCCAGGGATCCTCCCTTAAGCCAAACACATATAAAGGACTAATGGCCATTGTCAATATTCCACAGTGTACACTAGTCAGGTGACACCCGTGGTACTGAGGGCTTGACTAGAGTCCCCCAGCCAAATACAAATAAGCAAGTAATATGCATGATCACCAATGGAGTCGTTAATCTCAAAATATTGAGTAGTAAAACTCATTCTTGTAAAACCATGGATATTCATAACCCTTCTTATATACTTTAATGATAATCCAAATACATTTATATAATTAAATTAAAAATTATTATTTTTCAAAAGGGGCAGTTGACTGCTCTTTTAGGGCAGTCGACTGCTCTGGTATAAAAATATTCAATAAATTTTATTTTCTTTTTGCATTTAAAATATTTAATTTCCGGATGCAAGTAGGGCAGTTGACTGCTAAAATGGGGCAATCGACTGGCCCGCAAACAGAATGTTTCTCAAAAAAATGCAGTCGACTGGCTCTTTAGTGGTCGACTGGTTTGCAAACAGAAAGCTTCTGGAAAAATGGCAGTCGATTGCTATATAGGGCAGTTGGCTGCTCTAAGTCGGTTTCGTAAAAAGTTACGTCAAGACTGTCTCTGAGCAGTCGGCTGCCCCGAGCCAAATCGTAACTGGGCGAAAACCGTGAATTTTACATTTCCTGCACTTACACCAGCTTTTGTTTCATCTCAAAACATTTAAAACATGCGGACATAGTCACCCTACGTCCGTTACATATATTCCTTACCTCAAATAGCCAAATAACACGAAATCCCTTGGTTGCACCAATTCTTTCCTTCACTTCTTCAAAACTGCATAATTCATATTAATTGAAACCTTTAGCTTTCTTTCATTTCAACACCATAAGTATACTATACCAACATCACTTAACTCCAAATCATAGATAGAATTGAAAGAATCAACTTCTATCCTTACCTTTGTCAATAGCCAAAATAACAGAAATTCTGATCTCCTCAAAGACTTTGTTTCAGCCTTCCATATTACAGACATAGAGAGAGCTAGTGATGAGGATCGTTTTTCGTTAAGGAGACTTAGCGATTTGATGACAGGAAATGGTGGTTTGTCAAGGTGAGTACAATGGAAACTTGAGAGGAAAAATTGGATGGAAACAAGAGGGAAGGGCTGGAAATGAGGTTGCTGCCGATCCTTGATGGTGAAGATGACTAAGCTACCTTTCATTTAATGCATTTAATGCATGATTATCCCCTTTTCCATCTCATCTCAGCCATTGACCATCTCATTAACCCTTTTTGACTAATTGACCATCTTAATTGGTCTTCTTTCTTCTATTGGTCAGCCACATCTCCTTTAATTACAAAATTCTGATATTAATTTCTTAACCAACTCAGCCATTGACCCTTTGACCCTCAATTCCTTTTTATTCCATCTATATCTCATATAATCTTTATACATCAAATTTTCATATTTATTTAATTCTTTCAGCTTACAACATTTTACAATTATGGAGGAATTACATGAAATTGGGGATTTCACATTCTCCCCACCTTTAGAAATTTGGTCCTCCAAATTTAAATATGTTTACTACTCAAATAGCTCCGGATACCTTTCCTTCATTAAGCTCTCTAGCTCCCATGTAGCTTCTTCCATGGCATGGTATTGCCAGAGAATTTTGACTAGGGGAATCGTCTTAGACCTTAGTACTTTCTCCTTTCTATCCAAAATCCGAACCAGCTTCTCCACATAACTCATGTCTTCCTGAATCTCTAAGGGCTCATATTCAATGACATGAGATGGATCCGGATTATACTTCCGAAGCATCGACACATGGAAAACATTATGTACTCCCGACAGCTCCGGAGGTAGTGCCAACCTATATGCAACATCTCCGACTCGATCTAGGACTTCAAATGGCCCTATGTAACGAGGACTAAGTTTACCTTTTCGGCCAAATCTCATTATACCTTTGGATGGAGAAACTTTCAAAAATACCGAGTCCCCAACCAAAAACTCGAGTGGTCTACGTCGAGCATCCGCATAACTCTTTTGTCGGCTCTGAGCTGTCTTAAGTCTTTGGCAAATTAACTTAACATCCTCAGAGGCTTGCTCGACTAAGTCTGGGGCTAATAACTTACGCTCGCCCACTTCTTCCCACCCAATCGGAGATCGACACCTTCTACCATATAGAGCTTCATATGGTGCCATCCCGATACTTGCATGGTAACTATTATTGTATGCAAACTCAGCCAATGGCAGATGATCATCCCAGGAGCCTTTAAAGTCCAAAGCACAAGCTCTCAACATATCTTCGAGCGTCTGAATGGTGCGCTCGGACTGACCATCAGTCTGTGGATGAAAAGCCGTGCTAAAATTTAACTGAGATCCCATGGCCTCTTGGAAACGTTCCCAGAAATGAGAAGTGAACCTGGAATCTCTGTCAGATGTAATGCTCACTGGAACTCCATGTAGTCTGACAACTTCTTTCACATACAAATCTGCCAAAGCACTAAGTGTATCTGTAGACTTCATAGGCAGGAAGTGAGCTGATTAGTCAACGATCTACAATGACCCAAATACCATCATGATTCTCCTGTTCGGGTAATCCCATACAAAATCCATCGTAATGTGATCCCACTTCCACATAGGTATAGGTAGAGGATGTAGTAAACCTGCTGGTCTTTGGTGCTCTACCTTAACCTGCTGGCACGTGAGACACTTTGCCACAAATTCTGCTATGTCTCTTTTCATGCCAGTCCACCAATACACCTTGCGAAGATTATGATACATCTTCGTATTTCCCGGATGCAAAGTATACTTAGTGGAGTGTGCTTCAGTCAAAATTAACTTCTTCAACTCCTTATCCTTAGGAACACATATACGATTCTTAAACCTCAAGAGTCCATTACTATCAATGCTAAATTCCGATGGCATACCTGATTGAATCTGATTCATGGCCTCCATACATTGATCATCTTCCCTTTGAGCAATCCGAATTCTACCCATCAACTCCGGCTCAATCATTAAACTAGCTATCATTCCAAAATGCTCATAAGGCACAACATTGAGATTAAGGCTTGCAAACTGCTCAAGTAGCTCGTATTCTCTTACCATCATGTATGATACTATCCCATATGCTTCCTGCTTAGAGCATCTGCCACCACATTGGCTTTTCCGGGTGGTATAGGATCTCACAATCATAATCCTTCAGAAGCTCGAGCCATCTCCTCTGTCTCATATTCAATTCCCTCTGAGAGAACAAGTACTTCAAACTTTTATGATCCGTAAAAATCTGAAATTTCTCACCATACAAGTAATGCCTCCAAATCTTTAGAGCAAACACCACTGCCGCTAACTCCAAATCATGAGTCGGGTAGTTCTTCTCATGGTCCTTTAATTGACGAGAACCATATGCAACTACCTTACCATGTTGCATTAGCACACAACCTAGACCTTGTGCAGAGGCATCACTATATACGGAAAATCCTCCAGAACCACTAGGAATGGTGAGAATAGGTGCAGTAGTCAACCTGCGCTTCAACTCGTGGAAACTGCGCTCGCAGGCATCATTCCATTCAAACTTCACCTCTTTGCGCGTTAAGCGCGTCAAGGGAGCAGCTAACCTCGAAAAACCCTCTACAAATCGTCGATAATAGCCGGCTAGACCCAAGAAACTCCTAATCTCCATCACTGTTTTTGGCCTCTCCCATTGTATCACAGCTTCAATCTTCGATGGATCGACCGAAACTCCATCTTTACTGATTATATGACCCAAAAAGGAGATTTGATCTAGCCAAAACTCACACTTACTTAGCTTGGCATATAATCCCCGATCCTTGAGGGTTTGCAGAACTATCCTCAAATGCTGCTCATGCTCTTCCCAGGATCTCGAATACACCAATATGTCATCGATGAAAACAATGACAAACTGGTCCAAATATTGTTTGAACACATCATTCATCAAGTTCATAAAAGCTGCGGGTGCATTGGTTAAACCAAACGGCATCACTAGAAATTCATAGTGACCATACCGTGTTCTAAATGCAGTCTTAGGGATATCTTCACTCCGTATCTTCAATTGATGATATCCCGATCATCTCAAGTCTATCTTGGAGAAGACTTGTGTGCACCCCAATTTGTGAAAAATAAAAAGTACAAACAAAAAGAAGAAGCTGATCAAAGAGATCGTCAATCCTGGGAAGAGGGTACTTGTTCTTGATTGTCACCTTATTCAACCATCGATAATCAATACAAAGCCTCAAGCTACCGTCCTTCTTCCAGACAAATAGCACAGGAGCACCCCATGGGGATACGCTTGGTCGTATAAACCCCTTATCTAGTAACTCCTGAAGCTGCCTCTTAAGTTCTTCCAATTCTACTAGTGCCATCCGATAGGGTGGTCTCAAAATGGGCTCAGTCCCTGGCACCAAATTGATAGTAAACTCGATTTCCCTATCCGGAGGAAGTCCTGGAAGATTGTCTGGAAACACACATGGAAACTCATTGGCTATTGGAATTTCATGAAGTTCAGAACGTTTCCTTTCTACGTCCACCACATACGCTAAAAATCCTTCACATAACAAATATATTCTGTATTAATTTCATTTACGAATAAATAAATTAATAAACATACTTTTGTATTAAACATTTGCAAAATTTACAACATAGCTAATGGGAGAAGATCACACTTTTAGCATAACAATCCAATATCACATGATTCTTAGCTAACCAATCCATTCCTAATATGACATCAAATCCATACATTTTCAGTAGGATTGGGTCAGCTATCGATTCTCTCTCTCCTACCCGTAGCTTACAACTACGATACACTATATCTGTCATCTGGGATTCTCTAAACGGTGTACTTATTTGTAACAAACGCCCTAAAGGCTCAGGTTCAACAAGTAATCTCATGGCAATTATGAGAGAAACAAAGCAGTGCGTAGAGCCTGGATCAAATAATGTAGTAACACTTATATCAAAGAGGTGAATCTTACCCTTAATCACCTTGGACGAAGCATCAGCAGACTCCTCGTCTATAGCAAATACTCGTCCTTGAGTCAGCTTTCTTTCCCTTCTCAGCAGCTGTGGCCTTAGGCTGTGGTTGGGTGGTCCTTTCCGATTCTTCAGACACTCTTTTAGAAATCTTGGGACAATCTTTAATCATGTGTCCCCTCTCGCCACACCAAAAACAAGCCCCGCTTGCCATACGACATGGCTGTGACCCATGGAATCTCCCGCAATGCTCGCATTTTTGCGTCACACTCTTCGGCGAGCTCGCGGTACTGCCAGCTGAATATCGGGATTTTTCATCATTCATCTTAATCCCGGTAGATCTAGGAGTCCCTGTACCATAATTATCATTAAACTTCAAAATTTAATATGTTTCCATATAACCATTAAACTAAGATACATGTCATTCCCTTAAAATTTATTTTCTTACCTGCCGAAGCTCTTTCATATAGTCTACTTTTCCTAAATGGATATCTGTCACTAGCGGCTCTCTCATCTGACTTCCGCTTCATCGGTTCTTTGCCTTTACCCTTGGCTCGAAAATCAGCATGGTGAAAATTATAGTCCTGCTCACACAACTGAGCCTTACGGACTGCCTCATTATAAGTAGTGATATCCATAGGATATAACTTCGATCTGATAGGAGACTTCAATCCCTCTATAAATCGGTAAATCTTATATCCTTCACTCCTTAGGACTTCAGGGTCAAACCTGCTTAAAGAAATGAACTTCGACTCATATTGATTAACCGTCATAGTCCCCTGAGTCAAGCTCAAAAACTCGATCTTCAACCTGGTCTGTTCAGTGCGTGGGATGTACTGTTCATTAAAGGCCTCTAAAAATCTATCCCATGTAACCTCAGTATGTTGAGTCTCCAAAATGGCCCAAGTAGACTGCCACCAATGTTCGGCATCGTCTATTAACAAATAAGCTGCCAAACCCACTTTCTCTTTCTCAGAACAGGTCACGTACTCAAAAGATTTAGTGACTGCCTTTACCCAGTTCTCGGCGGTCAACGGATCTCTATCGCCCTTAAACTTAGGCGAATCCAGCTTCTTAAATTCTTTAATTAAGACCACATTGCAATAGGCCTTCGGATCTCGCCTTTCAGTAGCTTGAGCTGGTGGGGGCAACTCAGGCTCAACTAGTGGAGGTTGTACTGGGGGAATAGGAGGTGTAAGAGGAGCATTCCCAGATGGAATAGGAGGTGCTGTTGAGGCATTAGTGGCCACATTTGGGAAATTAGACATGAACTGATTAAATAGAGTGGCCATAGTCTCAATACTTCGCTCCACTCTCGACAGTCGAGCTTTCGGGCTACCCGATGGAGATGGAGGAGGAGACTATCTTGGGGGCGATTCTACTCTGCCCCGTCCTCGTCCTCTACCAGTACCCCTTCTACGAGTGCTCATTCTGCCAATATCACCACAAGGTCAAGCGTTTAGTATACTTTCAGCAGTTCAACCACATATATGTATTCAGACAAGTACAGTACATGAGGATGTACACTATTTCTAGCCTAATGACACCGTCAAACGTCAGACTAACCTCGCTCTGATACCAATCCTGTAACATCCCATTACTTCCTCTTTTAAGACAAATACCACTTGTCGTAACGGCTTCGCGCTCGACGATTTTGAAAAAAGCGTTTAAAAACAAAAATGGAGTCGCCACCAATCTTTTTTTATTAGGTGTGATTGGCCACCTGAAAATGTTTATCTTTTCAATAAAATCTCAAAATTAATTAAGTTTTATTAAAAAGATAATCTTTTAGTCTGCGAAACAAAAATTGGGTTCGGGGGTACGGTTACGCGTGGGGAAGGATTAGCACCCCCACGACGCCCGTTAAAAACGGTACCATAATAATCATGTGTTATCCTTTGGTTCTAATAAAATGGTCTTGAATTAATATTTAAAAATAATTCTTATTTCATTGCAATCAATTTTATTCTTAATCATTTATTAAAATCATTTTTTTTTATTTTGAAAAAATGTTAGATTTTATTTATCGAAAGTAAATGTGAATCCTTTTGTATTGAAAAATTTAAATCAAATATCCCAATACTCTGGTAACATTTGAAATAATTTTCCTCACCTAGAGATTTCTTAAGAATCACTACTTGTGAGTTCTATAGAATCTCATCGTTGGAAGATTCACACTCGCTTCAAAACTATTATGAATGCACATGATGCAAGCAGATAAAAATGATGCAAATGAATTTTTTAATTTTTTATATAACCATTTCTTTATTTATTTTAAATAAAAATTTTTATTATTGAAAAATTACACTAAGTATCCCAATACTCTGGTAACACTTAGTGAACTTCTCTCACCCAGGGATCAGTTAAGAAATCACTACTTGTGAGTTTCATAACATCCCATCATCGGGCGAATTTAATTTAATTATTAAAGTTCATTATTTATTTTTCTTTGTTTTTTATAAAAAAAAATTTATTTATTTTCATTTTTAATAAAAATTTAAATTATTGAAAAATCATACTAAATATCCCAATACTCTGGTAACATTTAGTACAACTCTTCTCACCTAGGGATCAGTCAAGAAATCACTACTTGTGAGTTTCATGACATCCCATCATCGGAAATTAGCTTTTACCTCTCATGAATTATTTCATTTCCACTAATTCTTGTCTTTATTTATTTAGATTTATTAGCTTAATCCCTTTTGTTATCATCTTTTATTAAAATTCTATTCCATTTTTTGGTTAATTCAATCACTTTTGAAATTTTATTATTCTCAATTTTTATTGGTTTGATTGTTTTGGTATTTATATATTCCTAAAATCTACATTCTTATTAATCCTTTCTAGCTACCTCCATTACTTCTTTTGTTTTTATTAATTTTCATTTAATTAGTATTTTTCTCAACATTCCTTATTACAAAATATATTATTACATATTTTTAAAATAAACATGAATTTGGATATTGCGAAATTAAATCGAATATCCCAATACTTTTGGCGACGTTCGATAAATTTCTCTCACCTAGAGATATTCGAAGAATCGCTACTTGTGACTTCTACGATATCTCATCATCGGAATTCATGCTTACTTTATTTATTTATTTTACTTTTGTATTTTTATTTTATCTTTTAGCTTCTTAAAATATTCTTTTATGGTAAATTGTTTAATAAAAAGAAAATTATATATATAAAAACAAATTAAATATTTTATTTATTTACACATTTTATATTTCCTTTGTACATTTTAAAATTATGTAGATTTCCTAACTTCCTAAAAAGATTTTTATATTAAATTGTAAAAAAATAAAAAAAATAAAAAAATATTTATTATACATAAATAACTATATGGTTATGTGTAATTCATGTACCTATTTTATGTATTTTTATTTATACATCTACATATGTATTGTATTTCTATATCTATTTTATACACTTTATACATATTTGTTTTACATTTTGAACTCTATATATATATATATATATATATATATATATATATATATATATATATATATATATATATATATACACACACACATTTCTTTATATTTATTAATATATACCTTTCATGTACATAAAACTTATATATTTTAAAACTATGCTTTTTACATATTTTACATTATTTATTTAAAACTATATGTTTATTTTATTTTTATATATTATATTAATCCACTTATTTATTTATTATTTATCTATTATTTTTTTGCCATGATAATACATAAAAAAAACACCTAAGACAAATTAATTTATAATTCATAAAACAAATAAATAGGGTTGGAGGAATTATGCAGACTTCGAGTGAAAGGAAAAGGGAATTAGAGGACTTGCACAAAAGGGCAGAACACTGGGCACACAAAGCGAAGAAAAGTGAGGAAGAAATTGTCTATTTGTCCCAAGAACGACAAAATTGGGAAGGTATGTACTCAGCAAGTGCAAAGAAGTTAGCCCAATGTCAGAAAGAGAATGAGGAACTAAAGGAGAAGTTGAAAAAAGGAAAGCAAGTCGAGATAGATAGTGAAAAAGCTACATTGCAACAAAAGGTTCAGGTGTTAGAGGAACAGCTACAGGAATACAAGAACCATATCAAAGTAATAATAGAAGATTGGGAACAAAGTGAGAACAATTGGAGATATGGATATGACTTGGCACAAGATGCAAGTATGACGTGGAGAGTGGGAAGCCTCGGGAGACAGCAATACATAGAGCATATGGCCACTCAAGTTTGCAAGGCTGTGACAAAGGTGAGAGAGATGGTTGATAAAGCTGAAGCTCTGAGACAAGAAATCCTCCCAACAGAAGAATACGGGCAAAGGCTGCTGAACTTTTTAGATGAGGCTAAGGATCAATATCAGCAAGTTAGTCGTTTTTATGGATTTAATCGAAATATGATCGGAATGTAACGAAATGACTATTTGAATGAATGAAAGTTCCTTTTTGTCGAAATTGTTATGACTTAAATATCCCTCAAAGTATCAATCATTTAGCATCACATTCATTCATCTAACATCGCATTCATCCTTTCATTCCTTCATATAGTTTAAATAAAACGTAATATTTCAAAGATTGCATCATATAGTAATTAGTTTCTTATTGTGGTAATCAAGATTCAAGGATTGCTCCAACATTCAAGATTTCAGCCCAAATTCCCAAGCACCCATATAATACCCGGCTACGTTCAAAAGCAATGGAGGAAGAACATGGTAATAGGATGGATAGAATGGAGAAAGCACAAGAAGAAATCCGAGGACAATTAGCCGCTTTAATGGAGATGATGACACGGATAAACCGAGAAAAAGCAGTGGCTAGAGAAACACCTAACCCAGGGACCGATCAGCCCCGGGAAGATGATAATCCTCAATATCCTCCTGGATTTACCCCACTTTATGCCCAATCCACACAAGGCATACCTCCACCTCCACCTCCACCTTATGCCCAGTCCTCACAAGGCATTCCTCTACCTCCGCCTCCTCCACAGCCTATGGGTGGCTATGCGTACATGTATCCAGGTGCACCAAGCGCCTCTGCACAACCTCACATCACAATACCTATACCCTCTGCTCAAGGTACAAGACCCGCGGATCCAATTCAAGTCCCTGACTTAGACGATCCAAAGGAACAGGAAAAACTAAGAGGAAGTGTATCGGAGGTAAAAGGCGATTCAGACTCGAAAAAATTAAACATCATAGAAGAGAGGTTACGGGCCATTGAGGGCAGTGATTTTTACGGGTCTGTAGACGCAATGGGATTGTGTTTGGTTCCAGATGTGGTGATCCCTCCTAAATTTAAAACCCCTGAGTTCGAGAAGTACGATGGGACCAAGTGCCCGATTACCCACGTGACCATGTATTGTCGCAAGATGGCTGCCTATAATCATGATGATAAGTTGTTAATACATGTATTTCAAGACAGCCTCACTGGGTCAGCTGCTAGGTGGTATGTGCAGCTAGATCGTACTCGCATTCACAACTGGAATGATCTTGCTAGAGCGTTTATTGCTCAATACAAGCATGTAATGGATATGGCCCCAGACAGGTTGTCTCTCCAAAATATAGAAAAAAGGGCAAATGAAAGCTTCAAGGAATACGCTCAACGTTGGAGGGACATTGCATCCCAAGTCCAGCCGCCTCTAACCGAAAAGGAGATTACGGTGATGTTTGTAAACACTCTGAAGGCCCCCTATTATGAACGTATGATAGGGAACGCAACAAAGAATTTTGTAGACATGGTTATCACGGGAGAAATAATAGAAAGCGCGATCAAGAGCGGGAAGTTGGAAGGCAGTGATTCAAAGAAAGGTGGGTTATTCAAGAAGAAAGAGGCTGAAACCCAAGCAGTCACCCATACGACACCTCGATATAGGGGATATGCACCTTACCCACCTCGTTTTCGACCACCGCCTCAACCTTACCCGTATTACCAACCCTATTTCCCGGCCTCAAACAATGTCTCTCCTGCTCCCTACCAAAGCCCGTTACAACCATCAACTTTTCGGCCAAATTTTCGTCCTCCAGCACCGTACTATACACCAACACCTACTGCCCAGCCTTACCAACCGAATAGCAACCCAACTGCTAACCAAAGGCCTCCTCGAAGAATTATTGAAAGGCCTCCTATTGATCCGATCCCCATGTCATACACGGACTTATTTCCACAATTGGTGAAAGGTCATATGATCGCGCCTCTCTACATGGAGCCAATGAAGCCACCTTTTCCAAGATGGTATGACCCTAGTGCTCGATGTGACTATCACGGTGGAAACCCGGGTCATTCTACGGAGAATTGCACGGCTTTGAAATATAAGGTGCAAGATTTGGTCAAGTCAGGAAGGTTAACTTTTTCCAAGGAGGTGGAGCCCAGTATCAACGCTAACCCACTGCCCAGCCACAGTGGAGGATCAGTCAGTGCAACTGAAGTTCGAGGGAAGTGTTGCGTAAAAAGACACGTGGAAGAGGTTAAGACTCCAATGAGTTTAGTATTCGATGTCTTAACCAAAGCCAAGATGATTCAACCTCTACCGTTGGGCTCGGATGTCTGTCAAGATGAATTCAGTTCAAGCCAGACTTGTAAATATCATATGGGACACGTGGGTCACTCTATCCAAAATTGTCCCCACTTTCGACACATGGTCCAATCAATGATGGATTCATCTTTGATTGAATTCTATACGGAGGAGGAGGAGGGTGTAGTGAGTACTGCTTCAAGTGAACCTTCAGAAAATGATTATCCGTGGGGAAAACCAATGACCGTGTTTTACAAGGAGAAGCCCAGCCCCACGAAAAAGGAATCTAGCTTTGTCACTCCTCCGACCATGACAATCAAAGTTCCGAGCTCTTTCCCTTACAAAAACAATAAGGCTGTCCCCTGGAAGTATGAGTTCGAAGCAGTGATTGGAGGGTCAGGCAATGCGAGCTCAGATAAGTCGGATATGCCCGATAATGCAAACATTAGTGGGGTAAGAGGAATTACGCGGAGTGGGAGGTGCTATACTCCGGAGATGTTAGATAGGGCCCGAAAGGGGAAAGGAAAGGAGAAAGAGGAAGACAATTAGGCGGAGAAAGAAGAGGAACAGGCCTTGTTTTCCAAGGACCAAGGAGGAAATTTGCAAAAGCCAATATCAGAGGACGATGCAAAGGAGTTCTTAAAGTTGATTAAACACAGTGAATATAATGTGGTCGAGCAATTGAACAAGATGCCTGCTCGAATTTCACTATTATCTCTGCTGCTAAATTCAGAATCGCATCGGAACGCCTTAATGAAGGTGTTGAATCAATCCTATGTGCCTCATGATATTCCGGTCGACCGTATGGACCAGTTGGCGGGAAATATCACAGCGGCACATAGGATTGATTCAACACCTTCATTAAGGCGTTCCGATGCGATTCTGAATTTAGCAGTAGAGATAATAGTGAAATTCGAGGAGGCATCTTGTTCAATTGCTCGACCACATTATATTCGAGGAAGTCGGCTATTGCCACACCTTTGACTGCTTTTCGAGACACGTACACGATGTCATATTCGGAAAGCATTACTTGCCATCTAGCTAGTCTGCCTGACAATGATGGTTTCTCAAAGATGTACTTGAGGGGATCCAGCCTAGCTATCAACCAAGTCGAATGATACAACATATACTGCCTCAATCTACGAGCAGCCCAAGCCAATGCGCAACACATTTTTTCTATTGTAGTGTACTTGGCCTCGTAATCAGTGAACTTCTTGCTCAAGTAGTAGATAGCCCGTTCTTTCTTGCCCGTATCATCATGTTGGCCCAGTACGTATCCCATAGAGTGTTCATTGACAGTCATGTATAGCAACAAGGGTCTTCCAGCCGTCGGCGGTACTAGAACAGGTGGATTTGACAAGTACCTTTTCACCTTTTCAAAAGCCTCTTGGCATGCCTCATTCCATTCTCCCGGATCTCGTTTCCGAAGCAACTTAAAAATGGGATCGCATTTAAGCGTAAGTTGCGAGATAAAACGAGAAATATAGTTCAATCTTCCCAAAAAGCCTCTTACTTCTTTCTGTATGCGTGGAGGCGACAGATTTTGTATCGCGCTGATTTTATCCGGGTCCACTTCAATTCCCTTTTCACTGACTACAAACCCCAACAACTTCCCTGATTTAACGCCAAAAGTGCATTTGGCGGGGTTCAACTTGAGCTGAAACTTTCGTAGTCTTTCGAACAGCTTTCGAAGGTTGGCTACATGATCCTCTTCTCCTCGGGACTTGGCAATCATGTCATCCACATACACCTCTATCTCCTTATGCATCATGTCATGAAAGAGGGTTACCATCGCCCTTTGGTAGGTGGCCCCGGCATTCTTTAAACCGAAAGGCATAACTTTGTAGCAAAATGTGCCCCAAACTGTCACAAAAGTGGTTTTCTCCATGTCATCCTCGGCCATTTTAATTTGATTGTAGCCTGAAAAACCATCCATGAACGAAAACATGTAGTGTTGGGCTGTATTATCCACCAAGGTATCGATATGAGGCAATGGGAAATTATCTTTAGGGCTAGCTCTGTTTAAGTCCCGATAATCCACACACATTCTCACTTTCCCATCCTTTTTCGGTACTGGCACTATGTTAGCCACCCATTCCGGATACTTGGCTACCTTTAAGAACCCTGCATCGAATTGCTTTTTTACTTCTTCCTTCACCTTTAGCAACATCTCGGGCTTCATGCGCCTAAGCTTCTGTTGCACTGGCTTACATTCTATTTTCAAAGGTAGATGGTGCTCCACAACATCAGTGTTTAACCCGGGAATGTCCTGATAAGACCAAGCAAAAACGTCCACGTATTCACGAAGCAATTCCTCTAGTCTCTGCCTTTCAACCAATGGAAGTGCTGTGCCTACTTTGACTTCTTTGACGTTCTCATCATCCCCTAGGTTGACCATATCAATTACCTCTTTGTGGGGTTCAATTGGTTTTTTCTCTTGCTCAATCATTTTCAATAGATCTGGAGACAAAGCATCATCGTCTGAATCTACATTGTTATCGAGTTCACCAACGTGCATAGAATTTTCAAAATCAAACCCCGGATAGTCGTTAAGGTTATCTTCACATTCATTATTCATTTTCCTGAAAAAAGTAAAAAATTTGACAGATATGGTTGGTTTTTTATACCAATGATAGTAACTGAATAGAAAGAACAGTTATGGAATGATGAGGGGTGAAAAGAAAGTACTCAAAATGCACTGAACTTGTTAATTTATTGAAATGATGATGAAGATCAAGTTTACAAAAAAATCTTCTAGAGCTCTCTAGACCGAGATGTTGATAATCTACCTCACTACATTACAAAAGAAAAAAAACAAAAAGATAGAAGGTATCCTTTCAACAATTCAGTCTTTCAGCTCTGTTTCCCACAACATAATCATTCTTAAAACAAAAGTGGCCATTCCTCCATGCACCCCTTTAGACTAGGAATCCGCGTGAGAATCCTTTCATCAATAACACAGGTCTCGCTTCCACTGCCTCTAATGAATCGGGGTGATAGCATCCGCCAAACCGAAATGTATCATAGAGGTACGGGATCACCATCCTCTCCGATTCTTCTTCATATCCTCGGAGGCGGGCTATTCTTTTCTTCCTTCTCTCTTCCAGAATCTTCTTTCTCTCTGAACCAGTGGCCTTGTATCCGAGGCCAAATTTGTCTTTGTTCTCCACAATCTTCACAGGTTTCCTCGGTCCTTGAAGATTTTTCCCCAAACCTTTCCCGACATGCCAGCCCTTTTGCAATGTCTGTTTAACAACCATCTTGGCAGCTGTTGACAATCGAGGGGTGGGTATTCTTGATCCTTCTCCTACATAGGTTGCGTTCACGATTTCGAAGGCTCTGAAAGAACACTCCAATGCTTCCTCGGCTGCCTCAATGTAGGGCACAGATAATGGCTTGGTGATCATGAGGTCTTCTTCTCCGGAGACAGAAATTTGTTTATCACCGACAACAAACTTCACTTTCTGATGCAATGACGAAGGAACAGCACCCGCCGTGTGGATCCATGGTCTCCCCAGTAAGAAACTGTATGACGGCGAGATATCCATTACCTGAAACTGAACGCTGAAAGTAACCGGTCCAATTTCAATCGGAATTTCAATATCGCCGACTACATCCCTTCTAGAACCATCAAAGGCCCTCACAACCATGTTACTCGGTTGTATGTATGACAGGTCAACGGGCATCTTTTTTAGCGTGGCCATAGGCATGACGTTGATCGACGAGCCGTTGTCAATCAAAACCTTGGCAATTGTGTGACCCTTGCAGCTTGTGGTGATATTCAAGGCCTTAATACTCCCTCGCCCTTCCAGCGGAATTTCGTCATCACTGAAAGATATGAAATTTGCCGCTGTGATATTTCCCGCCAACTGGTCCATACGGTCGACCGGAATATCATGAGGCACATAGATGATTCCACACCTTCATTAAGGCGCCCGATGCGATTCTGAATTTAGCAGCAGAGATAATAGTGAAATTCGAGCAGGCATCTTGTTCAATTGCTCGACCACATTATATTCACTGTGTTTAATCAACTTTAAGAACTCCTTTGCATCGTCTTCTGATATTGGCTTTTGCAAATTTCCTCCTTGGTCCTTGGAAAACGAGGCCTGTTCCTCTTCTTTCTCCACCTGATTGTCTTCCTCTTTCTCCTTTCCTTTCCCCTTTCGGGCCCTATCTAACATCTCCGGAGTATAGCACCTCCCACTCCGCGTAATTCCTCTTACCCCACTAATGTTTGCATTATCGGGCATATCCGACTTATCTGAGCTCGCATTGCCTGACCCTCCAATCACTGCTTCGAACTCATACTTCCAGGGGACAGCCTTATTGTTTTTGTAAGGGAAAGAGCTCGGAACTTTGATTGTCATGGTCGGAGGAGTGACAAAGCTAGATTCCTTTTTCGTGGGGCTGGGCTTCTCCTTATAAAACACGGTCATTGGTTTTCCCCACGGATAATCATTTTCTGAAGGTTCACTTGAAGCAGTACTCACTACACCCTCCTCCTCCTCCGTATAGAATTCAATCAAAGATGAATCCATCATTGATTGGACCATGTGTCGAAAGTGGGGACAATTTTGGACAGAGTGACCCACGTGTCCCATATGATATTTACAAGTCTGGCTTGAACTGAATTCATCTTGACAGACATCCGAGCCCAACGGTAGAGGTTGAATCATCTTGGCTTTGGTTAAGACATCGAATACTAAACTCATTGGAGTCTTAACCTCTTCCACGTGTCTTTTTACGCAACACTTCCCCGAACTTCAGTTGCACTGACTGATCCTCCACTGTGGCTGGGCAGTGGGTTAGCGTTGATACTGGGCTCCACCTCCTTGGAAAAAGTTAACCTTCCTGACTTGACCAAATCTTGCACCTTATATTTCAAAGCCGTGCAATTCTCCGTAGAATGACCCGGGTTTCCACCGTGATAGTCACATCGAGCACTGGGGTCATACCATCTTGGAAAAGGTGGCTTCATTGGCTCCATGTAGAGAGGCGCGATCATATGACCTTTCACCAATTGTGGAAATAAGTCCGTGTATGACATGGGGATCGGATCAATAGGAGGCCTTTCAATAATTCTTCGAGGAGGCCTTTGGTTAGCAGTTGGGTTGCTATTCGGTTGGTAAGGCTGGGCAGTAGGTGTTGGTGTATAGTACGGTGCTGGAGGACGAAAATTTGGCCGAAAAGTTGATGGTTGTAACGGGCTTTGGTAGGGAGCAGGAGAGACATTGTTTGAGGCCGGGAAATAGGGTTGGTAATACGGGTAAGGTTGAGGCAGTGGTCGAAAACGAGGTGGGTAAGGTGCATATCCCCTATATCGAGGTGTCGTATGGGTGACTGCTTGGGTTTCAGCCTCTTTCTCCTTGAATAACCCACCTTTCTTTGAATCACTGCCTTCCAACTTCCTGCTCTTGATCGCGCTTTCTATTATTTCTCCCGTGATAACCATGTCTGCAAAATTCTTTGTTGCGTTCCCTATCATACGTTCATAATAGGGGGCCTTCAGAGTGTTTACAAACATCACCGTAATCTCCTTTTCGGTTAGAGGCGGCTGGACTTGGGATGCAATGTCCCTCCAACGTTGAGCGTATTCCTTGAAGCTTTCATTTGCCCTTTTTTCTATATTTTGCAGAGACAACCTGTCTGGGGCCATATCCATTACATGCTTGTATTGAGCAATAAACGCTCTAGCAAGATCATTCCAGTAATGTATGCGAGTACGATCTAGCTGCACATACCACCTAGCAGCTGACCCAGTGAGGCTGTCTTGAAATACATGTATTAACAACTTATCATCATGATTATAGGCAGCCATCTTGCGACAATACATGGTCACGTGGGTAATCGGGCACTTGGTCCCATCGTACTTCTCGAACTCAGGGGTTTTAAATTTAGGAGGGATCACCACATCTGGAACCAAACACAATCCCATTGCGTCTACAGACCCGTAAAAATCACTGCCCTCAATGGCCCGTAACCTCTCTTCTATGATGTTTAATTTTTTCGAGTCTGAATCGCCTTTTACCTCCGATACACTTCCTCTTAGTTTTTCCTGTTCCTTTGGATCGTCTAAGTCAGGGACTTGAATTGGATCCGCAGGTCTTGTACCTTGAGCAGAGGGTATAGGTATTGTGATGTGAGGTTGTGCAGAGGCGCTTGGTGCACCTGGATACATGTACGCATAGCCACCCATAGGCTGTGGAGGAGGCGGAGGTAGAGGAATGCCTTGTGAGGACTGGGCATAAGGTGGAGGTGGAGGTGGAGGTATGCCTTGTGTGGATTGGGCATAAAGTGGGGTAAATCCAGGAGGATATTGAGGATTATCATCTTCCCGGGGCTGATCGGTCCCTGGGTTAGGTGTTTCTCTAGCCACTGCTTTTTCTCGGTTTATCCGTGTCATCATCTCCATTAAAGCGGCTAATTGTCCTCGGATTTCTTCTTGTGCTTTCTCCATTCTATCCATCCTATTACCATGTTCTTCCTCCATTGCTTTTGAACGTAGCCGGGTATTATATGGGTGCTTGGGAATTTGGGCTGAAATCTTGAATGTTGGAGCAATCCTTGAATCTTGATTACCACAATAAGAAACTAATTACTATATGATGCAATCTTTGAAATATTACGTTTTATTTAAACTATATGAAGGAATGAAAGGATGAATGCGATGTTAGATGAATGAATGTGATGCTAAATGATTGATACTTTGAGGGATATTTAAGTCATAACAATTTCGACAAAAAGGAACTTTCATTCATTCAAATAGTCATTTCGTTACATTCCGATCATATTTCGATTAAATCCATAAAAACGACTAACTTGCTGATATTGATCCTTAGCCTCATCTAAAAAGTTCAGCAGCCTTTGCCCGTATTCTTCTGTTGGGAGGATTTCTTGTCTCAGAGCTTCGGCTTTATCAACCATCTCTCTCGCCTTTGTCACAGCCTTGTAAACTTGAGTGGCCATATGCTCTATGTATTGCTGTCTCCCGAGGCTTCCCACTCTCCACGTCATACTTGCATCTTGTGCCAAGTCATATCCATATCTCCAATTGTTCTCACTTTGTTCCCAATCTTCTATTATTACTTTGATATGGTTCTTGTATTCCTGTAGCTGTTCCTCTAACACCTGAACCTTTTGTTGCAATGTAGCTTTTTCACTATCTATCTCGACTTGCTTTCCTTTTTTCAACTTCTCCTTTAGTTCCTCATTCTCTTTCTGACATTGGGCTAACTTCTTTGCACTTGCTGAGTACATACCTTCCCAATTTTGTCGTTCTTGGGACAAATAGACAATTTCTTCCTCACTTTTCTTCGCTTTCTGTGCCCAGTGTTCTGCCCTTTTGTGCAAGTCCTCTAATTCCCTTTTCCTTTCACTCGAAGTCTGCATAATTCCTCCAACCCTCATTTCAGATCTCAATTTCTTATTTTCTTGGTGCAGATTTCTGAGATCCTTGCTGGTGACGTTGTGTTCTTGTTGGACCTTCTTGAGCTTGGCTTCTCGCATTTCTGCCTCGTATTTGAGCTGTTCCATTTCTTTCCGAAGCCTCAAGTTCTCTTGTCTCCATCTTTCCTCCTCTATCTTGTATTGCTGCCTAGCAATCTCAACCTCGGATAATTCTACTTCCGGTTCTAGAGGCATGTTGCATTCTTTTAGGAGAAAGACTACCTCCCTCACTTGCTTTGTCCTTCACACCAAGTATTCCGGTGTAGCCTTATCAGAAAGGGGTCCAAGATTGGCTCTTCGGGTTTGTTTCCATGATCGAACAGCTTGCTCGACTTTCTTCATTGCCTTCGATTCACCATAAGAAAATTCCACTTCATTGAGCCCATGTGTCAAAGGAATGAATTGTTTTGCTCCGAATTGTCGTAGTACCATAAGTGGTGCGTAGCTCACTATTCCCCACGGTCCCAAAAGTTGTACCCACGACTCTCCTCCGCATCGATACAAGACGGGCACATGAGGCATCCATGGTGCCATCCACACTACTTGATCTTCCCCGAGTCTTTGCAGAAAATCGGCCCATTCTTCCTTGTTCTTCGGTTTCGGCCACTTACTGTTGCAGAACTCTTTGACCGGGGCACGGTGATGGATGAACGTTCTCTTGAACGCTTTTTCCTTGCACTTGAAATGGCTCTTCACCCAAACATGAAGTAACTGTATACATCCCACAAATCGGCCCTCTTCATTTCGCCTACAATGATTCAAAGATCTAAAAGTTTCAGCTAGAATAGCAGGCGATGGATTTCCATTGTTCTCGATTTGCTCGAAGAGATCTATTACAGCTATTTCTATGTGTCCTAATATCTTCGGGAAGATAACCAAACCATAGACTGCTAAAGCAAAAACTGTCAACCCTTGCTCGTCATTAATGTGCCCCTTGATGAATTCATGAAGAAAATCCCACGGTACACAAATATTAGACCCTTTATGCTTCACATGGAGATCTACGTCCTCCAGTCTGACCCCCAAAAGCTTAGCTAGCTTTTTGCGAAATCCGGACTTTGGCTTTCGAACATATATCTTATCCGGACTTTTCAAATCTATTCCCAACAACACGGAGTATTCCTCGACCGTAGGTGTTAAGTCCAACCCATTGAAGGAAAAGCACCTGTGAGAAGGATCCCAAAACTGGATGGCTGCTCTAATCATAGGTTCTTCAACTTTCACAGCAATTAAGGATTCTATTTGGCCATATTTCTCCCGGAAATCCTTCTTCCCCTCCTCGCTAATTTGATTCCATAAATTGGCTAAGTCTATCAGGTTGTTTTGCTTCAAATTCAAACTCACCTCTTGCGGTAGTGGGGACACAAAATCTCCAGCCAAACAATCTCCCTTCACTTGTTGAACCCTTTCGGACCAGATTTGCACTTCTCTGTAAGAATCACATGGAACATTCACAGATGACGAACAAGCTAGCCTTTCTATGGATTCAGTGAAAAATTCCCTGTCGAAGAGAGCCATGGCTAAAAAAAACACCCCTTATGTGACTATGCGATGCAAGGCGATTTATGCAAAAGAAAACAGGAAAACAAATACGAATAAGTATGTGTATAAAACATGTAAACAAAGAAATAAAAGCAGATAAAGAATGAAATGCTTATTTATGTCCTATCAAAGGTCACTCTCAAAAGGTGGAATGGCTCTATCCTAGGTTGGTCTTCTCACAACACACTATATGCTGGTTTAAGGTTTCACATATCTACAAGGTTCCCAAACCATTCTCTACTGTCGTCCACACTGGACTAGTAAAGAACAGATTTGAGTGGGAGTATTTCGCTTGCCATTGCGGAGGTGATTACCTCATGAGAGCATAGGTACTTTACTCCCTCCTAAGGAGGATAGAGCCCGGGTATAGAGCTCATGTTATGCAAATGCATTTATGTATGAAAAATGAATGAGTACATATTCTACTTTATTTACAATATCTTCACGCATAAAGAATGTAATAAATCAAAAGATTAAAAATGAATGAAAGAATTGTTGTGTTTAGTTTTAAAGAAATTTGTTTTGAAATAAAAACTGGATTTAACTGTCAACCAAGACTATCAAATTAAAATTTAAGATACCGCATGGTTAGTTAATGGTTTGACCCTCTTAGCGTCCCCAGTGGAGTCGCCAAGCTGTCGTAACGGCTTCGCGCTCGACGATTTTGAAAAAAGCGTTTAAAAACAAAAATGGAGTCGCCACCAATCTTTTTTTATTAGGTGTGATTGGCCACCTGAAAATGTTTATCTTTTCAATAAAATCTCAAAATTAATTAAGTTTTATTAAAAAGATAATCTTTTAGTCTGCGAAACAAAAATTGGGTTCGGGGGTACGGTTACGCGTGGGGAAGGATTAGCACCCCCACGACGCCCGTTAAAAACGGTACCATAATAATCATGTGTTATCCTTTGGTTCTAATAAAATGGTCTTGAATTAATATTTAAAAATAATTCTTATTTCATTGCAATCAATTTTATTCTTAATCATTTATTAAAATCATTTTTTTTATTATGAAAAAATTTAGATTTTATTTATCGAAAGTAAATGTGAATCCTTTTGTATTGAAAAATTTAAATCAAATATCCCAATACTCTGGTAACATTTGAAATAATTTTCCTCACCTAGAGATTTCTTAAGAATCACTACTTGTGAATTCTATAGAATCTCATCGTTGGAAAATTCACACTCGCTTCAAAACTATTATGAATGCACATGATGCAAGCAGATAAAAATGATGCAAATGAATTTTTTAATTTTTTATATAACCATTTCTTTATTTATTTTAAATAAAAATTTTTATTATTGAAAAATTACACTAAGTATCCCAATACTCTGGTAACACTTAGTGAACTTCTCTCACCCAGGGATCAGTTAAGAAATCACTACTTGTGAGTTTCATAACATCCCATCATCGGGCGAATTTAATTTAATTATTAAAGTTCATTATTTATTTTTCTTTGTTTTTTATAAAAAAAAATTTATTTATTTTCATTTTTAATAAAAATTTAAATTATTGAAAAATCATACTAAATATCCCAATACTCTGGTAACATTTAGTACAACTCTTCTCACCTAGGGATCAGTCAAAAAATCACTACTTGTGAGTTTCATGACATCCCATCATCGGACATTAGCTTTTACCTCTCATGAATTATTTCATTTCCACTAATTCTTGTCTTTATTTATTTAGATTTATTAGCTTAATCCCTTTTGTTATCATCTTTTATTAAAATTCTATTCCATTTTTTGGTTAATTCAATCACTTTTGAAATTTTATTATTCTCAATTTTTATTGGTTTGATTGTTTTGGTATTTATATATTCCTAAAATCTACATTCTTATTAATCCTTTCTAGCTACCTCCATTACTTCTTTTGTTTTTATTAATTTTCATTTAATTAGTATTTTTCTCAACATTCCTTATTACAAAATATATTATTACATATTTTTAAAATAAACATGAATTGGATATTGCGAAATTAAATCGAATATCCCAATACTTTTGGCGACGTTCGATAAATTCCTCTCACCTAGAGATATTCGAAGAATCGCTACTTGTGACTTCTACGATATCTCATCATCGGAATTCATGCTTACTTTATTTATTTATTTTATTACTTTTGTATTTTTATTTTATCTTTTAGCTTCTTAAAATATTCTTTTATGGTAAATTGTTTAATAAAAAGAAAATTATATTATATAAAACAAATTAAATATTTTATTTATTTACACATTTTATATTTCCTTTGTACATTTTAAAATTATGTAGATTTCCTAACTTCCTAAAAAGATTTTTATATTAAATTGTAAAAAAATAAAAAAATATTTATTATACATAAATAACTATATGGTTATGTGTAATTCATGTACCTATTTTATGTATTTTTATTTATACATCTACATATGTATTGTATTTCTATATCTATTTTATACACTTTATACATATTTGTTTTACATTTTGAACTATCTATATATATATATATATATATACACACACACACACATTTCTTTATATTTATTAATATATACCTTTCATGTACATAAAACTTATATATTTTAAAACTATGCTTTTTACATATTTTACATTATTTATTTAAAACTATATGTTTATTTTATTTTTATATATTATATTAATCCACTTATTTATTTATTATTTATCTATTATTTTTTTGCCATGATAATACATAAAAAAAACACCTAAGACAAATTAATTTATAATTTATAAAACAAATAAATAAAATGAAAAAGAAATATACCCCAGTCCAAAAATGGGCCGAAAATCGAGCCCAAGCAGCAGAGGCCCAAGTCTGTTAAGGGAGACGGGCCGAAGCGGGTCGACGAGCGGGGTCGGGCGCGATGCAACGGGTCGCGGGAGCGGTTCACGCGCGGGTCGCGAGCGGGTCGGCACGCGGATCACGGTAGCGGGTTGCGCGGACTTCGGGTCGGGTCAGGGCGACGCGCGGGTCCTCTGGCTCAAAACGCACCGTCTTGACCGTTTATAAAAGATCGCATTTTTTTCTTGTTTCATTTGCTACCGATCTTCCAAAAAAAAAACTTCAAAAACCCACCAAAATCCTCTCAGCCTCCTCTTCTCCGACGACCGCCGCCGTCGTGCGCCGCCGTACGTCGTCGCCGGTGATCTTCTCGATACCCAAAAATACCCTACTCCTTCCCTCCCAACTCCGATCTGAGCTCCGTTTAACCCCAAAAACACTCCGACCTCCCGGATCTAGCTTTTCCGAAAGCTTTTTCCTCTGTTTGTGGTTTTTTTTTTTTTTGTATTTGTTTTTATCCGGTTGGATCTGGTTATGGCTGCTTGTCTTTTTGTCTTTCTTGCAGGTTTTAGATTTAGGGTTTCCAGATCCGAGATCCTAAGGGTCTCGGTTCTAGGGTTTGGGGTTCGTTTTTGGTTAGGTTTTGGGTAGGTGATGGTGCTGACGGTGATGAATGGTGGTTGGGATCTGGTGATGATAGCTCGGTGACGGTGAGTAGTGGCTACGGTGGTGGCTTAGGGCTTCTGTTGGTAGGTTTAGCGTAGGGTGCAGGGGTGGTTTCGGTGGTGGCGGTGTCTTAGGGTTTTTTTTTGATATCTTTTGTTTTTGAGTCTGTTCTCCCTAGAAAAAAAAACCGCTGCTTGAATTATTCAAGTCTTTTAAACACCATTCCGAGTCTCCCTTTGATCCGGTGGGTTAGAACCTATCCGGGTTCTCCTTATTGTTTTCCAGATCTCCAAAGCAGTGGTCAGAGATGGGATTGATGCATGGGGAAGATGAATTTGTGGCAGCCGAGACCTAGGGGGAAGGATTGGAACCGCCGGCGGCTGGGAATGACAGAACAAAAATAATAATAATAATAATATAATAATAATAATAATATAATAATAATAATAATAGAAAAGAAAGAAAGAAAAAAATAATAATAATAAAAAGAAAAGATAATAATAATAATAATAATAATAATAAATAATAATAAAAATAGTAGAAAAGAAAAGAAAGATAATAGTAAAAAGAAAAGATAATAATAATAATAATAATAATAATAATAATAATAAAAGAAAAGATAATAATAATAATAATAATAATAATAATAATAATAATAATAATAATAATAATAATAATAATAATAATATAAAGAAAAGATAATAATAATAGAAAGATAATAATACTAATAATAAAAAACAGTAATAATAATAATAATAATAATAATAAATAATAAAACAAACACATGTGATAAAACAATAACAATAATAACATAAATAATAACAAAACAAATAATAAAAATAAAAATAAAAACAAATATATAAAAATAAAAATAATAAAAATGAAAACAAAAATAACAATAAAAATAAAAATAAAAATAAAACAAATAGATGCAAATAAAATACTAATAAAAATAAATTTACTCATTTTAATGGGCCTTGAGCCCAATGTTTTATTTTGGATTTTGAAAGTCCAATTGAGTTTAAAACTATCAATTTGGACAAAATTTGGTGTCTACACCACTACTTTGACCAAATAACAATTAACTTTTTCTTCACATAAGATTTGGTTAGGCTGTTCAACGGTGCATCCTTCCTTTTTAATATAGCTAACACTATATTGTTTACATGATGATATATTTCTCATACACATACAGGATCGTCTTACACATAAGTTGTAAAACTTTCATATATCTACATACAAATCTTTTTTCTTAATGTACATCCCCAATATACATCATTGTACCATACTAGTCTGAATTACATTACAAAACGTATATACCTTCAAGGGATTTGAAGCGTGCCTCGAAGAAATACTGTATAACCCAAAATGTACGCTCTTCTACCAAGAGCGAAAATTACTGCAAATAGCCTGGATGAAAAATATTGTAAAAGAGTGAGTTTACGCTCAGTAAGAAATATACATAAAAAAGCGTACTATGCCACTATATGCAGTTTTCCCTGCTTGGCTCTATAATGTCATGTAATATTCTTGTAAAAACATTAACATATAAGTTCATCAAATACCATATAACACATGACAAAATCATATGAAGTCACTTGCACGTATTCAAAAAAACTCAAATACTTTCACATATATATGTCAAATAACTTGAAATTACATATACAAATAGTCTTCAAATAGGGGGAGACCGTCAACATCCAATAGAATCATGCACCAAATAAAGTGGCGTACCCACGTATGGGCCAGGGATCCTCCCTTAAGCCAAAACACATATAAAGGACTAATGGCCATTGTCAATATTCCACAGTGTGCACTAGTCAGGTGACACCCGTGGTACTGAGGGCTTGACTAGAGTCCCCGGCCAAATACAAATAAGCAAGTAATATGCATGATCACCAATGGAGTCGTTAATCTCAAAATATTGAGTAGTAAAACTCATTCTTGTAAAACCATGGATATTCATAACCCTTCTTATATACTTTAATGATAATCCAAATACATTTATATAATTAAATTAAAAATTATTATTTTCAAAGGGGGCAGTTGACTGCTCTTTTAGGGCAGTCGACTGCTCTGGTATAAAAATATTCAATAAATTTTATTTTCTTTTTGCATTTAAAATATTTAATTTCCGGATGCAAGTAGGGCAGTTGACTGCTAAAATGGGGCAGTCGACTGGCCCGCAAACAAAATGTTTCTCGAAAAAATGCAGTCGACTGGCTCTTTAGCGGTCGACTGGTTTGCAAACAGAAAGCTTCTGGAAAAATGGCAGTCGACTGCTATATAGGGCAGTCTGCTGCTCTAAGTCGGTTTCGGAAAAAGTTACGTCATGACTGTCTTTGAGCAGTCGGCTGCCCCGAGCCAAATCGTAACTGGGCGAAAACCGTGAATTTTACATTTCCTGCACTTACACCAACTTTTGTTTCATCCCAAAACATTTAAAACATGCGGACATAGTCACCCTACGTCCGTTACATATATTCTTTACCTCAAATAGCCAAATAACACGAAATCCCTTGGTTGCACCAATTCTTTCCTTCACTTCTTCAAAACTGCATAATTCATATTAATTGAAACCTTTAGCTTTCTTTCATTTCAACACCATAAGTATACTATACCAACATCACTTGACTCCAAATCATAGATAGAATTGAAAGAATCAACTTCTATCCTTACCTTTGTCAATAGCCAAAATAACAGAAATTCTGATCTCCTCAAAGACTTTGTTTCAGCCTTCCATATTACAGACATAGAGAGAGCTAGTGATGAGGATCGTTTTTCGTTAAGGAGACTTAGCGATTTGATGACAGGAAATGGTAGTTTGTCAATGTGAGTACAATGGAAACTTGAGAGGAAAAATTGGATGGAAACAAGAGGGAAGGGCTGGAAATGAGGTTGCTGCCGATCCTTGATGGTGAAGATGACTAAGCTACCTTTCATTTAATGCATTTAATGCATGATTATCCCCTTTTTCCATCTCATCTCAGCCATTGACCATCTCATTAACCCTTTTTGACTAATTGACCATCTTAATTGGTCTTCTTTCTTCTATTGGTCAGCCACATCTCCTTTAATTACAAAATTCTGATATTAATTTCCTAACCAACTCAGCCATTGACCCTTTGACCCTCAATTCCTTTTTATTCCATCTATATCTCATATAATCTTTATACATCAAATTTTCATATTTATTTAATTCTTTCAGCTTACAACATTTTACAATTATGGAGGAATTACATGAAATTGGGGATTTCACACTTTATGCATTTAAAATATTTCATGCTATTTTAGAATATTTTTGAGAAATTTCTGGCAGCATAACAATTGCGTTTTCCCTAACCCCTTGCACTTAAGATACAGTTTATAAAACAGCTATAATACCACAATTTGCATGATTTCAAAAAAATTCAACACCAAAGTAATTTCATAAAATTATATTCATTAAAATCATGCATTTGCTATATCCCTACGGCTTCCACACTTCTCCCTTACTTGTCTCATATTACTGACTCTTTCGGTAGTACCACTCAAAATCCATCTATCCCGGCTACAAAACAATTTCACCAAAAATTTTCATTAATTATCTACTTATTTTTAAGCTATTAACTTTCACTAAATACAGCCACAATGGATACTACCTATGCCTAACCAATGTAAATTAAACTGGCAGTAAAACTTAACTTTCCCGTTTTAGCTCCGATTTCATATCCGATTCCATCATTCTTCTTATCTTAATTTCTACATTAACTTAGCATATTAAAACCATAAAATGTATCATCCTAAGCTATCCAAAAGCTCATGGCCGAATGGTACCCATATGCCAAGCTTGGTGATTTTCAACAATCTATCCTTTCTAACCTTTAAATCCATGTTCATTCTCTCATTTTCCATCATTTTTATGTCAAGAACTACATGGCTTCTTTAGATCCTCAAGTACACCGAAATCCCCTTTCATGGAGGATTTTTATTTAGCCAAGATAAATCAAATCTAGTGGTAGAATCAAAATCTACACCTTTGGATTAATCAAAATACAACTTTGAAATTAAATGAAACAATAAAACATGGATACTCTTACCTTTGGCCGAACACTATAACCCCTCTTTTCTCCTTGTTTTCTTCTTTATTTAATGAGCTAATGGTGTCAATGGAGAGAGGAGAGTGTGTACATAATTTTTCTAGAAGCAAGTTTGGTAAGAAAGCCAAGTTTTAGTTGGTTTTGTTGACTTTTCTATCTTTTTCTTTTCTTTCTCTTCTTTTTCTTTCTTTTCTTTCTTTATGTCGTGCAAGCCAAATGAAGAAGAAAGTGAATAGTGGCCAACACTTATAGGCTGAAGTGTCTTGATGTTTCTAGAGAGGGGTAAAATTACCATTTTGCCTTTGGTTTTGTAAATTTTGGACAATTTTGCCCTTAAGCTTCCGTAGTAGTAAAACTATGTAATCGTACTCCAAAATTTCGGATTTCACTGCCAAATATTCCTATTTAATGTATCTTGATGATTAAAAGTGGTTTCATCGATGCGCGGTGCACGGATAGTGTGTCACAGCCCATGACCCTATTTTTCACCTTATTCTATACATCATTTTGGTTGGGCTGTCTGAGATACTTTACTTTTCTTTTACATATAAACAATTTCATATTAAATTATAATATGAATTACATCCCCTATCTTAATTCATAATGAAGTAGTACTGTAGGTAAGTCTCATCATCAGAGCCTTTATCCCAATAGATTGGGGTAGGCTATATGAACCAATATCTAAAATCACGTTAGATCGTCCATATGTATTCTCTGCCTCCATAGATTCCTATTCAAGGCCATTTGCTCATCTAATTCTAAAACCTCCATGTCTTTCCAAACTACTTCCTTCCAAGTCTTTTTCGGTCTTCCTCTAGTCTTAACCCTTCTCTCAACATCCATAGCCTCTATTCTCCTAACTGGAGCATCTACAGGTCTACGCCTTACATGTCCAAACCAACGTAAACGATTTTCACACATTTTGTCTTCGATAGGTACCACTCCAATCATCTTACGAATATCATCATTTCTCATTCTATCCTTTCTTGTATATCCACATATCCACCGTAACATTCTCATTTCTGTTACACTCATCTTTTGTGTATGTAGCCTCTTAGTCGCCCAACATTCACTACTATATAACAATGTTGGTCTAACAACTATCCTATAAAACTTGCCTTTCAACCATGTAGGAATTCCTTTATCGCACAACACACTTGTAGCACTTCTCCACTTACTCCATCCAACCTGGATCCTATAGGTCACATCACCATCAATCTCTCCATCCATCTGTATTATTGATCCCAAGTATCGAAAATGATCCCACTTAGGTATCGCCACCCCATCTAACTTCACTACATCATGCTCTTCCAGTCGGTTAGAACTAAATTTACACTCTATGTATTCAGTCTTCACTCTGCTTAGTTTAAATTCTTTTGATTCCAACATTTTTCTCCATACTTCCAACTTTGTATTGATCTCTGCTCTAGTTTTCGCACATAGGACAATATCATCTGCAAACATCATACACCAGGGCACCTTATCCTGGATGGATTTTGTCAATTCGTCCATAACTACCGCGAATAAGAATGGACTCAACGCTGACCCTTGGTGTAATCCCATCGTGATACGAAACTCACTTGTTTGCCCACCACCTGTCCTCACATGTGTCATTGCGCCTCTATACATGTCCTTAATTAGTTTAATATATTTCAAAGGAACTCTTTTCTTCATTAAGGACCGCCAGAGTACCTCCCTAGGTACTTTATCATATGCTTTCTCCAAATCTATAAAGACCATATGAAGATCTTTACCCATTACTCGAAAGCGCTCCATAAGTTGTCTAAGCAAATATATTGCCTCCATAGTTGATCGACCCGGCATAAAACCAAATTGATTCTCCGATATCTCTACATTCTTTCTTAATCTCCGTTCTATCACTCTCTCCCATAATTTCATCGTGTGACTCATCAATTTTATGCCTCGGTAGTTGGCGCAAATTTGAATATCTCCCTTGTTCTTATATAAAGGTACTAAGACACTCTTCCTCCGTTCCTCTGGCATTTTGTTAGTGTGCCAAATCTTATTAAATAGATTTGTCAACCACCTAACTCCTACATCTCCAAGGCATTTCCAAACTTCAATTGGGATGTCATCAGGTCCAACAGCTTTTCCATTCTTCATCATCTTTAGTGCCTCTTTTACCTCT
Organism: Heritiera littoralis; assembly: GCA_031772115.1. NCBI lineage: Eukaryota > Viridiplantae > Streptophyta > Magnoliopsida > Malvales > Malvaceae > Heritiera > Heritiera littoralis. The sequence goes on along the minus strand of JAPDPK010000192.1, from coordinate 327,026 downwards.
GTCTCTTGGATTCTACGCATAAAGCACCGATTTAAATCCTTAAGAGGCATCGAAATATTATCCAAAACTTTATTTTGTCCGTCATTAAATAATTTGTTAAAATAATCTCGCCACCTGTCCTTAATGTCATTATCTTTAACGAGAATTCTTTGATGCTCATCCTTAATACATTTCACGACTCCTAGGTCGCGACTCCTCCTTTCTCTTGCTCGGGCCAATCTGTATATCCTTTTCTCTCCCTCTTTTGTGTTCAACTTGTCGTAAATCTCTTTCGCAACCTTCGTCTTAGCTTCTGCCACAGCCTTCTTTGCCTCCTTTCTTGCTACCTTATATTCCGAAAAACTCTCTTCTGTATTGTTCTTCTTTAAAGCCTTGTAACACTCTCGCTTAGTCTTTATAGCATCTTTTACTACTGCAGTCCACCATGTTGCGTCCTTTCCAGTCGGCACTTTTCCGTTTGATACTCCTAATGTCTCTTTGCCTACCTCCCGAATGCATTTTGCCATCTTATTCCACATTACATTTGGGTTCTCTTCTGTTGTCCAAGCCTCTTTTTGAATCCAACTATCTCTACATGTTGTATGACAATCTTCTTTTATCTTCCACCATCGAATCCGTTCAATTCCTTTTTGTTGGTTCCTTCGATGTCGTCTATCTATCTTCATATCTAGAACTAAGAGTCTATGTTGCGCGGTAACACTCTCACCTGGGATAACCTTACAATCCAAACATCTATGTCTATCCCTACTCCTAGTTAAAAAGAAATCTATCTGACTTTCTCTTGGTCCACTTCTAAAGGTTATAAGATGAGAATCTCTCTTCTTAAACAATGTATTTGCTAGGATTAGGTCATAAGATAAAGCAAAATTTAAAATAGCATCTCTTCCCTCGTTTCTTACACCATAACTAAAACCCTCATGTACTCTCTCAAAACCCTCTCTACTTGTACCTACATGTCCATTAAGATCACCGCCAATAAAAAGGTTTTCTCCTATGGGTACTTCTTGTACTACCTTATCTAAATCCTCCCAAAACTGTCGTTTACTAACCTCATCAAGTCCTATTTGGGGTGCATACACGCTAATGACATTCAACACCTCTTCTCCTAAAACTAGTTTAACCAAAATAATCCTATCCCCTTGTCTCTTAATCTGTACAACATCCTTATGGTACTCTTTATTTATAATGATACCTACTCCATTTCGGTCTCTATCTTTCCCTGTGTACCAAAGCTTATATAAAAGGTTCTATCTCTCTAGCCTTTTCCCCAACCCATTTGGTCTCTTGGAGACACAAGATGTTAACCCTCCTCCTACTCATAACCTCACAAATCTCACCTAACTTACCACTAAGCGTACCTATATTCCAAGATCTTAACCTAAGCTTATGGTTATGGACTAACTTCTTTACCCACCCCCGTCCATTGTGGTGTGGGAACCTTTCCCTATTTAACACCACATCCAGGCGTTGATGTGGCGCGTCACTTTCGGGCGACGACCTAGCAACCCTTGCCCACTTTTCACTACACCCGGGCTCCGATGCAGCTCGTCGCTGTGTAGGGGACGCCCCAACGATGTTTTGATATTGGTTCATTTCATGAGATTGGACTAGTTTTTAAGGCTGGTTGTCCAAACCTACCGCCACCCTCCTCCTTTACCCGGGCTTGGGACCGACTGCGTTAACTCACACAGGCGGAGTTTACTGTAGGTAAGTCTAAATACAGAAAATAAATGATCATACCTTGTTAAATAAATCAAGCTGTCGCATCGTCCCCAAATGCGCAGCCAAAATCCTTTAGATGTCAAACTCTTAGTCCTCGAAAACCTGAAATGTTAAAATTAAGGGGTGAGCAAACCACAGCTCAGTAAGAGAATCATATGCCTCACTTGATACTTAGCTATCTATATGCAGAAAAACTTTTTCATTCTTTTCCTATGGGCTCTAGGCTCGCATGTAGGAAGGATACTATAGTCGACTAGGGAGCCGGATGGAGTAAGGTAGGTATTTTGAAATACCTATTTGTCCCGAAACCTAGAAGCAACTGTAGAGAATAATTTCTTTTTCGTTTGGAATTTTAATCCTTTTTACCTTTTTATTCCATAACATTTTCATATTCTTTTCAAAATAATGCTTTTATAAAACAAAGCATTTAAATAAAGTAACTAATATTCACATATTCTTTGAAAAGAATATTAGTTAAATTCCCATCATTCACATTTACATTTAAAACTTATTTCATGTTTTACTGTACAACCATAATTAGTACAGTACTTTAAATAGCAAAATCAACTATTAAATCCTTTTCCTATAACATATATATCATTTAAATCTAATATTCAATTTAAAAATTAAAATAAGAATATTATATTTATTTTCCTCTTCCTTCCTTTTTTTTTTGAAAATATATCACATATTCATGTCACATATTGTCTAATATTCAATTTAAAATCATAGTAAGAATATTAGACTTATAAACTCTTTTTCCTTTTGAAAACATATTACATGTTCATATCACATGTCATATGAAGATCATCTTGTAGTACTAAAATCAATACTGAAATAAGCATTATGTAAAATGCTGTAAATCACTTTCATTTAACTTATCACATATCATATAAAACGTTTACATTTAACATATAACATATCATATAAAACATTTCTCATATATGGAGACTTAGGCACGCACTCCCAGCCCGTCCACTGGGTCGTTACTCATATCATGCTATAGATCCCGAAGGGTATAAATAATCATGTCAGATCTATGGACATAGTCTATAATTGTCCTACGCGGATCACTGATCAGGTGTCGATCGGGACTACATATCACATATCACATATCACATATCACATATCACATATCAGCATGATAGGATGCCATCTAGTCTCAAAACCGTATTTTTCATCATAAAATAACCTTTATGGAATTTATAAAAATATATAATTTCATAATTTAAAATCATAAAGGTTATAAAATCATTTAGTGAATATTTAAGAAATATACATAAAAATATTCACTTTATTTCTTTTCATTTTTCATCTCGTATTACGTGTAATTTACATATCAGGAGAATTTTCTGTGATTTCATTATCACTATTCTTGAAAACATGAATATTTTAAAATCACTTTCATTTTATTCATGTTTTTATGAAAAATATTCATTTTCTCGATTTTTGTGGTTGAAAATCATTTCCTGTGAAATAAAATCATTTATTATGATTTTATGAAATTTTCTAAAAATTTTCGATAATTTTCGATAATTTTTCGGCAGTATAACAGCTGCCGATTGACTAGCCTCCTGCACGGAAAATACAGTTTATAATTTCAACCGGTACTTCACCACAATTCTCCAACCAATCATTCATCACAATATTTTCATAAAATATTTCATAATTAAAATCATGCTGACTGAATATCCTTACAGTGCTGCACATGCATCCCTTACCTTTTCCCAGGTCCGACTTCCTCTTATTTGTCAATTATTCTTCTATCACTTGTTGCCTTGTAATTACCCATACTCTTTTAGCATTTCCATCGAATATCTAAAATTCACCCCAGCATCTACATTAACGTGAGAAACCATACTGCAGCAAGCATATTCATCATTCATTCACTTAAAAGTTTCATTAAATATATTAAAAACAACAAAACTCCTCACCATCGTAACTATCCTGCTCTACCGAAGATATTCATGCTCATGCCAACTTCATGTTTTGGCAAATTTTATCATTCAATCCTAGTTCTAATTAATTCCCAGCAAATTCTATGTACCAATATCTATTAATTCCTACAATTCCTACATCAAAACCACAAAAAATCCTTCAATCCCCTTTCATGACCGATTCTTGCAACTTGTATTATTCTTCATTTTAATTCCATCTCATGTGTATAACAAGTTACTCACACTTAAATCAGTCCACTACTATGGTTAAAATCAATGAAAACATGAATACCCAAATCCTTACCTTGAACCGCGGATACCAGAAAAATTTGAGCTTCCAATTGCTGAAATTTAATCACCAAACTTCGGGTTTCAGGAGCTCTCACGGTGAGGGATTATTTTTATTCAAAGTGCTCGGTGATCTGGTAATGATTTAATGAAATTCCATAAGGTGAAGGAGGCTTAACATGGAGGAAAAACGAGAAGAAGAAGCTACAGGAAACGTAAATTCCAGCAGAACAGAGAAGGGAGTAGGTCGGTTTATGGGCTGAGAAACTGTCTGAAAAATTTTCATTTTATCATCTTTTATTAATGAAACATCCACTAACATTATGCCACACGCCCCTTAACACTTTTCTACTCTTTTCTCTTTGTTCAGACTTATCTTTTCTGCTTTAACTAATTAGCAGTGCAGCAAAATCAAGCAGCACGTGAAGTCGGTTTGGAGAGGATGAATTTGCTGAGTAATTGTTTTTTTTTATTTATTTTCATCCAATAAAATTATATCTTGTTGTCCCTCATTCAATTTCCCTCATTCTCATTTTTTTAAGATAAATATACTATAATTATATCTTTACAATTTTATATGTATAAACATATCTTTAGCATATGCTATATATATATATATATATATATATATATATATATATAATCTTCAAAACTTTAGTTTCATTTTTTTGATTATTTTACTGCACTTATAACCAATTTTAAAAATTCACCGAGATCAATCCACAATGTATAAAATTATGAGCCATACATGGTCGGAAAGATCTTTGAGTTAACTTTCCAACGAAATTTGAATCACCTCAATCGGAATTTCCTACCAACTGCTATGGATAAATCTTTATCGATAGGTCGGTTAAGTTGGTTGATAGAATCTACTGCTCATGGAATAACTTTACAAAATTTCTGGTACTGATCCATGAGGAACTAGAATATGAGGCTTATATGTTTGGAAAGATAATTACGTTAACTTTCCAAAGAATTTTACGGTTTATCATTTGGATACTCCGATAAAATTTTATAATCGAAACACTACCAGTGAGTCATTCTAGCCTCATGTTATTTTTATCCTCACAATTTTCAATCCTTAATTCAATCTCCAAAAATATATCTTCTCACTCATATCATCGTCTGAACACCGAAATCCAAGTGGGGTCCACATAGCTTTTTATTTAATATTTGTAAAAATATACAAAATAATTTATTCATTAGTTAAAATTTACATGTCCGTACATATAGAGTACAATAAATTTGGATCTTTATATTTTCTCCCTACCTTAAGAAATTCGGTCCTCCGAATTTTGCTTAAACCGATCATTGACATGACTTATGTACTTTAAATTCTCTATTTCTTATATCATTTCTTTCTTAAGTATTTCTTCCACCATGCATTTGAAATGCAACATTCCTAATAAGGAATTCTCATGGTCGTCATTAATTAATTATATAATTTTACTGTCGTTTCATATATGTTAAGGTCTTGTTTCCATATACTAAATCTGTATGTAATAAGGAGTTCACTTTATAATTTGGGAGCTAACTGCTTCAAATTCTCCATTCTCGTCTATATCATTAGAAATCTACATTGTATACCATCTTTACATTTATTCATCCATTGACTTTAACCTTTTACTTATTAGTCACGTCAGTAGAGCAGCTAACCCATAAACTCTCCTATAGACTGGCAATAGTATTTAGCTAGACCCAGTACCTTCCATATCTCGATAACTATCTCTTCATCATAGACAGATCCGCATTGCTCTATCATTCGAGATCATAGATCTTAGAAAGAGATACTGTCTAGCCTATTTTCTATTTGCCAATCTTAACATATAGATTATAATCTTTGAGAGTCCGTAAGGTCATACCACTATGCTGCTCATTTTTCATTGTGTCTTATACTGTATCAGTATATCATTACTTTATCCATATCTGGGTGCCTCATTCATTAGGCTTATATATCTCATAAGGAATTTCATTAACCTCATAAACCTCAATAGGAACTCGTGATAATTTTATCAAGTTCAAATCATTATCATCTTATGATCACTAGTTTCTAACTTTTCATATAGTGATGTCTTGTACAGATATTGGTCTTATAAACTCTTTATACATCTCTGATTAAATCAATTTAAGGCATCAATTCCATATAGATGATTATTTGTTCTTAATAAGAACTTATAAATTAATAGGAATTTAATACACCATTTAATTCATCCTCAAATCATATCATCTGTATTTCTATCAATTATCCTTATATAAGTGAATTTCATTATTCACTAATTCTTTTCAGAATTATTTCTTAAGCTTTTCGGATTCCTTTATGTTCTCCGATATAAGCTCAGAAATAACTTTCATATTCACAATCGAGTCAATGTTAGCTCAATTTTTCCAATCTATATAACTCTGAAAATTTATCGGGAATCTCATCTGATACTTAATTTAATCACACATCTCTTATCATTTTGGACATTTCATCTTTGTGTCCTATCATTTCCACTGTATATCCTCAAGGCAGAGACATTTAATATTTAAATCATTTTAACATCTACTCTACCTTGATTCACTTATTTCCTCATACTTCACAGCATATTGATCATCTTAATGAATATATTGAAGGAAACCGAAACAAACACGCAGCGGAATTTAAATCATTCGGTCTCCACCAGGATCGATTCGGAGAGTTGCCTGATTAGGGTTTCGAGATTTTACCTAACGTTTTCTCTGATTTTCTGTCGTTGGTCGAGTCACAAGCAACAACTTTTCGTTCCTGCCTCTATGGTATCCACACGAACGGATCTCACGACTCTTGAACGTCTCACGATCAGAAGCCTTAAAGAGTGTTTTTTATTTTAACCGAATTGCTAGCTTCTATTAAAAGAATATTTTGTTCTGTTTGAAAGAAGCTCTAAAACCACAGAGAACAGGTTTCTCTTTTCTGTTTAATTATGCGGCTGTCTTTTAGAAAACACAAAAACATCCTTTTATAGGCAGTAAATTTTACCCTAAAATTTACTGTCAAACAGAACTCTAATCCTACTTAGAATAGGATTAGTTATATCCTTAATCCAATTCAGAATATGATTAGTTATATCCTTAATCCAATTCAGAATAGGATTAATTAAGCTCTTCATTGATCCGTTCTAAGTGTGCGACCCAATAGGTTCTCAAAACAATGGCAATGACAAAGACAAAATTGTCACAGGCAATGAGCAGTATCTAGCAACACATCATTGCTACCCATGTAACGAAAATGTCAATGACTCGACATAACCTTACTCGTGATAGATGTTACCGTGTAGTCTAATCCCTTTATCCTTTGATGTCTTGATTAGACACAAGTCATGGAATGTGTCACACTTGTATAGTCTAATCAGCGTTTCTTGATTCCTGAGTAGACTAATTAAACAAATAAAATCAATATCTCATATTGACTTATTCGAGCACGGCCATGTATTTCTTAGTCTCACTCTATCAAAGGGCCCAAGACATCACTCTTGTTATATAAGAGGGATAAATCCTATCTTGATCACTCAACATCCCTCTACATAGATCAAGGCATACCCAATTACTACCTTTATAGTCCATCCTGTTACGAATGACATCTAGCAGCACTAAAGTATGCAATTCTCTATGTTGGGATCTCTGATGATCTCAAGTCAAAGGATCACATACACCATCATCACTATGAGAATCGCTTACGACACTCATATAACAATCCATGTAGCGTTCTCATGGAGGGTCGATCCAGTACATAGTTCTCTAACATGTACCTATGTGATGACTTGATATCCTATATCCATGACAATGGTCATCAGTCAACCACATACCAGTCTTATCGTATCATTGTTATCCTTGTTTACAATAATACTTGACTAAGGATATTTTAAGAATAGTGTGTTATTACTATTCTAAGGACATTATCATATAAGATTACATTACGCAATTATAAGACAAATATAATAATGAACTATAATAAATAAAATGTCATGATACATAAAAAAATGCCAAAGTCAATCATCTAATGAATGGTTCTAAGGGCATAATCCAACATATACTATATCAAGTGTCATCATTTGATTAACACCTTTCACAGCTAATCGATTTATTACTACTGTAATTTGCTTTTACAATCATTTTCATTTAATAATTCAGGTTAGCTGTTGTCTTCCTCATCGCTTATCTTCACTTACTGTTCTTATGCATATTCTCCAATTTCATATACTTTATACAGTACATTATTCTTTAAAACATATTCCAAAATATTCCGGTTCTATAAATATGAAGTTAACCGAAACAAACATGCAGCGGAATTTAAATCATTCGGCCTCCACCAAGATCGATTCGGAGAGTTGCCTGATTAGGGTTTCGAGATTTTACCTAACGTTTTTCTCTGATTTCTGTCTTTGGTCGAGTCACAAGCAACAACCTTTCGTTCCTGCCTCTATGGTATCCACACGACTGGATCTCACGACTCTTGAACATCTCACGATCAAAAGCCTTAAGGAGCGTTTTTAATTCTTTATAACCGAACTGCTAGCTTCGATTAAAAGAAAACTTTTCTGTTTTCTAATTGTTGTGTGGCTATGTTTCAGAAAACATCCTTTTATAGGCAGTAAATTTTACCCTAAAATTTACTGCCAAACAGAACTCTAATCCTACTTAGAATAGGATTAGTTATATCCCTAATCCAATTCAGAATAGGATTAGTTATATCCTTAATCCAATTTAGAATAGGATTAATTAAGCTCCTCATTGATCCGTTCTAAGTGTGCGACCCAATAGGTTCTCAAAACAATGGCAATGACAAAATTGTCACAGGCAATGAGCGGTATCTAGCAACACATCATTGCTACCCATGTAACGAGAATGTCAATCACTCGACATAACCTTACTCGTGATAGATGTTACCGTGTAATCTAATCCCTTTATCCTTTGATGTCATGATTAGACACAAGTCATGGAATGTGTCACACTTGTATAGTCTAATCAGCGTTTCTTGATTCCTGAGTCGACTAATTAAACAAATAAAATCAATATCTCATATTGACTTATTCGAGCACGGCCATGCATTTCTTAGTCTCACTCTATCAAAGGCCCCAAGACATCACTCTTGTTATATAAGAGGGATAAATCCTATCTTGATCACTCAACATCCCTCTACATAGATCAAGGCATACCCAATTACTACCTTTATAGTCCATCCTATTACGAATGACATCTAGCAGCATTAAAGTATGCAATTCTCTATGTTGGGATCTCTGATGATCTCAAGTCAAAGGATCACATACACCATCATCACTATGAGAATCGCTTATGACACTCATATAACAATCCATGTAGCGTTCTCATGGAGGGTCGATCCAGTACATAGTTCTCTAACATATACCTATGTGATGACTTGATATCCTATATCGATGACAATGGTCATCAGTCAACCACATACTAGTCTTATCGTATCATTGTTATCCTTGTTCACAATAATACTTGACTAGGGATATTTTAAGAATAGTGTGTTATTACTATTCTAAGGACATTATCATATAAGATTACATTACGCAGTTATAAAACAAATATAATAATGAACTATAATAAATAAAATGTCATGATACATAAATAATGCCAAAGTCAATCATCTAATGAATGGTTCTAAGGGCATAATCCAACAAAATATCCATTAAATACTTCAGAAACTAGAATAACAGTATAGAACCGGAATTAACTGTACTGCTATGGATTACATCCTCTGTGCTGATCTCTTTCTTATTCATCATCTGTAATCATATTACTTTTAATCATATCCCATGATCCCGTAATCATATTCCGTTAATACACTTTTTAATTCAGACCCTCAAAAATCAATAATAGAGTCGCTCATCCTACGACTTCCCTATAACTATTCGGGTCACATCAGCACTCCAAGTGTAGTGAAATTTATAATCGGGATCGTTATACTCATATTATGTTATACCCTCAATAACTCCATTACTATCAATAAGTTCAAAATCGACTTGATTTATCACAATTCAAAACATAATCCCACATAGGGGCATTTTCGTCATTTCATATTTTTTTCTTTCTCCTCATTATACATTTAAATCAGTAATCTTATTACAATTTGCTGATAGTACCCCTTTCTCGTATCAATATCAGCATTTTAAGATCTTATTCGATTTCGATAGAGAAGTCTACTAGGATCCATAATTGAATTATTTTGCATGAAATGCAGCTTTACATCATCAATTTCTCTGTCAAATCAATCAATTTCAACTTCTGTTGGTCTATTTTGACTCTCAGTAAAATTTCAGAGGCAAGGGTATTTTGGTCATTTTTGATCAAAAAATTTCTCTCTCCTCAAAATACCTTCAATCGGTGATCTTAAGGTCTATTTAATGATGATATTTCATTCCCCTCCTTTATATCATCACTTTCAAGTCTCAGTTCGATTCGGACAGAAAAGTACTGGTGGGGCCCTCACCGAGTCCATTTCTGTTCCTTACCGAACCGACCTTCCTTTAGACTATAAGATCACTATTTCATATAACATTTCTGAGCTGTTTTCCATTTTTAACATTCCCTATTTCATAATTCTCACCCCCTTCTAAACACTTAATTCAATTTGTAATCATTTATTTTCTCTATGTATTCAGACTACACAGTACTACAGGGGATGTTAACCTTTTTCGACACATTTTCTTTTCAAAAGTATCGACAGACATCAGGCCAACCCTGCTCTGATATCATTAAATCTGTCACAGCCTGTGACCCTATTTTTCACCTTATTCTATACATCTTTTTGATTGGGCTGTCTGTGATACTTTACTTTTCTTTTACATATAAACAATTTCATATTAAATTATAATATGAATTACATCTCCTATCTTAATTCATAATGAAGTAGTACTGTAGGTAAGTCAAAATACAGAAAATAAATGATCATTCCTTATTAAATAAATCAAGTTGTCGCATTGTCCCCAAATGTGCAGCCAAAATCCTTTAGATGTCATACTCTTAGTCCTCGAAAACCTGAAATGTTAAAATTAAGGGGTGAGCAAACCACGGCTCAGTAAGGGAATCATATGCCTCACTTGATACTCAACTATCTATATGCTGAAAAACTTTTTCATTTTTTTCCTATGGGCTCTAGGCTCGCATGTAGGAAGGATACTACAGTCGACTAGGGATCTGAATGGAGTAAGGTAGATATTTTGAAATACCTATCTTGTCTCGGAACCTAGAAGCAACTGTAGAAAATAATTTCCTTTTTGTTTGGAATTTTAATACTTTTTACCTTTTTATTCCATAACATTTTCATATTCTTTTCAAAATAATGCTTTTATAAAACAAAGCATTTAAATAAAGTAACTAATATTCACATATTCTTTGAAAAGAATATTAGTTAAATTTTCATCATTCTCATTTAAAACTTATTTCATGTTTTACTGTACAACCATAATTAGTACAGTACTTTAAATAGCAAAATTAGCTATTAAATCCTTTTCGTATAACATATATATCATTTAAATCTAATATTCAATTTAAAAATTAAAATAAGAATATTAGATTTATTTTCCTCCTCTTTCCCTTTTTTTTTTGAAAACATATCACATATTCATGTCACATATTGTCTAATATTCAATTTAAAATCATAGTAAAAATATTAGACTTATAAACTCTTTTTCCTTTTGAAAACATATTACATGTTCATATCACATGTCATATGAAGATCATCTCGTAGTACTAAAATCAGTACTGAAATAAGCATTATGTAAAATACTGTAAATCACTTTCATTTAACTTATCACATATCATGTAAAACGTTTACATTTAACATATAACATATCATATAAAACATTTCTCATATATGGAGACTTAGTCACGTGCGCCCAGCACGTCCACTGGGTCGTTACTCATATCATGCTATAGACCCCAAAGGGTATAAATAATCATGTCAGATCTATGGCCATAGTCTATAATTGTGCTTGGCGGATCACTGGTCAGGTGTCGGTCGGGACTACATATCACATATCACATATCACATATCAGTATGATAAGATGCCATCTAGTCTCAAAACCGTATTTTTCATCATAAAATAACCTTTATGGAATTTATAAAAATATATAATTTCATAATTTAAAACCATAAAGGTTATAAAATCATTTAATGAATATTTAAGAAATATATATAAATATTCACTTTATTTCTTTTCATTTTTCATCTCGTATTACGTGTAATTTACATATCAGGAGAATTTTCGATGATTTCATTATCACTATTCTTAAAAACATGAATATTTTAAAATCACTTTAATTTTATTTATGTTTTTATGGAAAATATTCATTTTCTCGATTTTTGTGGTTGAAAATCATTTCCCGTGAAATAAAATCATTTATTATGATTTTATGAAATTTTCTAGTTCGATAATTTTCGATAATTTTTCAGCAGTATAACGACTGCTGATTGACTAGCCTCCTGCACGGAAAATACAGTTTATAATTTCAACCGGTACTTCACCACAATTCTCCAACCAATCATTCATCACAATATTTTCATAAATATTTTCATAAAATATTTCATAATTAAAATCATACAGACTGAATATCCTTACAATGTTACACATGCATCCCTTACCTTTTCCCCAGTTAGCGACTTCCTCTTATTTGTCAATTATTCTTTTATCACTTGTTGCCTTGTAATTACCCATACTCTTTTAGCATTTCCATCGAATATCTAAAATTCACCCCAGCATCTACATTAACGTGAGAAACCATACTGCAGCAAGCATATTCATCATTCATTCACTTAAAAGTTTCATTAAATATATTTAAAATCAACAAAACTCCTCACCATCGTAACTGTCCTGCTCTACCGAAGATATTCATGCTCATGCCAACTTCATGTTTTGGCAAATTTTATCATTCAATCCTAGTTCTAATTAAATCCCAGCAAATTCTATGTACCAATATCTATTAATTCCTACAATTCCTACATCAAAACCACCAAAAATCCTTCAATCCCCTTTCATGACCGATTCTTGCAACTTGTATTATTCTTCATTTTAATTCCATCTCATGTGTATAACAAGTTACTCACACTTAAATCAGTCCACTACTATGGTTAAAATCAATGAAAACATGAATACCCAAATCCTTACCTTGAACCGCGGATACCAGAAAAATTTGAGCTTCCAATTGCTGAAATTTAATCACCAAATTTCGGGTTTCAGGAGCTCTCACGGTGAGGGATTATTTTTATTCAAAGTGCTCGGTGATCTGGTAATGATTTAATGAAATTCCATAAGGTGAAGGAGGCTTAACATGGAGGAAAAACGAGAAGAAGAAGCTATAGGAAACGTAAATTCCAACAGAACAGAGAAGGGAGTAGGTCGGTTTATGGGCTGAGAAACTGTCTGAAAATTTTTCATTTTATCATCTTTTATTAATGAAACATCCACTAACATTATGCCACACGCCCCTTAATACTTTTCTCCTCTTTTCTCTTTGTTCAGACTTATCTTTTCTGCTTTAACTAATTAGCAGTGCAGCAAAATCAAGCAGCACGTGAAGTCGGTTTGGAGAGGATGAATTTGTTGAGCAATTGTCTTCTTTTATTTATTTTCATCCAATAAAATTATACCATGTTATCCCTCATTCAATTTCCCTCTTTCTCATTTTTTTAGTTAAATATACTATAATTATATCTTTACAATTTTATATGTATAAACATATCTTTAGCATATACTATATTTTATATACATATATACATCATCTTCAAAACTTTAGTTTCATTTTTTTGATTATTTTACTGCACTTATAATTAATTTTAAAAATTCACCGAGATCAATCCACATTGTATAAAATTATGAGCCATACATGACCGGAAAGGTCTTCGAGTTAACTTTCCAATGAAATTTGAATCACCTCAATCGGAATTTCCTACCAACCGCTATGGATGAATCTTTACCGATAGGTCAGTTGAGTTGGTTGATAGAATCTATTGCTCATGGAATAACTTTACAAAATTTCTGGTACTGATCCATGAAGAACTAAAATATGAGGCTTATATGTTTGGAAAGATAATTACGTTAACTTTCCAAACAATTTTACGGTTTATCATTTGGATACTCCGATAAAATTTTATATTCGAAACACTACCGGTGAGTCATTCTAGCCTCATGTTATTTTTATCCTCACAATTTTCAATCCTTAATTCAATCTCCAAAAATATATATTCTCACTCATATCATCGTCTGAACACCGAAATTCAAGTGGGGTCCACATAGCTTTTTATTTAATATTTATAAAAATATACAAAATAATTTATTCATTAGTTAAAATTTACATGTTCGTACATGTACAGTACAGTAATTTTGGATCTCACATAGTGAGATATGACGATTTTACCCTCGCGACCCGTTGGCGAATTTCTCCCATTTCAAAACTATTTTGATAAATCTCTTGACATTGTCTTAACCTAATTTTCATGTAGAATAACATGGCATTTTTACTTTGTCCCATTTCAATTAGTTTGGGTACAATTTACGAAAATGCCCTCAGAATGTAACTGTCATTTTCTAATTTATTTTCCAAAATTCACAAAATAACACCAAATAATATAAAAATTATTTTTAAACCTCAAAATCATTATATTATACTTATTTCACCCACTGTACACTGTATTTTCAGTTTTGAATCAATTAAAACCATAAAAATTAAAGTGGGGCCCACATTACACTTTCAGTTAAAATCACAAAATATATTGTATTTCACTAAATAAATAATTACAAAATATCATGTATAGTACAGTAGAAACAGATCTCACAAGTCAACATCTCAAATTTAAGGTTCGAGATTATGGTTAGGCGTGAGGAAGGTATTAGCACTCCCACAAGTCACAATGCCCTTTCCAAAACGGTACTATTTAATCATAAATTATTCTAAAGTACCTTTAATCTAAATATTTTCTTATTCTTAATTTGTTTTTAAATTTATTAAAGTTTTTTATTTATATTTAAATATTAAAAATTCATGTAAGTGTCCTCCAACGCTATGATTAAACATTTAAATAATTTTTTCACTTTAAGAGTATTTGTGGAACTTGCTCATTCTCATGAAAAGGCTTCGCCCATGAATTATCTTTAACATTTTATTTTAATTTTTTTTAATTTTGAAAATAAATGGTATACCATAATTTTAGAAATAATCTCTTTCTAAATTTCTCAACTCTTTGATTACATTTAGAAAAAAAATACTTTTCACTTAAAAATTTTTAAGTTTTACCTGCTCGCAAAATTAGAAATTTCACCATCGATAAGACTTTCATTTATTTTGAATTTATTATTATTTAATATTTAATAATTAGATGTTTATAATTTTATTTTATTTTGAATAAATATATTTTTGGTAATTTTTTTGACATTCTTTAACGCTCTAATTTAACAGCAAAAATTCACATCATTTAGAAAATTCTAAAATTATCTCCCACTCACAATTCTCCTAGAGTTTCATCATCTCTGAAGCTTTTATTTTTCTAATATTCTTAATTGCCTTTTTAACTTTTCTATTTACAATCATTTTTATCATCTTCTGCAAACTTTTATAAAAAAAAGTATTGAATCTACGGTATACATAAAGAGAGAAAGTCCAAGTTGCTCTCCATCTAACACGTCATCAATTTTGCTTCAATTGAAACCTAATTGAATGGCACGTGTCTTTTTTATCATGTTACCTTCAATGCTTAGCTTATTGCATGAAATGTGTTCTTTTTTCTTTTAGTATAGTTAGCTTTAAATTAATATATATATTGAAATGACAAAAACTTAAGTAAAATTAAATGAATGATCAATATTGTAAATTTGCTTTATCAATTATGATTTTCATAAATCAGATTAAGTGCTTTTATCAAGTATAAGACCATAATTTAAATTAATAATATTTTTATTAGGTCTTAATATTTTTATAAAATAATTTTGAATATTGTATTAAGTAATTTTCTTAAAGGATTTATTGAATATATTTTAGAAAATTACTTAATAAATATTTGGGCATAGTTTTCAAGTGCTTAATCTAAGAATATTCAAATTAAATTGAAAAATGAGCTTGGTATAATTTTAAAATCAATTTATATTTATTTTTCAATGAAAATAATCCAGGAAGTGAAAATTTAGGTCAAAAGATAGATCTCCTCCCTAAAGGAATAGATCTTCACTTGGCAGCAAGTTTAGGGGATCGATCCCTTACATTAAGGGATTAATCTCTGACTCCCAGAAATCCTCCAACAACTAGTTTTATATGAGAACCAATGGGAAAATCAGTTTTGGCCATTCCAAACTTTAAGAAACCATCAATGGCAGTATAAATAGAAGCTTAGAAGTTCAAAACACTCAAGAAACTCAACTCTTTATCTTTTCCAAGCTTCAAAAACATTCCAAGTGTAAAAATTCAGAATCTTCTATCATTCTCATAATCCTTGTATAGCACAAATCTTGTATAGGTTCTTTTAGAGCTTAAAGTGTAATCACCCACATTCTTAGAGGTAATCTTAGATTACAACTCTTGAAAACTCATTCTCAAATTGTAAAGAGGAGTGAAACCTTGAGAGCTCAACTTGTAAAGTGAGTTATGGGTAGAAATTAAGGTTTTCTCCTTGAGTCATAAAAGGGAGAGGTTGTAAGATTTTCTTCTTGAGCTCAAAAAAAAAGGTGTAAGGTTTCCTCCCTGAGCCCAAAAAAAGGAGAGTCGTAAAGGTTACTCTTGTATATAATTCTCTACCTTTTACTCTTTATTTATTTGCATTTTAATTGTATATATTGTGTTGTTGTTGAATTATATGCTAGAATAGTCTAGAGAACTTTAATATAGGCTAGAGAATTTAGAAAATTGAAAAACGGATATAAGGTTAGTTAAAAATTCATTCACCCTCTTCTCGATTAGGTAATTAAGCCAACAATTGGTAACAGAGCTTTGGCTCGAGATTAGAAAAAGACAAACACTCTTCGAGTAAAATAATCTTAAAAACCTCATTTAAAACTAAGTACACCCTTAGATGAAGAGGGACATTCAATAGTTAGACCTTCACTTTTTAATGGAGAAAACTACTCATATTGGAAGACTAGAATGATGTTGTTTGTGCAAGCAAATGACTGCGAAATATGGAGAATTATAATTAACGAAATTCCCATGAAGAAAGTAGATGAAAAAGATGTCATTAAGATTGAAGATGAGTGGGACACTAATGATACGAGAGTGGCTCACTTAAATGCCAAAGCTATGCACACTCTCTTTTATGCATAAGGTCCCAATAAACATAATAGAGTCTTTCTTTGTGAGAATGCTAAAAAACTATGAGAGAAACTTGCCATCACTCATAAAGAGACCAATCAAGTTAGAGAAGCTAAAGTAAACATGCTCACACAAGATTATGAGTTCTTTAGGATGAAAGAAGATGAGTCCATTAGTGATATATCCACTAGGTTTAATGATATAATTAATGGATTTAAGGCCATAGGCAAGATCTATTCTAATGCAGAAATGGTTATGAAAATTTTGAATAGCTTGCCAAAATCTTGGGAAGCAAAAGTAACTGTAATAGAAGAGTTCAAGGATCCTAATACCTTGTCTTTAGATGAGCTTATGGGCTTTCTACTTACCTATGAGATGAAATTAAAAAGAAATGAGGAGCCAATCAAGAAAGTAGGGGTAGCCTTTAAGTCTTCCACTCATAAGGAAATTAAAGATGATAAGAATGAGAGTGGAAATGAGGAAGAAAAAGAGATAGCAATGTTTTCCAAAAGATTTAGGAAGTTCATGAGGATAAAAGTTAAAGAAGATGATAGAAGGCCTTAAAAGAGAGAAGTGATGAGAGGTCAATCAAGTAAGAGGAATATAGACCCCATAATGTGCTATGAGTGTAATGAACTAGGTCAAACTAAATTAGAATACCCTTTACTTAGGAAAGAAAATAATAAGAAGCATAAAAAGAAAGCATTTGTAGCTACATGGAGTGATAGTGATAGCTACAATGAAGAAAACATAGATGATGAGATAGCTTACTCATGCTTTATAGCCTATAGAGATGATGATGTGAGTTCTGGATCTAGTGAAGGTAATGATTATAATTCTGATGAATTACAAAATGCCTTTAATGAATTAGCAAATGAATTCGAACGTATGAACTCTAAATATAAAAAAATCATTGTTAATTTGAAAAAAGAAAAGGAAGCCTTGACAATTGCTATGAAATTAGAAGGAGCAACCATAGAAAATGATGAGTTGACCAAAAAAAAACTTACATAACTCATTTTCTAAGTTTTACATGGGTCAACAAAAGCTAAACCACATGTTACAAACCCAAAGAGCTTCCTTTGACAAAGATGAGTTAGGTTATAATGGAAAATAAAAAGAAACTTTTCTTAAGAATTTTTTTGTCAGCAAAAATACTATGCATGATTCATCTCTCACATGTTCACTTCGTAATAGAATAAACCATTCTTCACAAGCATGCACATATAGAAAAACCACATTTAGAGAAAGAGTAGTTAGAAAAATATAAGCTCTAAAGCATGTCATAAATAATGATGAATTGAGTTTGAAATGGATCCTTAAGAGATCAAAAATTATTTGTATTAACCCTAAAAGACCTAAAAAAGTTTGGGTACCAAAACATGCTTGAATTTGTTATTATAGGAGTGTTAGAGCATGGAGCCACAAAAGAAAATTGAAGTTTGAATGCTCTACACACCTCCATGGAGTTTGCTTGTGCCAATAAGGAAGATGAAAGCTTAAGGATCCATCCTTAGCAAGGTCCTAACAATTCTTCAAGGATGGCTCATGGTGGATTCAATGAATCATGGCAAAGCATTCTCAAGTAAAGAAGTTTTGTAAGCTTAATTTCTATCTCCTTAAAACTTTTATTTGCAAACATTATTTGTGCTTTGATGAAATATTTTGTTAATGATCTTTAATGCATTATGAGATGAATGAATGAACAAAAAGGATGTTAAATGTTTTTTGTAATGAATTTGTGTTTAATTGGATTTGAGCAAGTTTATTATGTCTTGATAAATATGTTTACTTGCCTCAAATGTGCCAAACATGTCAAAATGTCATATATGCAAATTGTCATTTCGTGAGCATTAATGAGGTATTGAAAATTATAGCATAATGTTCACAACTATTGTGATTTGATGATATATATATGCTTAAAATCTATATGAACATATTTGTTTTGGCATATTTGTGTTTTCAAACTTCTTTATTTTGACAAAACGTATATAATTCTCAAAATGATATCTCTTGAGACCAAAAATGCATTTTATATTGAAAATTCTCTCGAAATTTGGAAAAACAATGTCAACTGATTTTTCATCCATATTTTTCATTCATACAAGTCCAAAATATTGTTTTTCATGTGTTGGAATCATTACTTTGACTTAAAACACTTAAAAATGGACTTTTACACTTCATAAGTTGATTTTTTTAGTTAAAATTCTGTAGAATTTAAACAAAGGATCGCTCCCTCTAGGCTAAATGCAAAATCTGAGATTCTGTGTTTAGAGGATCAATTCAACACTTGTAGGGATCAATCCTTTCTTAGGCAAAGACCTACTTTTAGCTCTAAAAGTAAAATTTGAGAAGAATCTTTCATTTTATTGATTCTTTCTTTCTTCTCAACTTAAAACACAATGTTTTAACTCATTCTTGATGATGTTTTTAACTTGTAAAATCATTTTTCATTGGTATCATGTCTCATTCTCAACAATAAGTATCATTTTTCATTGAACTTACAAGTACAAAATCATTTTTCTTATTTAAGATATTCATGAAATGCATAAATCTTGAAATATCTTTTCAATGAATGTTTAAGCATAATTTTGAGAATTATTTTAATGATTTATGTATGCACTTGAAAATTTGATGAACTTGTACTTGATAAACATATCTGCTTCTTTGGTTCATCTTAGTCAAGAATGCTTATAGGATTATATCTCATAGCTTGACTCACATATTTCTCATTTTGCTTCATGATATATATATTTGGAATATGAGTTATTAAGGTCAAGATGGGTGCTTGAATGAAATGATGATCAAACTTGACCTTAATGTTTGAGTTTGAATATGACTTAGGTAAATATGTATTAAAGATACTTAAAACATTACCTAGAGTCATAATTATTGTTGGCCTACAATTTGTGATGACAAATGGATTTTGCTCAAATGTATGATAATTTGTAATCCATGAGCTTAGATTTCTCTTATAGCCAAATAGTTAAAGAACTTAAGTCTTAATGACAACATTAATATACAAGGATAAATGCAAACATGAACAAATGCACCTTGATTGATATCCATGCATTGATTCTTGATTATTTTGATGTTGAGCTTGCATAATTGTTTAAATTGAATCAATGATCATGCCTATGAGTTAAGAATATTTGTTTTCATGAAATTTTGCTTGACCTTACTCATAGATTGAGAATTTTAATAATAAAAATACTCTAGCTTGATGATATTGATTCACTTAGTTAAAACCATTTTAGTTAAATAGCATATACACCCTAGAACATTAAATGTTAAAAACAATTAGGAATATGGCTATGATGTAATTAAGATGGTAATCTTGAACCTTTCCTTCCCACAATTGGGAAAGATCTTTAAATGGAAAATGAGCATAGGGTTCTTTATGTTTATGACTATGGAAGAATTGTGTGATTAAATGATAAGAATTCTTAAATCTTCCATATAATTAGATTTTTGCTTATGAATATGGATTAATGTTTGGTGATAATATGCTTATGTTTGTATTAATCCATATGCATGATTGATGGATGTGTGATTATACTCTAGCTTGCTTGACTTGTCCATCCTTTTGGCATGAACATATCGCACATAACAACTGGAATCATGCAAAATGCACAAGTTAATCATTGAGAACAATTTGTACGAGCTTTAAATTGATAGTTCTTCTCTCATAATAATGAAATTGCAAATAGGGAAGAATGCTTCATGACACTTTTGCATGAGTTACTTTTGTGCTAGAATATGTGCTTAATTGATATATGATTTAATTCAAGTATATTCTTTCTTGAAAGTCGTTTATAAGCTCAATGCATAATCTTTCATCTAAATTTAACTCATAATCATTATGTATTATCATGCACCTTAGTTGAACATTAAAGAACACTTGATATGTCTAGGTGCTTGATAGAATTGGAATAAGTTATAGAATTTATGACAATGCATGAACAACTTGCAACATTATGACCAATTGATAAGGTATTGAAAACTATTTATGAACAATTGGTATAGAATCATGAACAATGTCCTTTGCGTGCGCAAACACTTCATATTTTTTATAGACATTGATTTATTTAATTGTGCATTACTCTCATGTACTAATCTTCTTTGCGTGGTTCAAAGCCAATGCTTTTATTTTCCTTAAAAATTTTGAGCCATATTTTTAAGGGGGGAATAATTTTTTATTCCTCGTTTTGTTATAACAAAAAGGGGGAGAGATGGTGGTTTGTAAATTGATTTTGAAAATCATGCATATATTAAGGGGGAGCATATTCAAAGTATTTTCAAAGCAAATTTACCTTAAGTTTTGTCATATAAAAAAGGAGGAGATTGTTAGCTTTAAATTGATATATATATACATATTTTGAAATGACAAACACTTAAGTAAGATTACATGAATGATTAATGTTGTAAATTTACTTTATCAATTATGATTTTCACAAACCATATTAAGTGCTTTTATCAAGTACAAGACCATGATTTAAATTAATAATATTTTTATTAGGTCTTAATCTTTTTAGAAAATAGTTTTGAATATTGTATTCAGTAATTTTCTGAAAGAATTTATTGAATATATTTTTAGAAAATTACTTTATAAATATTTGGGCTAAGTTTTCAAGTGCTTAATATAGGAATATTCAAATTAGATTGAAAAATGAATTTGGTATAATTTTAAAATCAATGTATATTTATTGTTCAATGAAAATAACCCAAGAAGTAAAAATTCAGGTGAAGGGATAGGTTTAATGGTATCAGAGCATGGTTGGCCTGATGTCTGTGGATACTTTGAAAGGAAAAGTGTTAAACATCCCCGGTAGTACTGTGTCGTCTGAATACATAAAGAAAATAAATGATTGTAAATTAAGTAAAATGATTTAAAGGGAGTGAGAAAGTATAAATTGAAAATGTGAAAGAAGAAAATAGGCTCAGAAATTACCAGAAAATTGGTGATTCTTATAATCTAAATGGAGGCCTGTTCGGTAAGGAACCGAAAGGATTCGGTGAGGGCCCCACCAGTACTTTACGGTCCGGATCGAACTGAGACCTGAAAGTGATGGTATAAAGGAGGGAAATGACATATCATCATTAAATAGACTTTAAGATCACCAATTGAGGGTAATTTGAAGAGAGAAAATTTTTGGCCAAAAATGACCAAAATACCCCTGACTCCAAATTTTTACTGGGAGTCAGAGTAGACCAACAGAGGTTGGAATTGAGTAATTTGACAGAGAAATTAATAATGTAAAGCTGCATTTTATGTAAAATAATCCAATTATGGATTTTAGTGAACTTCTCTGTCGAAATCGAATGAGATCTAAATTGCTGATATAAGTATCAGAAAGGATACTATCAGCACATAGATGATCAGATCATTGATTTCAATGTATAATGAGGAGAAAGAAATAAATGTCGAAATGACGACAATGCCCTATGTTGGGCGATGTTCGGAACAGTGATGAAACCGAACTGAATGTGAATCCATTGATGATAATGGAGTTATTAATGGCATAGAGGATGTCATATGAATATAACGATCCCTATTACTGATTCCACTGACACTTAGAGGACGGACGCGAATTACGAGTGACCTAGTGAACGGGTTAGGCCTCATGATAAAACCTCGAGGGGTGACCCAGTGAACGGGCTAGGCATTCTCAAAGAGGTTAATACACGTGTGTACAGGCGGACGGCGGACGAGCCGAGGCCTTATATGATGCGATCCGATAAAAGTGTAGTGGAATGCCACAAGATGATTGGCTCGTTTATTGATTGTAAGGGTAAACCTGGGGCGAAAGGATCGCCTAGGGGATGCTCACCGACGGCCGATACGAACGGGCGGGACTCTTACAATTATTTTAATGGCAACACGAGTGAAAGGAACTAGGTACGTAAGGGTGCCAGGGCTCAAACCTCGTGGATAACATACTCAAGGGAATTAAACCTGAATTTATTAAATGAAATTGATTTTAAAGCAAATTACAGAGATAATAAATTGGTTAGCTGTGACATGTGTTGATAACTGTGGTACTAGATACAGCTTACTAGATTGAGATTCGTAATGCTGTAAAGTATGAGTAAACAATAAAATCAAGGTAGAGTATGAGTCGAAATGAATCAAATAGTAAATGTCTCTGCCTTGAGAATACACAATGTAAATGAAAGGACATGAGGATGAGATGTCCAAGATGATAACAAAATGTGTGATTAAAGAAAGTATCGGAGATGATTCTCGATAAATTCTTCCAGAGTTATATAGATTGGAGAAATCGAGCTAACATTGACTCGATTGTGGATATGAAATCTGATTCTAAGCTTATATCGGAGAACTTAAGAAAATCCGAAAGCTTAAGAAATCTACTCTGGAAAATGAAAGAATAATGAAATGCACGTGTATAAGGTGTGATTGAGGGAAATACAGATAACGTAAATTAAGGATAAGAAAGTTATCTGTATAAGTGTAAGTGAGAGAAGCACTGATGATATTGAAATGTAGATGAAATAAAGTGATATAGTAAATGATTACTATTTAATAAAGTTCTTGTGAAGAACAAGTATCCATCTACATGAGGAAATAGACGCTTTATGGATCTGATTTGATATGCGTGAGGAGTTTATAAGACTAGCCTCGGTATAAAGCGTCCTTAAATAAAAGATGGAGACTAATGTCCGTAAGATGATGATTAGAACTCGGAGTGAATTTTACGAGTTCCTATTGAGGTTACGAGGTTAATGAAATAACTTGTGATATATACATAAGCCTAATGAATGAGGCATCCATACATGAGTAAATTGATGAAACACTAATAGAGTCTAAAGTATAAATGGAAAATAAGAGCAGCTTGGTAATATGACCCTACGGACTCTTAAAGACTGTAATTTATAAGTTAAGATTGGCAACTAAGAGACTTGGCTAGACAATATCTCTTTCTGAGATATATGATCTCGAGATAACAGAATGACAGTGAATCTATCTATGATATAGAGATAATGATCGAGATACGAAAATAATGAGTCTAGCTAGATACTAATGCCAATCCATAAAAGAGTGATGAGACTAGCTGCTCTAGTAATGTGATGTAATTAAAGAAAGATGTTAAGTCAGTAAATGGATAAGTGGGAAGAAAAGGTGGTATGCAAGATTTTAAAAGATCTTAGCAGTATAGTACCATACCAATCGAGAAAACCGACTAAAAGGATGAGAGTAAAAGCATGAAAAGATAAAAGTGGGAATATGAAAACCAAAAATGAAAGTGGAATAAGGAAATAAATTGCATGATGAGAAGGGAACATCAATATGAAACAGTTCCCGAAATTGCGACTGAAAGTGAATTCAGGCTGGTTATCACATGACAGTGGCAAGATGAAAAATCACGCTAGATTTGATAAGTGAAATTAATGATACTCCAAGGAGTAAGATAATTGATATGTTTACTGCCAGTATCTAAATAGAAAAGTGTTATACATACACATAACCACCTTGAAATGGTAAATGGTGGAATTGTATAGATAATGTGTTGACTAAATATATAAATTGAGGATTCAATTGTGGAATCTAAATTATGAAAAGAGATGTAAAGACCATACTACATGAAGAGAATATGATTGTCTCATGATTTATGATTGTAAGAGATGATCAATAGTAAAGTCTGCAAGTGAGATGCAGCCTTAATGAAATAAAAGAGAAAATGAATACTGTGAATAATAAAGAGTCCAAAAGAGATAAGATGATATGGAAGTGATTAAAGACTAATGATCTAAATAGAATCACGTTCCATTATCGGAATCCTTTATTCTCTAGTGCCTTAGTCACAGTATGATTGCGAAACAGTAGAAATGTATATGTACAGTTCCAGTGAGCATTACATGTGATGGGAGTCTCTGAGATGCCATATGCTTAATGAGAGATAGCAAAAGGCTTTGAGATCCCAAGTGTATTGATAGCACCGCTCCATACTGATATGTATACATATATGAGCGTGAGATGTAAACGCTCCATGATGTTGAGAGAGCGTGTGCATGAGATATGAAAGCTACTGGGACAATTACATATAACTAATTGACATGTGTACATGATAGTATCGAACCATATCGATTTGGCACTAAGTGAGAAAAATAGATGATGAACAGCATAGATCAGCTGTGATATGAAAAATATAGTGAATGGACTCTTATGTGAAAAGAGTGGAAATGAACAACTCCCGAATTGATAAATGAATTTATGGGAGTATAAATATATACTAAATGATGAAAGTCTTCATGTAGTGATCTAAAAGTACTCTGGAATGCTGAAAGTGTACTGGTAGTATTACTTGGGGGATGATCAAATAAATAAAGTCGTAAGTATACGGCATGTACCACCTTTGGACTTAAGTTAAATTCGGAGGACCGAATTTCTTAAGGTGGGGAGAATGTGATAACCGTAAAATTTTCATTTATTGGAAATTACAAATATTGGAAATAAATAAATAAATAAAATTATGAGAATGGGATACTAGTAACAATCCCGAGAATTGAGAAAAGGACGGACGGTGGAAATCCGAGTAAAGGAAAATTAAATTCGGAAATAATTATAAGATGAGAAATTATGGAAAATAATGAAATGAGGAAATTTAATTTGGATAAATGGAAATCCAAATTAAATAAGAAAATAAGGAAGCAAATATATATTGTACATACAATATATATTGTATTATTTCATTTATATAAATATATAAATGTTATGTAATTTAAAGTAAACAAATATATATATATATATATACATATATATACTAAATATGTATTTTGTTAATACATAATACATATGTACTATAATAAATATAATAATAATATTATATGTATTATATTTATAATATAAATATAATATATGTTATATTATGAGTATAGTATATATTATATAGTATATATTATATGTATATAATTAAATTAGAAAATAAAATACAAAAAAAAAAAAAGAAACAGAATCGGGAAGACTCCCGATTCTGTCTTCCCGAGTGGCACCGGCCACTGTCGCCGGAGAAGGAAAGGAGAGGAGAAGAGCGATGTCGCCAGCGAGCCAAGGGCTGGAAGAGGAAGCGACCGGCGACGGAGAAAGGAAAGAAACGGAAGGAAAATCGTAGGAAAAGACCGGCGGAGGCCGGGAAGAAAAAGGAAAATGGATCTGGCGGTGCCGGCCAAACCGGCCGCCGCCACTGCAGCCAGACCATCGCCGGAGGAAGAGGAAGACATGGGAGGCCACAGGCGAGGCGGAGAACGGCGGAGGAAGGCCGACGGAGGAGGAGAAGAAACCGAAGGTAAACCGAGTAGATCCGACGCCGTGCCGTCGATTCGTGACGAACGGAGGCCAGATCCGGCTTCACCGTGGTGCCGGCCAGCTGCTGAGCCCCTGAGCCGTCGGAGAATCGGCCACCGGCGAGGAACCGGCGAGGAAGGAGGCAGACCGGTCCGGCGGGAAAAGAAAGAAAAAGAAAAGAAAAAAGAAAAAGAAAAGAAAAAAGAAAAGAAAAGGAAAAGAAAGAAAAAGAGAAAAAGAAAGAAAAGAAGAAAAAGAAGAAAAAGAAAAGGGGAAAGGAATTCCGGGAATTTGGAGAATTCCCGAGAATTCAAAAATTACGCGAAATCCCGAGAATTACGGGAATCGGTAAGAAATCCCGAAAAGTATTAAATTATTTAAATAATTTATTTATTTAAATAATTATGGAAAAATTCTAAATTTTAGAATTTAATTTCCAGAAAATATCCTCGATGACCGAGCCGATGGAATCGGGCGAGGTGAACACGGGCGCGACCTTCGAGAGGCAGTCGCCGACCCGAAACAGGTAAGGGAGACATGTGCCGCCTGTAAGGATATTCGGCCATGTTTTTAAATTGCATTTAATTTTTTTAAATGCTATCGATAATTATCGGTTTATAATGTGGTGATTTATAGGTTTTAAATTGTGGTGAAATACCAGTTGAGAAATATAAACTGTATTTTCGGTGCAGGAGGCTAGCCAAATCGGCAGCCGTTATATTGCCGAAAAATTATCGAAAAATTACTGAAATTTACCGAAAATCACTGAAAACCAAAATAAAAGATTTGATTTCACGTAAATCGATTTTCGGGCACGAAAATCAAGAAATTAAGTAAATTTTATAAAACATGAATATAATGATATTTAATTTTAAAATATTCATGTTTTCGAGTATGGTGAAAAGGAAATCACCGAAAATTCACCCGGTAGGTGATATTTCACGTGAAATGAGATGAAAATGAAAAAAAAAGATTGAAGTGAATATTTTTATAAATATTCTTAAATATTCACTTGATTTTACATAAAACTTTTATAGTTTTAATTGTGGAAACAAATAATTATGAAAATTCCATAAAGGTTAAAAAATGGTGGAAAACCATGATTTCGAGACAAAAGGTCTCTACACGTGTTTCTAGAAGAAAACACGGTTAAGGGATTTTGAATTTGGAAAGTAAATAATTTATTTTTACATAAATTATGAAAACATTTGATTTGAATCCCGATTTCTTTGAAAACCATGTTTTGGAAAAAAAAAGGCACGGGAAAGCGTGCATATGTGTTTTACGGTGGAAAAGGACAGTTTTGCCCTTCTATTTTTACAGAGATGATTTTGCAAACTGTTTTCACCGTATGGAAAACATGATATATACCTTTATGAAATAATTTGAAAAATATTATTTATTTTATAAATTTCATAAAGGTGATTATATTTACATGTGAGCCTTATGGATAATTTGATTTATCGTGTTTAAAATCCATGAAGGCTATGGTACGGTTTATACTGTTTTGAGACTTAGGCCCCGAGTTTCATGCATCACACTTATACTGTTACTGTCACGTGGCTGATAGACCTGCCAGTCATCAGCGCCCCGGATGTCACCTGGCAAGTGTACACCGAGGACACCATATAGATCATGGCCATAGATCGCATACATATTGTTTACTGTGTCCCTTTGGGGATGATTACTGGTCCATTATTGGACGATGATAGCATGATTTAATTGTAGGGTGATTCCTAGTCTCACATACTGATTACTGTTTATTGAAAGGATTCACGGAATCCTATTTACTATACTGTACTGTTTACTGTGCTGAATTATTGTACTGATTACTGTTTACTGATGAAAAATCATACCAAAACACTGTTTACTGAACTGTACTGTTTACTGAAATGGTAGCCATTAATTACTGTTTTACTGAACTGAAAGCTACCATTTACTGTTTACTGAACTGAAAGCTACCGTATACTATTTACTAAATTGGTAGCTACTGTTTATTGTTACTGACTGAACCGTATCGAGATACTGTTTTACTGAATACTGAATATACTGTTTTACTGAACTGTACGATACGGTTACTGATTTGAAAAGAGAAATAAATGTTTATTCTAAAAGAATAACATAAGAATTATTTCTAAGATAGAAATAATTGAAGAAGTAATTATCAAATGATTGGATATTTACAAATCACTGTACTGTCATGTGTTTTTACTGTACTGAAGAGAAGAGAAGTAAACCACTGTTTTATTACTGAACTGTCACGTGTTTTAAGGTATACTGAAAGTGGAAAGAGATAAGTGGTTTACTTTGTGGAAAAACGAAAATTATATCGTTTGAAAACAACAAAAATAGTACTCTCTACAGTTGCTTCTAGGTTCCGGAACAACTCAAGTATTTCAAAATACCTGCCTTACTCTATCTGGATCACTAGCCGACTGTAGTATCCTTCCTACATGTGTGCCTAGAGCCAGCTAGGAAGATTTTAAAGAAAATGAAAAAAAAATTATTTTCAGCATATAGATAGCTGAATATCAAGTGTGACATATAACTCTCTTACTGAGCCGTGGTTTGCTCACTCCCCAATTTTAACATTTCAGGTTTTGATGATGGTGAGATCCAATAGTTGTGGATTACGGCTGCACATAAAGGACAATGTGACAGACCGACTGATTTATATGAGGTATGATAATTTATTTTCTGTATTTAGACATGTATGCAGTACTACTTGCTTATTAAGTAAGATAGGGGATGTATGTAATATAAACAATGTTATGTAAATTTGTTTAATAGTTAGTAAAAGTGAAGTATCACAGACAGCCCAACCGGATGAATTGTGTAAAATAAGGTTAAAAATGTGGTAACGGGTCGTTACAATAGGTTTCCTCCCTGAAGGGATAGATCCTCTCCTAGCAACAAGTTTAAGGGATCGATCCACTCCTCCCAAAGATCCTCCAACATCTAGTTTTATGTAAGGACCAATGAGAAAATCAGCTTTGGCTCCTCTAAACTTCAAGAAACCATCAAGGGGAGTATAAATAAAAGCTTAGAAGTTCAAAACACTCAAAAGACTCAATTCTTCATCTTTTCCAAGCGTCAAAAACATTTCAAGTGCTAAAAATTCAAAATCTTCTATCATTCTCATAATCATTATATAGCACAAACCTTGTATAGGTTCTTCTAGAGCTTAAAGTATAATCTCCCACCTTCTTAGAGGTTATCTTAGATTACAACTCTTGAAAACCCATTCACAAATTGCAAAGGGGAGTGAACCCTTGAGAGCTTAACTTGTAAAGTGAGTTGTGGGTAGAAATTAAGGTTTTCTCCTTAAGCCTAGTAAAAGGAGAGGTGTAAATGTTTCTTTGAGCCTACGAAAAAGAGTGTAATAAATTCAATCTAGTAAATTTAGGAAAAATCATTGGGAGCGTCTCAAGGTAGAGGACGTAGGCAAGATTGCTGAACCCTTACAAATTATTACGTACAATTCTCTAATCCTTTCTCTTTATTTATTTGCATTTTAATTGTATATATTGTGTTGTTATTGAATTGTATGCTAGAATAGCCTAAAGAATGTAGAAAACTTTAATATAGGCCAAAGAATTTAGAAATTGAAAAACGAACCTAAGGTTACTTAAAAACTGATTCACCCCCTTTCGATTAGGTAATTAAGCCTACAAGTATTAACAAACTGAGTAGGCACTTGTTTGCTTAAGTAGCTGGGTGTTTGATGTTGAAATAATGGGTTGACAATTTGTGACTAGTGCTTATGATTCTTTCCTCTTTCAAGTAGTTTAATGGTAGGATTCTTTCCTAATTTTGGGTAGTTTAATTGTAGGAATTAACATCTCACAAATAGCTTCTATCTTTAGGTATCCATCTCTATATATTTGTACAATCTGATTGAAAGTAATACAAGAAAGAAAAAAACCATTTTTTCCTATTTTAACATGACGTCAGAGCTAAGAAACCTTGAAATCTGGGTCATTTCCCACCAAAAGCCCTCGAATATATCAAATTACTTACCTAAATAGCCAAACATTTGAACCACCCACAAACCCTTGTATCTTTGAATTAGTATGAATCTCCCATAAAAAAATGAATCCTCTACAACAAAGTCAGTACTTATTATTGTTCAATCTAAGTAAGCATTTAATGCAGGAATCATCCTTACTAAATCCAACTATGATGTTAGGTCTTAACTTATTGAAATGCATATTGCTGAAAGAGAAAAACTCTCGTATATTTGACGTAAGACGAAGTTATTTGCAGAATTAGAAAAAGGATACGAAAAATGGTATACAAAAAATAAAAAAGTCAAGAGGTGGTAATTGATGTCTATGTCTCTAGATATTATGAAACACTATCTATGCTTATTTACAGCACATGAAATTTGGAGTGCCTTGTCAAAGGCATTTTATGATGGAAGTGATGAACTACAAGTTTTTACTTTAAACAACAAGTCTTTCACTGCCAAACATAGTGCAAGTTCACTTTTTGTGTATTACAGAGAGTTGATTGAAATTTTTCAAGAATTAGATCATCATGATAAACTGGTCATGAAGGACACTAATGATATTATAGCATACCAAAAGTCAATCAAACGGCAGAGGGGTTATATATTTCTTACTGGACAGGATACTAATTTTGAAACAATTTGTGGAAAGCTACTGCACAAAGAACAAGTTCTTGATTTGGAGGAATGTTATGCTCTGATTCATCCTGAGGCAGTGCATCATACCACTCTAAGAGGTGAAACCGACAACTCTGAAGCTTTTACCATGGTAGCTAGCAACCAGTTCAACCAGCAAGAACCATCGAAGTCTAATTATCCTAAGACCACGAATAATGTTGACAAGTCTACCTATAAATGCACTCACTGCAATCAAACTGGCCATACCAAGAGCAGATGTTTTGAACTTGTGGGATTTCTAGAATGATGGGATCATAATCGTGATCCATGAAAGAAGAATTCCGAAAAGACCTCCACTATTGCAGTTATGGAAACAAAGGCAAAAGAAAAAAAAAAGGTAGATGAAGCCTCATCATTAATGGTCACAAATAAAAGAGGTAAGGCTTTAAATATTTCTACACCTGTTTCTCATGGTGTATGGATAATCGATTCTGGTGCTATAGATCATATGACATTTGATTCTAGACAAGTCTCATCACTTAACCCATCCAAACAGAAGTTTATATCTACTACAAATGGTACAACCATCCCAATTATTGGGAAGGATCTTTATCCCTTACTGATAATTTGAAGTTAGATTCTATTTTAATTATTCCATCACTAGATTATAATCTTTTGTTAGTTTCTCAAATAATCTTAGCTTTTTCTTGTGTTGTTATTTTTTGGCCTGATTTTTGCGTGTTTAAGGACATTTGAACGAGACAAACGATTTGTTATGGTGTTAAAAGGGGAAGGCTTACTATTTGGATTTGGTTTCATCGACCTTAGACAAGTTTTAGCTATGGGTAACTGTAAGGGGGAGAAAAAGATGACAGACATTTGGTTATGGCATCGACATTTGGGACATGCCTCATTTGCTTATTTAAAAAAATTATTACCAAGTCTATTTGAAAAGATTGATATCTCTAGTTTTTAGTGTGATATTTGTGAACTGGTAAAAAGCCATCGTGCTTCGTTTCCTTTGATTTTAAATAAAAGTCCAGTTCCTTTTATGGTTATTGTAACGCCTAAAACAAGAGACATTTTCAATAACGAAGAAGTGGAAGTACGACTTTTGGGGCTTACTGTTTCCGTTTACTTTAACTATGGTTTGTTAGCGAGTAGTCTTACTTTTTCAATTTCAAGTTACTATTTACTCGATCTCGGTTTGACGTTGATTTCCTTATGTCCCATTTTATTTCATAACTTAAAATTACTTAGGATTAATTTTTGGTAGCATTTCCGCTTAACTACGAAAAACTTCTTACAACACAATCCAGACAGTAAGGCAATTCACTAATCATTTCTCGACATTTCTGGCCCAAAAAGGCCTATCACACTCTCATACAGTCTAATGAAATATTCAAGAAAGTTTCATAAGGTGAGCTTTAGAGAAAGTTCAGTAAGCCACTACACAAGTGCAGAGATAGTAACAAACAGGATACAATACCACTAATTCATGTGACACGTGTTTCATATAAAATCACATATCAACAACTCGTTTAAACTTCATACCACATGTAACTCAATATCGCAATCTTTTATTTCTAGTCTAGGTCTCTAGTGATATTGTCAGGGGCTTTCAAGGCATTAGATGGGAGGATACTTTAAAGTATCTCATTTCCCTAGGCACCTAACATCACAACTACAGTCCTACATCCAATCACATATGCATACACAATGTCTCACCGCAATGTCTCACCACAATGCCTTTATGGTAAGGCCAATGTCATGTATGTAAAATGATGTAAATTTGATTTTGGCAAACCGTGTAGTTCTCATAAAAACAATGCTTCATATAGTTCAATTACATATCATGTAACCTCATATACCATGTTCATAAAACATTTCTCATTAGGCAAGTCCAGTAATTCAATTAATAAAGTCTTAGCCTATTGTAGCTATCAACAAGCAATGCTCATTACTCTAGAAACTAAGGTGTTACTATGGCCATAGATCTTCATCATCTCTAATCCCAGTGATTAGCTAGAACTGGAACCTGTCAATGATAATGTCGGACAAGCCTTGTATTACCCATATAAGAGTAACAACTACTTGAGCATGTTCCATAGTGCTCTATTAGTCTTATAGTATAAGGGGATTCCATAGAAATATGTAAACTAGAAATCATCTAATGTTTTGAAATCTTGTATCAGTAGAATGTACAAGCAATGCATGCTCAATCCAAAAAACTCAATGAATAAGATATAAGGTCATAATATTCATATACTTCAAAATATGATGCAAATGAGATGTAAAACCTTTTTTACGTTTCGTATTAACCTTGTGTAAGCTTAAATCTCATGAAAAGATGGTATGCATAAAGATGCAATAGCATGATGCAGACATAAAAGGCCTAAATTTGACTTTTTACAAGTTTTCAAAATTTCTACAATAAAACAGGGTTAGAATATGTCATTACCCAGCCTGCAAGGAGAAACAATTTATGTCCTTAATAGTATATGTGATAACCGCAAATTTTTCAATTATTGGAAATTAATAATATTGGAAATTAATATTAAAGCAAATAGATGAGTGGAAATAAATAAATGAAATTGTGAGAACGAAATATTAGCGAAAATTTCGAGAAGTGAGGAAGTGACTGATGGTGGAAATTCGAATGAAGGAAGATTAAAAAAATCGAAATAAAAATAAGATGTGAAATTAAGAAATAATAAAAAAGGGAATATCATTAAAAATTCCCGAAATTAAGGAATTGATAAATTATATGGAGGAAATTAATTTGGATAAATTAGAATCCAAATTAAATAAGAAAAGGAAAATGGGAAATTATTTGGATAAAAAAATCCAAGTAAAATAAGAAAAACGAAAAAATGAATATAATGAGATATTCATATAATTATATTATATAAATATATGATTACCTAAATACATATGTACTATTATATATTTATATAAATATATCTAAATATAAATATGTATCTACATATATGAAATATATGTATATATTATTATTTAGTGATATATACTATTTTAAGTCACTAAATAAGTAACATATATACTATTATAAAGTTTTGATATACATAAATATATGTATATACATGAAATATAAATCCTATTGTACATATATATATATATTGTTAATGTAAAATATATATATGTATCAATATAAAATAAAAATATATGTATTTATATACATATAGTAATAATAGTATATTTATACACATATTGTATAAATATATTTTATAGGTATATGTATAATTATATACATATGATAATATATATTATATTAAAAAAAAAAAAGAAACGGGATTGGGATATAACTCGATCCCTGTTTCCTTCTCTGTTACAAAACAGAGAAGGAAAACTGCAGCAGACGGCGAAAAGAGGAAAGGAGAGAGGGGGGCCGTCGCCGGCAAGAGAGGAAGAGAAAGGAACGTTCGGCGACGGGAAAGGAAAAGAAAGAAGGAAAATCGGAAGCGGAAAGCGAAACGAAAAATAAGAAAACGAAGGAAAAATATGAACCGGCGGTGCCGGCCAAATTGGCCACCGCCACTGCAATCGAAGCTTCGCCGGAGGAAGAGAAAGACGTGGGAAGCCACCGGTGAGGCGGGAACGGTGGAGGAAGGCCGACGGAGGAGGAGAAGAAACCGAAGGTAAATCGAGTAGATCCGTCGTCGTGCCATCGATCCAAGCCGAGCTGAGGCCACTGGCAAGTTCGTCTCAACGCCGTCCAGCTACTGAGCCACCGAGCCGCCGGAGAACCGACCGCCGGTGTGGAACTGGCGAGGAAGGAGGCAGATCGGTCTGGTCGGGAAAAAAGGAGAAAAAGGAAGAAGAAAAAGAAAAAGAAAAGAAAAAGGAAAAAGAAAAAGAAAAGAAGAGAAAAATAAAGAAAAGAAAAGAGAAAAAGAGAAATTTTCGGGATTTGGGAATTTCGAAAATTACGGGAAATCCCGAGAATTCGAAAACCTGGGAATTACGGGAATCGAAAATTCCCTTGATGACCGAGACGACGAAATCGGGCGAGGTGAACACGGGCACGATGAACGAGGAAGTCGCCGACCCGGAAAAGGTAAGGGATGCATGTGCAGCACTGTAAGGATATTCAGTCTGCATGCTTTTAAATTATAAATTATTTTATGAAAATGTTGTGATGCTTCATTGGCTGAAAATTTGTGATGATGTACTGGCTGAGATTATAAACTGTATTTTTTGTGCAGGAGGCTAGCCAATCGGCAGCCATTATACTGTCGAAAAATTATCGAAAATTACCGAAAATTTCTAGAAAACTACAGAAAATCATAATAATGATTTTATTACAAGAAAAAGGATTTTCAACCACGAAAATTGAGAAAATGAATATTTTCATAAAAACATGAATAAAATGAAAGTGATTTTAAAATATTCATATTTTTTAGAATGGTGATAACGAAATCACCGAAAATTATCTTCAAGAATGGTGATAATGAAATCACTGAAAATTCTTTTGATATGAAAATTACACGTAATATGAGATGAAAAATGAAAGGAAATAAAGTGAATATTTTTATATATTTCTTAAATATTCACTAAATGGTTTTATATTATGTTTAATAATTATGAAATTATATATTTTTATAAATTCCATAAAGGTTATTTTATGATGAAAAATACGGTTTTGAGACTAGATGGCATCCTATCATGATGATATGTGACATGTGATATGTAATATGTGATATGTAGTCCCAGCCGACACCTAATTAGTGATCCACCGAGGACAATTATAGACTACGGCCATAGATCTGACATGATTATTTATACCCTTCGGGGTCTATAGCATGATGAGTAACGACCCAGTAGACGGGCTGGGCGTGCGTGCCTAAGTCTCCATATATGAGAAATGTTTTATGTGATATGTTATATGTTAAATGTAAACGTTTTACATGATATGTGATAAGTCAAATGAAAGTGATTTATAGCATTTTACATAATGCTTATTTCAGTACTGATTTTAGTACTACGAGATGATCTTCATATGACATGTGATATGAACATGTAATATGTTTTCAAAAGGAAAAAGAGTTTATAAGTCTAATATTCTTACTATAATTTTTAAATTGAATATTAGACTATATGTGACATAAATATGTGATATGTTTTCCAAAAAAAAAAAGGAAAGAGGAGAAAAATAAATCTAATATTCTTATTTTAATTTTTAAATTGAATATTAGATTTAAATGATATATATGTTATACGAAAAGGATTTAATAGCTGATTTTGCTATTTAAAGTACTATACTAATTATGGTTGTACAATAAAACATGAAATAAGTTTTAAATGAGAATGATGAGAATTTAACTAATATTCTTTTCAAAGAATATATGAATATTAGTTACTTTATTTAAATGCTTTATTTTATAAAAGCATTATTTTGAAAAGAATATGAAAATGTTATGGAATAAAAAGGTAAAAAGGATTAAAATTCCAAACGAAAAGGAAATTATTCTCTACAGTTGCTTTTAGATTCCGGGACAAGATAGGTATTTCAAAATACCTACCTTACTCCATCCGGATCCCTAGCCCACTGTAGTATCAATCCTACATGCGAGCCTAGAGCCTATAGGAAAAAATGAAAAAGTTTTTCAACATATAGATAGCTGAGTATCAAGTGAGGCATATAATTCCCTTATTGAGCCGTGGTTTGCTCACCCCTTAATATTAACATTTCAGGTTTTCGAGGACTAAGAGTCTGACATCTAAAAGACTTCGGCTGTGCATTTGGGGATGATGCGACAGCTTGATTTATTTAATAAGGTATGATCATTTATTTTTTGTATTTAGACTTATCTACAGTACTACTTCCTTATGAATTAAAATAGGGGATGTAATTCATATTTTAGTTTAATATGTAATTGTTTATATGTGAAAGAAAAGTAAAGTATTGCAGACAGTCCAACCAAATAAGATGTATAGAATAAGGTGAAAAATAGGGTCACGGGCTGTAACAGATTTAATGGTATCAGAGCAGGGTTGGCCTGATGTCTATCGATATTTTTGGAAAGAAAATGTGTTGAAAAGGTTAACATCCCCTGTAGTACTGTGTAGTCTAAAATACATAGAGAAAATAAATGATTGTAAATTGAGTTAAGTGTTTAGAAGGGGGTGAGAATTATGAACTAAAGATGTAAGGGAAAACGGCTCAGGAATGATACCTGAAATGGTGATCTTATAATCTAAATGAAGGTCGGTTTGGTAAGGAACAGAAATGGACTCGGTGAGGTCCCACCAGTACTTTTCTGTCCGGATCGAACTGAGACCTGAAAGTGATGATATAAAGGAGGGGAATGAACTATCATCATTAAATAGACCTTAAGATAACCGATTGAAAGTATTTTGAGGAGAGATAATATTTTTGACCAAAAATGACCAAAATACCCCTGCCTCTGAAATTTTATCGGGAGTCAAAATAGACCAACAGAAGTTGAAATTGATTGATTTGACAGAGAAATTGATGATGTAAAGCTGCATTTCATGCAAAATAATCCAATTATGGATTCTATTGGATTTATCTGTCAAAATTGAAAAAGATTTTAAAATGCTGATATTGGTACGAGAAAGGGGTACTATTAGCAAATTGATAATAAGATTACTGATTTAAATGTATAATGAGGAGAAAGAAAAAAATGTGAAATGACAAAAATGCCCCTATGTGGGATTATGTTTTGAATTGTGATAAATCAACTCGATTTTGAACTTATTGATAGTAATGGAGTTATAGAGGGTATAAAGGATATAATAACAGTATAATGATCTCGATTATAAATTTCACTACACTTGGAGTGCTAATGTGACCCGAATGGTTATAGGGAAGTCGTAGGATGAACGACTCTATTATTGATTTTTGAGGGTCAGAATTAAAAAGTGTATTAACGGGATATGATTACGAGATCATGGGATATGATGAAAAGTAATATGATTACAGATGATGAATAAGAAAGAGATCAGTATAGATGATGAAATCCATAGCAGTACGGTTAATTCTGGTTCTATACATTCATACAATTTCTGAAGTATAAAATGAATATTTATAGAACCGAAATATTTTGAAATATGTTTTATAGAATAATGTACTGTATGGAGTATATGAAATTGGAGAATATGCATAAGAACAGTAAGTGAAGATAAGAGATGAGGAAGATGACAACTAACTTGAGTTCATTAAACGAAAATGATTGTAAAAGTAAATTACAGTAGTAATAAATTGGTTAGCTATGAAAGGTGTTAATCAAATGATGACACTTGATATAGTATATTCATTAAGATGATCAATATGCTGTGAAGTATGATGAAATAAGTGAATCAAGGCAGAGCAGATGTTAAAATGATTTAAATATTAAATGTCTCTGCCTTGAGGATATACAGTGGAAATGATAGGACACAAAGATGAAATGTCTAAAATGATAAGAGATATGTGATTAAAGGAAGTATCGGATGTGATTTCTGATAAATTTTCAGAGTAACAGATTCAAGGGATCGAGTTAATATTGACTCGATTATTAATATGAAATTGATTTCTAAGCTTATATCGGAGAATATAGAAGAATCTGACAAGCTTAAGAAATAACTCTGAAAAATTTGTGAATAATGAAATTCACTTATATATGGAAATTGATCGAAATACAGATGATGTGATTGAGGATGATTTATAAGGGTGAATTAAATTTCTAATATGCAACAAAGTTCTTATTGAGAACAAATACTCATCTGTGTGAGAATTGATGCCTTAAATTGATTTAATCGGAGATGTATAAAGAGTTTATAAGACCAATATCTGTACAAGGCATCACTAGATGAAAAGTTAGAAACTAGTGATTATAAGATGATAATGATTTGAACTCGATAAAATTATCACAAGTTCCTATTGAGGTTTACGAGGTTAATAAAATTCCTTATGAGATATATAAGCCTAATGAATGAGGCACCCAGATATGGATAAAGTAATGATATATTGATACAGTATAAGACATCAATGGAAAATAAGCAGCATAGTGGTATGACCTTACGGACTCTCAAAGATTGTAATCTGTATGTTAAGATTGGCAAATAGAAGATGGGCTAGATAGTATCTCTTTCTAAGATATATGATCTCGAATGACAGAGCAATGCGGATCTGTCTATGATGAAGAGATAGTTATTGAGATACGGAAGGTACTGGGTCTAGCTAAATACTATTGCCAGTCTATAGGAGAGTTTATGGGTTAGCTGCTCTACTGACGTGACTAATAAGTAAAAGGTTAAAATCAGTGGATGAATAAACATAAAGATGATATGTAAAAGGTTAAAGGAATTTAATAGTGGAATATTTTACCACTGATGAAAAGTGACTGAAATAATGATGAAGGAAAAGATGAATATGTCATAAGAGGAAAGTACATGATGAAAAAGGAACACGAATATGAAACAGTTCTCGAATTTGAAACTAAAAGTGATTTTGTGGTTATCACATGATTATGGTTAAATGTAAGATCGAGCCAAACTCGATAGAGGAAAAGTAATTATACTCAAAGAAGTAAAGAAGTGATTTACATTTTACTGCCAGTTATGTAAATGGAACAAAAAGGATATATATATATACCACCTCGAAATGATGGAAATAATGGATTTATATGGATAACGAGATGATTAAATTGATAATTATAGATTCAATGATGAAGTTAAATAATGAGAAGATTAAATTATAATTTGATTATGCCATAATGGAATCTAAATTATCAAAAGAGTATATTCTTAGGTATATTCTAAACCTAAGTGATATAGAGTATACTATAAGAATAAGAGATGTAATGATGAGATTACATGGAAGTAGATATGGAGAGAAAATGATTGTCTCCTGATTCAATTATGGTAAAAGGTGGAAAATAGTAAAGTCTGCAAATGAACTGCAGCAGTTGATGAAATAAATATGAGAGTATTGAGGATAATAATGAAGAATCTAAAAGAGATATGATAATATGAAAATGATTATAGACTGATAGTCTAATGAAATCACTCCTCCATTATCAAACTCTTAGATTCTTTAGTGCCATAGTCGAAATATGATTATAAAATGATAGAATGTATGTGAAGTTCTAGTGAGCTCTATATGTGATAGGAATCTCTGAGTAGTTATATGTTATGGGAAATCAAAAGGCTCTAAGATTCCAAATTTATAGACAGCACCGCTTCGTACATGATGTAAAAATGTTTGAGCGTAATATAGAAACGCTCGATGATATGTTGAGTGAGCGGATACACAAGATGTGAAAGCTACTGGACCATTACATACTATTGATTTAAATCGGTAAATGATAATTATCGAAATGTATCGACTTGGCACCAAATAAGGAAGATGGATGATGAATAATATGAATCATATGTGATATGAAAAGGAGTGGAAATGGATAACTCCCAATTGATAAGAAATTTAAGGAAGTATAAGTATATGATGAGAAATGATATATAAAGGTATAAAAGGCGATTATGATCTTAAAGGTATACTGGCAGTATAACACAGAAGATGATCAAAAGGTCAAGAACGATAAGTATACAGAACACTACCACCTTATGAATTAAGTTAAATTTGGAGGGTCGAATTTCTTAAGGTGGGGAGAATGTGATAACCGCAAATTTTTCAATTATTGGAAATTAATAATATTGGAAATTAATATTAAAGCAAATAGATGAGTGGAAATAAATAAATGGAATTGTGAGAACGAAATATTAGTGAAAATTCCGAGAAGTGAGGAAGTGACTGATGGTGGAAATTCGAATGAAGGAAGATTAAAAAAATCGGAATAAAAATAAGATGTGAAATTAAGAAATAATGAAAAAGGGAATATCGTTAAAAATTCCTGAAATTAAGGAATTGATAAATTATATGGAGGAAATTAATTTGGATAAATTAGAATCCAAATTAAATAAGAAAAGGAAAATGGGAAATTATTTGGATAAAAAAAATCCAAGTAAAATAAGAAAAACGAAAAAATGAATATAATGAGATATTCATATAATTATATTATATAAATATATGGTTACCTAAATACATATGTACTATTATATATTTATATAAATATATTTAAATATAAATACGTATCTACATATATGAAATATATGTATATATTATTATTTAGTGATATATACTATTTTAAGTCAATAAATAAGTAACATATATACTATTATAAAGTTTTGATATACATAAATATATGTATATATAGGAAATATAAATCCTATTGTACATATATATATATATATATATATATATATATATATATTGTTAATGT
The DNA here is from genome assembly GCA_031772115.1 of Heritiera littoralis. Classification (NCBI taxonomy): domain Eukaryota; kingdom Viridiplantae; phylum Streptophyta; class Magnoliopsida; order Malvales; family Malvaceae; genus Heritiera; species Heritiera littoralis. Next base: position 285,572 of record JAPDPK010000192.1, on the reverse strand, counting down.
AAAATATATATATATGTATCAATATAAAATACAAATATATGTATTTATATACATATAGTAATAATAGTATATTTATACACATATTGTATAAATATATTTTATAAGTATATGTATAATTATATACATATGATAATATATATTATATTTAAAAAAAAGAGAAAGAAACGGGATCGGGATATAACCCGATCCCTGTTTCCTTCTCTGTTACAAAACAAAGAAGGAAAGCTGCCGCAGACGGCGGAAAGAGGCAAGAAGAGTGGGGAGCCGTTGCCGGCAAGAGAGGAAGAGAAAGGAACGTCAGGCGACAGGAAAGGAAAAGAAAGAAGGAAAATCGGAAGCGGAAAGCGAAACGAAAAATAGGAAAACAAAGGAAAAATCGAGAAAAGAAAAGAGGAAAAATAGGAACTGCCGGTGCCGGCCAAATTGGCCACTGCCACTGCAACCGAAGCTTCGCCGGAGGAAGAGGAAAACGTGGGAAGCCACCGGTGAGGCGGGGAACAGTGGAGGAAGGCCGACGGACGAGGAGAAGAAACCGAAGGTAAATCGAGTAGATCCGTCGCCGTGCCGTCGATCCAAGCCGAGCTAAGGCCACCGGCAAGTTCGTCTCAACGTCGGCCAGCTGTTGAGCCACCAAGCCGCCAGAGAACCGACCGCCGGTGTGGAACCAGCGAGGAAGGAGGCAGACCGGTCTGGTCAGGAAAAAAGGAGAAAAAGGAGGAAGAAAAAGAAAAAGAAAAGAAAAAGGAAAAAGAAAAAGAAAAGAAGAGAAAAAGAAAGAAAAGAAAGAAAAGAAAAGAAAAGAAAAGAGAAAAAGAGAAATTTTCGGGATTTGGGAATTTCGAAAATTACGGGAAATCCCGAGAATTCGAAAACCCGGGAATTACGGGAATTGAAAATTCCTTCGATGACCGAGACGATGAAATCGGGCGAGGTGAACACGGGTGCGACGAACGAAGAAGTCGTCGACCCGGAAAAGGTAAGGGATGCATGTGCAGCACTGTAAGGATATTCAGTCTGCATGCTTTTAAATTATAAATTATTTTACGAAAATGTTGTGATGCTTCATTAGCTGAAAATTTGTGATGATGTACTAGCTGAGATTATAAACTGTATTTTCCATGCAGGAGGCTAGCCAATCGGCAGTCGTTATACTGTCGAAAAATTATCGAAAAGTACCGAAAATTTCTAGAAAACTACAAAAAATCATAATAATGATTTTATTACACGAAAAAGGATTTTCAACCACGAAAATCGAGAAAATGAATATTTTCATAAAAACATGAATAAAATGAAAGTGATTTTAAAATATTCATATTTTCGAGAATGATGATAACGAAATCACCGAAAATTATCTTCGAGAATGGTGATAATGAAATCATCGAAAATTATCTTCGAGAATGGTGATAATGAAATCACTGAAAATTCTTTTGATATGTAAATTACACGTAATACGAGATGAAAAATGAAAGGAAATAAAGTGAATATTTTTATATATTTTTTAAATATTCACTAAATGGTTTTATAACCTTTATGGTTTTAAATTATGAAATTGTATATTTTTATAAATTCCATAAAGGTTATTTTATGATGAAAAATACGGTTTTGAGACTAGATGACATCCTATCATGCTGATATGTGACATGTGATATGTAATATGTGATATGTAGTCCAGGCCGACACCTGATCAGTGATCCATCGAGGACAATTATAGACTATGGCCATAGATCTGACATGATTATTTATACCCTTCGGGGTCTATAGCATGATATGAGTAACGACCCAATGGACGGGCTGGGTGTGCGTGCCTAAGTCTCCATATATGAGAAATGTTTTATATGATATGTTATATGTTAAATGTAAACGTTTTACATGATATATGATAAGTCAAATGAAAGTGATTTACAGCGTTTTACATAATGCTTATTTCAGTACTGATTTTAGTACTACTGATAATCTTCATATGACATGTGATATGAACATGTAATATGTTTTCAAAAGGAAAAAGGGTTTATAAGTCTAATATTCTTACTATAATTTTTAAATTGAATATTAGACTATATGTGACATGAATATGTGATATGTTTTCCAAAAAAAAAAAGGAAAGAGGAGGAAAATAAATCTAATATTCTTATTTTAATTTTTAAAATGAATATTAGATTTAAATTATATATATGTTATACGAAAATGATTTAATAGCTGATTTTGCTATTTAAAGTACTGTACCAATTATGGTTGTACAGTAAAACATGAAATAAGTTTTAAATGAGAATGATGAGAATTTAACTAATATTCTTTTCAAAGAATATATGAATATTAGTTACTTTATTTAAATGCTTTATTTTATAAAAGCATTATTTTGAAAAGAATATGAAAATGTTATGGAATAAAAAGGTAAAAAGGATTAAAATTCCAAACGAAAAGGAAATTATTCTCTACAGTTGCTTCTAGGTTCCGGGACAAGATAGGTATTTCAAAATATCTACCTTACTCCATCCAGATCCCTAGTCGACTGTAGTATCCTTCCTACATGCGAGCCTAAAGCCCATAGGAAAAAATGAAAAAGTTTTTCAGCATATAGATAGTTGAGTATCAAGTGAGGCATATAATTCCCTTACTGAGCCATGGTTTGCTTACCCCTTAATATTAACATTTCAGGTTTTCGAGGACTAAGAGTTTGACATCTAAAGGACTTCGGCTGTGCATTTGGGGACGATGCGACAGCTTGATTTATTTAATAACGTATGATCATTTATTTTATGTATTTAGACTTATCTACAATACTACTTCCTTATGAATTAAAATAGGGGATGTAATTCATATTATAATTTAATATGTAATTGTTTATATGTGAAAGAAAAGTAAAGTATCGCAGACAGCCCAACCAAATAAGATGTATAGAATAGGGTGAAAAATAGGGTCACGGGCTGTGACATAGTAACACATCTCAATATTCACATCAAAATCAATTCATTTGCTTCATAAACTTTACATTTATTCTATCTATCACTAGTTGTAGCTTACGTAGGACACTAACCCTGTAAACTACTACTCGTAGCTTGCACAGTAAACTTACCAAAAGCAAGGATTAAGCTCACTCGTTCAAGCTTGGCAATCTACGTACTGTGCACCAGCAAACTACATTGTTAACACTATAAGCACATACAAACCATGTCATTTACCATCTTACACTTACACTTACACCTAGTCATTTAACACTAGCTACTTATTACTCTCTTTTAGCTGCACTTGCTATAATGTGACAAAAGTCACTATTCGATCTTTTCGATCATTCCAACTGCACCATTCACATCAGTTTTCATCTGCTTCTCATTTACCAGTGTCATTTCACCTTAAAGGTGAATTTACTACATTGCCCTTCCTTAGGCCAAAAGCTTATCTTTCCATATGCAAGTCCAAATTTCACTTTAAAGCTTCCATTATATTTAACTCATGTTCATTAACATGAATTACACTATCAACAATAAAATCACCTTTGTATCCTTACACTTTCTCTATGGGAACCCATTATCCAAAACTTAAAACACTACTTTAGGATTAGTTTTACACCATTACAACACTAGAAATAGGCTTAGAAAAATCAGAAATGCAACCTAGATCCATATTTGAAAGAACGAAAAATTCTAGCCTAACTTACCCTATACAGCAAACAATTCCAGAATAGATTTCCCCTATCAAACGTAGTCCATTTAGGCTGATTTTTGGATATGTGGTAGAGAAAAGGTAGGGCTTCAATTGATCCTTCTTGGTTGTTTTGAAAAGAGGTCATTTTCCTAGATGTTTCAGCCTCAAAAGGTGATTTTCTCAATCTTGCCTAAAACAGGGTAACTTGACTGGTAGTGTTTCAAGCAAATTTTTAACTAGTCAAATAAACATCGTTTAAGCTAAAATTCGAATATGTTATAAAGGATAGAATTTGGAACAACTTTTAGGGGGGAGGAAAGACTAAAAATGGCTAGAAGTAGGATGAAAAATGGCAACAAAATTAGCTTACTAAGAAAGCTTCCACGTTTTCCTTTTTTTTTTCCCACTTCCCACAGTTTTTGTTTTCCTTTCTATTTTTGTTGTGTTGGCTAGCCACTTATGGCTTATTAAAGAAGACAATCATGTGTTTAAATATTATATTAATATAATATTAAGTCTTAGTTGGCAAAAGACAAAAATGCCATTAATAACAAATGAATTTCCTAAGGCTTGTTTGTTTGCTTTTTACTTTCTCATCTTCCATAATTCATTATTTTTCATTATTTCTCCAAACAAAGCCTCAAATCATTTTCCCATACTCTTCATGACTTAAAAATATATTGAAATAATTTAATAATTATTTATAAAATTTTGATTCCTACAATTATTCATTCTGATTTTGGGGTCCATTTAAGGTTACTATTTTGAGTGGATCTTGTTGGTTTGTTACCTTTATTGATGACTGTACTAGGATGACATAGGTGTGCTTGATGAAGTGCAAAAGTGAAGTGAACTTATTATTTCAAAAATTCCAAAAAATGATTTATATTCAATACAACTCATAGATTCAAGTACTGCGCAGTGATAATGGAAGCGAATACAAGAGTTCTGAACTTCAACAATATTTACGGGTATATGGAATTATTCATCAAACTAGTTGTTCCAACACTCCTCAACAAAATGGGGTGGTTGAATGAAAGAATACACTTGTTTGAGGTTGTTCGTGCTTTATTAATAGAGGCTCACATGCCATTGTGCTATTTTGGAAAAGCTCTTACCTATGCTACTTATTTGATCAATCGTGTACCCTCTAACTCTATCAAGTTCCAAACATCTTTTCAGGTCCTAACAGAAGTAGTCACTACACCAGCTATCCCAAATCCATCCCCTCCTATTTTTGGCTGTGTAGCATTTGTGCACCTCCATAAACATCAATGCAACAAGCTAGCTCCTCAAGCATTGGGTTGTGCCTTTTTAGGGTACGTTACTCATTAAAAGGAGTACAGATGTTATCATCCTCCTACACAACGAATGTTTATCACAATGGATGTTGTTTTCATGAAGATTCAATGTATTTTTCTTTTGAGCTGAACTTCAAGGGGAGTGTCAGAAAGAAATTTAGTCTCTAACATATGATCTCGAAGATGATGAATTTCTTGATGCTGATGACTAGAGTATGGATAAGTTGAACATGAATAGTGGTGATGATCCACAAACTGAACCAATCAATCAAGAAGAGGGTGAATTGGATTTAAGTGGAACAACTTTGGATCAAGTGGTTATAGAAATCCAGACAATCAAGCTATGGCTCGAATAGAACCTGAGTTTGAATCTGAGTCCCTTATTCCACAATCAATCGAAACACCAAAGCAATTATTGTCTGAAGATGTTTTTAAGCCACACAGAAAATAATTACTACACCATCATAACAAAGGTATTCCTAAACCCACATATGAACTTGATCTTTCTAGTAAAGTTGAATATCCCATGACTCATAATGTGTCTAACCATTGTTTGTCAGAATCAAATTTGTCATTTGTAAATCAATTATCTATTATATCTATTCCTAACAGTGTGTAAGAAGCTTTAGATGACCTTGCAAAAAAATGCAAATTGGGAACTTGTTGATTGACCCCCAAGAAAGATAACCAGTTAGTTGTTGATGGATCTACATAGTAAAGTACAATGCTAATGGCATGATTGAATGCTTTAAAGCAAGACTAGTGGTAAAAGGGTACACTTAAACCTATGGGATTGATTATATGGAGACATTTGCACCTACAGCCAAAATAAACACAGTTCGAGTTTTCTTTTCTCTAGCTACAAACTTGGATTGGCCCTTGCAACAATTAGATGTAAAGAATGCTTTTCAACATGGCGAACTATTAGAAGAAGTCTATAAGGATCTACCACCATGATGCAAGATATCAAAAAGGCATAGCCAGAAGGTATATAGATAAAAAAATCATTGTATGGATTAAAACAGTCTTCGAGAGCGTGGTTTGGACGGTTCATAAGGTCCATGATAGCCTTTGGTTACAAATAGAGTAATTTAGAACACACATTGTTCTTAAAGAAGAAACAGGGACAGATCATTGCTCTCATTATATATATGGATGATATGTTAGTTACAAGAAATGATCCGAATGAAAGGAAAGCTCTATAGGAGTACTTGTCTAGAGACTATGAAATGAAAGACCTAGGTCCCTTGAAATATTTTCTTAGGATTGAAGTGTTTCGATCTGATATAGGAATCTTTCTATCTCAATGGAAGTATACCTTAGACTTATTACATTAGACCGGTATGTTAGCATGTCAACCAGTTAATACACTAGTTAAAGAAGGCTTGAAATTATATATCGAGGCAGATCGGTACAGTTGACAAAGGAAGATACCAAAGACTTCTTGGAAGATTAACGTACTTGGCACATATAAGATCGAATCTTGCCTATGTTTTAAGTATTATTAGCTAGGTTATGTATAAACCTGGAGAGAAACATATGAATGCAGTCATACAGATTTGGAGATATTTGAAATCTTCTTTTAGGAATGGAATTTTGTTCTCTAAAAACAGAAGGGAACAAAGCATAGAGGTATATATTGATGCAGATTGGGTTGGAGCAGTAGATGACAAACGATCTACTTACTTTACTTTTGTGCGAGGTAATCTTGTTACATGGAGAAGTAAGAAACAAAATGTGGTTTCACGCTCAAGTGCAAAAGCTGAATATAGAGTAATGGCTCTCAGAATTTGTGAAGCACTGTGGCTAAGATTTCTCTTGCAGGATTTAGGCTATTCATCAAAACAACTAATTCGATTATATTGTGATAATAAAGCAACATGTCATATAGCTCAAAATCCAGTTCAACATGATCCTGTTAGCTTTAAATTGACATATATATTTTGAAATGACAAAAACTTAAGTAAGCTTTAATGTTTTAATTCATATTGTAAATTTGTTGTATCACACATGATTTTCTCAAATCATTTTAAGTGTTCATATCAAACATTAAGACTATGATTTAATGATATATTCTTATTGGTTTTAATACTTTATAAAATGGTTTTGATTATTTTCATTAAGTAATGTTTTCAAGAATATATTTAGAAAATTACTTAATAAATTTTTAGACTATGTTTTCATTTGAGAAAGTCAAGAAAAACTCCCACAAAAATGTCAAAATGTTTTGGGTTGGATTAGGATCAAAGACTACATCATTTCTAACCCAAAAAGTGCAGAAAATCGCTCTCTAGAAACATGGGATCGATCCCTTCATGGAAGAATGGCTTCCCAATGCTGAAAAGGTCCCTCAAGCCAAGAATCAAGATTCTGGACTGAAGGGATCGATCCCTTTGGGCATGGGATCGATCCTTCGGGATGAAAAAGTGCTGTAACGGCTAGTTTTGTGAGACACAACGGCTATATTCATTTTTGGCTCCACCCAACGGCTAGAATCCATCCAAGGGACTATAAATAGAGGCTTTGAAGCTAAAGGAACTAAGAGGAACTGCTCAGAAATTCTATTCTTCATCTTCTTTATATTCCTCAAGCCTCAACAACAATTCAAGAGCTAAAAAGTCTTTATCTTCCATCATTCACACGTTCCTTGTTTTGCATAGCACAATTCTTGTATAGGCTTTTACTTGTGCTTAATCTTTGTAATCACTTGCCTATCTAGAGGCCTTTCTTTGATTACATTCCTTGTAAACACCTTGTAAAAGAGAGGTTTCTCCTTAGCCTAAGAAAAAGAGAGAGGTTTCTCTTTAGCCTACAAAAAGAGAGAGGTTTCTCTTGAGCCTTGAAAAAGAGGGATTGTAAAGACAAATTCAAAGTTAGTGAATTTGGAGAAAATCCTTGGGAGCGTCTCAAGGTAGAGGACATAGGCAAGGTTGCCGAACCTCTATAAATCATTTGCGTACATTTTTCTATCCCTACTTTCTTTACTTATTTGCAATTATATTTGTGTTTATTGTATTGAATTTATATTGCATACTTGAATAGCCTAGAGAACTTAGAATATATCAATATAGGCTAGAGAATTTAAAAGAATTAAAAAATGAACTTAAGGTTAGCGAAAAATCGATTCACCCCCTCTTGGTATAGCTTATAGAGCCAACAGATCGAACCAAGCATGTCGAGGTAGATAGATTTTTTAATCAAGGAGTAAATACGGTAAAAGAATTGTCAAATTACTTAAATTCAATCAAAAGATCATTAGCTAATATTCTTACAAAAAAATTCTCAAATCAAGTGTTCTCATGTTTCTTAGACAAGTTAGGAATGTGCGATATATATGCACCAACTTGAGGGGGAGTGTTGAAATATTGGGTTGACAATTTGTAATTAGTGCTTATGATTCTTTCCTCTTTCAAGTAGTTTAATGGCAGGATTCTTTCCTAATTTTTGGGTAGCTTAATTGTAGGAATTAACAACTCATGGGCAGCTTGTATCTCTAGATATCCATCTCTATATATTTGAACAATCTTGTTAGCTTTAAATTGAAATATATATTTTGAAATGACAAAAACTTAAGTAAGCTTTAATGTTTTAATTCATATTGTAAATTTGCCTTATCACACATGATTTTCTCAATCCATTTTTAAGTGTTCATATCAAACATTAAGACCATGATTTAATGATATACTCTTATGGATCTTAATACTTTATAAAATGGTTTTTAATATTAAGTAATTTTCTCAAGAATTATTGAACATAAGTTTAGAAAATTACTTATAAGTTTTTGGACAATATTTTCATTTGAGAAAGTCAAGAAAAACTCCCTTAAAGCTTATAAATGTTTTGGGTTGAATTAAAATCAAAAGCCATAACATTTCTAACCCAAAAGTGCAGAAAAAATGCCCTCTGGAAGAAAAGGATCGATCCCTTTGGTAAAAGGATCGATCCCTTTATGCCAGAAAGCCCCTAACGGCTAGTTTCTATGAGATACAACGGCTAGTTTCTGTTTTGGCTCCAACCAACGTCCACAAACCATCCAAGGGACTATAAATAGAGGCTTAGAAGCTAAAGGAAGCAAGGGGAACTACTCAGCAACTCCAAAACACATATTCCTCAAATCCTCAAGCCTCAACAACAAATCAAGAGCTACAAAGTCTTCATCATCTATCATTCTCTTATTCCTTGTAGTGCTTAGCACAAATCTTGTATAGGTTTTTACTCGTGCTTAATCTTTGTAATCACTTGCCTATCTAAAGGCCTTCTTTGATTACTTCTCTTGTAAACCAATTCATTCCTTGTAAAAGGGGAGGTTTCTCTTTAGCCTAAGAAAAAGAGGGAGGTTTCCCTTTAGCCTAGAAAAAGAGGGAGAAGAGGTTTCTCTTGAGCCTAGAAAAAGAGAGAGGTTTCTCTTGAGCCTAGAAAAAGAGAGAGGTTTCTCTTGAGCCTTGAAAAGAGGGAGTGTAACACAAATTCAAGATAGTGAATTTGGGAAAAATCCTTGGGAGCGTCTCAAGGTAGAAGACATAGGCAAGGTTGCCGAACCTCTATAAATCACTTGCGTACATTTCTCTTTCCCTACTCTCTTTAATTACTTGCAATTATATTTGTGCTTATTGTATTGAATTTGAATTGCATGCTTGCATAGCTTACAGAACTTAGAAAATATTCAAATAGGCTAGAGAATTTAGAAGAATCGAAAAACGGGCTTAAGGCTAGAAAAGAACCGATTCACCCCCCTCTCGGTATTGCCTATAAGAGCCAACAATTGGTATCAGAGCTTGGGCTCGAGATTGATTTAGACTAACCAATATCGAGCAACACGATCTTAAATGGCTCACTTGAATATAGGCACACCCCTAGGAGAAGAGGGATAATCATTAGTTAGACCTCCACTCTTCAATGGTGAAAATTATTCATATTGGAAAACTAGAATGATGTTATTTGTACAATCAAATGATTATGAAGTGTGGAGAATTATAGTGAATGGTCCTAGAATTCCCATGAAGAAAGTAGATGGAAAAGATGTCCCTAAGAGTGAGGATGAGTGGGACACAAATGACATGAGAGTGGCACAATTGAATGCCAAGGCTATGCACACTCTTTTTTGTGCATTAGGTCCCAATGAATATAATAGAGTCTCCCTATGTGAGAATGCCAAGCAAATATGGGACAAAGCCATCACACATGAAGGAACCAATCAAGTGAAAGAAACCAAAGTAGGAATGCTCACACATGATTATGAGTTATTTAGGATGAAAGAAAATGAGTCCATTAGCAAAATGTTTACTAGGTTTAATGATATAATTAATGGACTTAAGGCTCTAGGCAAGGCTTATTCCAATGTTGAAATGGTAAAGAAAATTTTGAATAGCTTGCCTAAGTCATGGGAGGCAAAGGTAACCGCAATAGAAGAATCTAAGGATCCAAATACCTTGTCTCTAGATGAACTTATGGGCTCTCTACTTACTCACGAAATGAAATTAAAAAGAAAGGAAGAGCCTTCAAAGAAAGTAGGGGTAGCACTTAAGTCTTCCACTCATGAGGATGATAGTGATGAGAGTGGAAATGAGGAAGAAAAGGAAATGGCAATGTTTGCCGAAAGATTCAATAGATTTATGAGAATGAAGGAGAGAGAGAGTAATAGGAGACATCAAAGGGGAGAGTCAAGTAAAAGAGAAAAGGACCCCTTAGTATGTTATGAGTGTAATGAACCGGGTCATACTAAGTTAGATTGCCCCTTACTTAGGAAGGAAAAGGATAGGAAGCCTAGAAAGAAAGCATTTGTGGCTGCATGGAGCGATAGTGATAGCTCCGATGAGGAAAATGTAGATGAAGAGGTAGCCTACTCATGCTTTATGGCTATTAGTGATGATGAGGCTAGTAGTAGTTCTAGTGAAGATAATGATTATACCTTTAGGGAACTACAAAATGCCTTTAATGATTTAGCAAATGCATTCCAATGCATGAACTCCAAATATAAGAAAATCATTGCTAAATTAAAAATAGAAAATGAAGCCTTGACTAATACTAAGCTAGAATTTGAAAAGAAATTAGAAGAGGCAAACTTAGAGATAAATGAGTTGAATGAAAAGAATAAAAATTTGCATAACTCATTTACTAGATTTTATATGGGTCAACAAAAGCTAGATCATATGTTAGAGACCCAAAGAGATTTCTTTGACAAAGATGGGTTAGGCTATAATGCTAAACAAAAAGAAACTCATCTTAAGAATTTCCTAGTGAGCAAAAATACCATGCATGATTTATCTATTACATGCTCACTATGCAATAGAATAGGACACTCTTCACAAGCATGCATATATAGGAAAACCACATTTAGAGGAAGAGTAGTTAGGAAAATATGGGTGCCAAAGCATGCTGTAAATAATGTTGAATTGTGCTTGAAATGGATCCCTAAAGGATCAAAAATTGTTAGCACTAACTCTCATGGACCCAAGAAAATTTGGGTACCAAAGCATGCTTGAATTTGTTTGTTGTAGGAGTGTTAGAGCATGGGAATACAATGAAACAATGGAGTTCAATTGCTCTACACACCTCTATGGAGTTTGCTTGTGCCAATGAGAGAGAGAAAGAGCTTGAGGATCCACCCTTGGCAAGGTCACAAAAATTCTTCAAAGGATAGCTCAAAGTGGACTTAACACATCAAGGCAAAGCACTCTCAAGCAAAGAAGTTTTGTAAGCTTATATTCTATCTTCTCAAAACTCATATATATTAAAATTATTTGTTTGATTTAATGAGGCACTTAGTTGATGATTATTGGTACATTGTGAGTTGAATGAATAAAGAAAAGGCATGTTGAATGAATGTTGATTGGTTAATGGTTAGTTCTTGATGCATTGGATGATTGAATGAAAGGCTTGATTTGTGATTTTGAAATGATTATTGAATTTCTGTAGTTTGAGCAAGTTTGATATGTTTAGATAACATATTTAGTTGCTCAAAAGCTGATAAATGTGTCATACATGCAAAATACCTTGTCATGAGCCTTAATGAAGAATATGCATGTTAGAAATCATGGCATGTTGTTCACAAGATGTATGTTTTAGTGATATATATGCTTAAAATCTATGTGAACAAGTTTGTTTTGACATATTTATGTAATTCAATGCATTGGTTTGGTCAAAATATACTTAAATCTCGAAATGACCTCCTTTGAGGCCAAAAATGTATTTTATTGTGTAAATTCTTCCAAAATTGCAAAATCTTTTGTAAAATGGTTTTTCATTCATGTTTTTCTTTCACACAAGTCCAAAATCATGTTTTACAAATGTTTAAACTCTTACTTGGACTTAAATTACTCAAAAACGGAGTTTTAGTACCTCACAAGTTCAATTTTCTGTCAAAACAACTGCAGAATCTGCAGGAAACATATGAGGGATCGATCCCCCTCCTAAAGGGATCGATCCCCCCAGGCCAGAAAAGGCTCTCTTGCATGTTTTCAACCGAAATTGAGAAGAACTTTTCATTGTTTTGATACTTTCTCTCTTCTCAACTTAAAATTCATTGTTTTAACTTCTTTTTGATGATCTTTAATATATGAAAACTCATTTTTCATTGATATCATGCCTCAACTTCATCAATTAATATCATTTCCAGCAAATGGTATCATCTTCAACAATCAATACCATTTTTCTTGAGCTCACAAGTGCAAAACCATTTTTCTTGTTGAAAACATTTATGATTTGCATAACTCTTGAAATAATCTTGAAATATACTTTCAATGAATGCTTAAACATAATTTTGAGAAATATTTCAAGAATTTGTGTATATATTTGAGAATTTGATAAACTTGTGCATTATGAATATTGATCAAACCTTTTGTTCATCTTAGTCAAGCATGCTTAGAGAATTTTATCTTATAGCTTGATTCACATATTCCCATTGAGCATCATGATATAATTCTTAGTGGAATTTGAATAGTTAAGGTCATATACTTTAATGATAAAATGATTAAAACTTGACCTTATGGATTGATTTCAAATATAAATTCAACAATTGATAATGGTCATTGGCTTATAATTAGTGATGATAAATGAATCCTAAATGTTGAGTTTCATGAAAATTTATCATCCATGAAATTAATTCTTTATGGCCAAATTATTAAAAAACTTGAGCGTTAATGACAACACCAACAATTGATACACATGCAGTGAATCTTGAGTGTTTTGATGTTGAACATGCATGTTTGCTTAAGTTGAATCAATAATCATGCCTATGAGATGAGAATAGTTGTTTTCATGATATTATGTGCTTAACCTCACTCATAGCTTATGGATTTTGATGATAAAATATATTTTAGCTTGATAATATTGATTCACTTAGGTGAAGCCATTTTAGTTAAAACAGCATATACCCTATAGAATGTTAAATGATGATAACAACTAGGGATATGGCTATTAATTGATTAAAATGGCAATTTTGAATCTTTCCTTACTCATAATTGGTTAAGGACTAGAATTGGAAAATGAGCATAGGATTTTTGTGCTTAAAACCATAGAAGAAAATATGTTTGCTTGAATACCTTATTGTTGAATCTTCCATATGGTATAACTTTGTGAATATGAATATGGATTAATACTTTATGACAGTATGCTTATGTTTAATTAATCCATATGCATATTTGATGATGTGTGATTGTGTTCTTGCATATTTAAGAATGATTATTTTCTTGACATGAACACACTACACATAGATATTGGATTCATGCAAAATGCCTAAATCAACCATCAGTAACAATTGGTATTTAGATTGAAATAACAATTAGTATCATTGGCAACCATAGTTTCAATAATTAGCAAGCCAAATCTAAATTGCCAATTGGTATGAACTTTAAATTGACAATTCTTCTCATACTCTTTAGTTTGAAATGACAAATAGAGAAGAATTCATTTAGGATATTTTTGCATGAAACTCTTGTGTGCTAGAATTTGTAGTTAATTGCTATATATCTTGATTCTATGCACACTCTTGCTTGAACGTGATTTATGAGCTCTTGCATATGATATGTCATCTAATTTTAGCTCATAATCATGATGTATTGCCATGCACCTTAGTTAGACTTTAGAGAACAATTGTTATACTTAGGTGCTTGCTTAATTTCTTACCAATTGAGACCTTATTGCAAAATTATTTATACACAATTGGTTTAGAATCATAAGTCATATTCTTTGCTGAATATTTCATACTCTTTGTGAATATTGACTTATTTATTTGTGCTATAAGTCCCATGTACTAACATGTTTCTTGTTGGATGGAGCATATTTTTATCTCTTCTCACATAGCCATGATTTTAGGGGGAGCATATTTTTTATTTTTCCTTCTTTTTGCTATGACAAAAAGGGGGAGAGATAGATATTAAAAGGGAGAGATATTAAGGGGGAGAGATAATGGGGGAGAAATAGTTTGAAAATTCATTTTTAAAACCCATGCTTATATTAAATGGGAGCTTTATAAAATCCTGCTTTATTTGAAGGGGAGTATTTTATCAAAGAATTTTCAAAGCAAATTTACATTAAGTTTTGTCATATCAAAAAGGGGGAGATTGTTAGCTTTAAATTGCAATATATATTTTGAAATGACAAAAACTTAAGTAAGCTTTAATGTTTTAATTCATATTGTAAATTTGCTTTATAACACATGATTTTCTTAATCCATTTTTAAGTGTTCATATCAAACATTAAGACCATGATTTAATGATATACTCTTATGGGTCTTAATACTTTATAACATGGTTTTTAATATTAAGTAATTTTCTCAAGAATTATTGAACATAAGTTTAGAAAATTACTTATAAGTTTTTGGACAATATTTTCATTTGAGAAAGTCAAGAAAAACTCCCTTAAAGCTTATAAATGTTTTGGGTTGAATTAAAATCAAAAGCCATAACATTTCTAATCCAAAAGTACAGGAAAAATGCCCTCTGGAAGAAAAGGATCGATCCCATAGGGAAAGGGATCGATCCCTTTTTGACAGAATGCCCCGGAAGGCTAGATTGAAGAAAAGGATCGATCCCTTTGGTAAAAGGATCGATCCCTTTATGCCAGAAAGCCCCCAACAGCTAGCTTCTGTGAGATACAACGACTAGTTTCTGTTTTGGCTCCAACCAACGTCCATAAACCATCCAAGGGACTATAAAATAGAGGCTTAGAAGCTAAAGGAAGCAAGGGGAACTACTCAGCAACTCCAAAACACATATTCCTCAAATCCTCAAGCCTCAACAACAAATCAAGAGCTACAAAGTCTTCATCATCTATCATTCTCTTATTCCTTGTAGTGCTTAGCACAAATCTTGTATAGGTTTTTACTTGTACTTAATCTTTGTAATCACTTGCCTATCTAGAGGCCTTCTCTGATTACTTCTCTTGTAAACCAATGCATTCCTTGTAAAAGGGGAGGTTTCTCTTTAGCCTAAGAAAAAGAGGGAGGTTTCTCTTTAGCCTAGAAAAAGAGGGAGAAGAGGTTTCTCTTTAGCCTAGAAAAAGAGAGAGGTTTCTCTTGAGCTTGAAAAGATGGAGTGTAACACAAATTCAAGATAGTGAATTTGGGGAAAATCCTTGGGAACGTCTCAAGGCAGAAGACGTAGGCAAGGCTGCCGAACCTCTATAAATCACTTGCGTACATTTTTCTTTCCCTACTCTCTTTAATTACTTGCAATTATATTTGTGCTTATTGTATTGAATTTGAATTGCATGCTTGCCTAGCTTAGAGAACTTAGAAAATATTCAAATAGGCTAGAGAATTTAGAAGAATCGAAAAACGGGCTTAAGGCTAGCGAAGAACCGATTCACCCCCCCTCTCGGTATTGCCTATAAGAGCCAACAAATCTAATTAAAAGTAATACAAGAGAGGAAAAAAACATTTTTTTCCTTTCTATTTCAATGTTTGGTTGGTTGTTTTTCTTTTTCTACTAAGCCATGCTAATTGAGTGATACATGTTTTTTTTACCATCTGCTGACTAAGTTAGCACCAATTTGCTTGAGTGTCCACTGATTAATTGAGTGATTTATGTTTCTTTTTAGTAACTTTCTAGACTAAAAATAATATGAAATTTGCATTTACTCTATTTTAGATTATGTTTCTAATCATACACTTTTCCTTTTCACTCTTTTGTAGCATGTTCCTACAAAATTTGCAAAACTATGCCTCTCAAAGATAACAACTTCGTCTTCTACATTGGAGAATAGAAAGATACTTAGCATATCTTTTACCTATACATAGACCACAACAAAACATTCTCTAACGAGCGGAGGAATTTTTCCAAGGACAACAAACTTAAGGTTGGTGATTCATGCCTATTCATGAAAATGACAAGTGATTACTTTATTATTCAAAAGAAGTGTTAAACGAACAAAGTCAACCTCCTTTTATTTAAGCCAGTATCTTCTTTTTATTAATATATTTTCAGTGTCCATTGATGTACACTTTTTTTAATAGTTTACTTCTATTTTTGTCCAATCTCACATAATTATTTGCTAAACTTTTAAAAAAAGCTTCCCTATCTTAAATACCTTATGTACCAACAAGAAGGTCATTTTCAAGTATGTATAATAAGATAGCTTTAACCAACAAGTGGTTGGAAGAAGTGAAAGTAGACTTCTTCTCCAAGCATTTGGATATGGTTCGAATCTTGGAGTTATCATTGTTGGGAGGGCTTTACCGTTTACTATTCTCAGTCCGAACATGATTAATCTTAAATCGTAAAACGAATGAGGATACCTGTGGTTATGCAAAAAAAAAAAGAAATCTTTAAGTATTTATTTTTGTCTTAATTTTTATTAATTATTTATTCTTTACAATTAAGTTCACTAATTAGGTAAATGATCTAATCTAAAATTAACACATACAAAGAATAAATGAAATAAATATATGGCAAACTAAACAAGGAAATTTACATAGTAATGTCAAAAATTTTGACCCTACTATAAGGTCAACATGTGACAATCGCAATTTTTTGACCTTGGTGAGTAAATCGATTTACTCTAGACTCTTATATTTTAATATGGACTATTTGAGAGATATGGGAATTAATGAATTAATATGGAAACTTATTTAATAAAGTGATGATTAAATTTTAGGAATTTAATTAAATTGAAAACTAAAGATCTAAATTAAGTAAATGTATATTAAACAAAAGTATGTATATTAAAAGGATAAAAGAAATATAGACATATGTAAATTTAATGAATTTATATATAGATAGATATAATGAGTAAATATAAAATATATAATTATGAATTAAACAAATAATAATATAATATAAATATATATTTAGTTAAAACTAAAAAAAGCATACTAGTATAATAATAATAATAATAATAATAATAATAATAATAATAATAATAATAATTGAAAGAAGGGAAAGAAGAAAAAGGGAAAGAAGAAGAGGGGAAAGAAAGAGGGAAGTCATCGACGGTAGGGAGAGAGAGAAGTTGTATTATCGGCTAAGAAGAGGGAAAAAAAAAAGGAGAGAGACAAAAAAGAGGAGGGCGCGGGCTACCAATGGGGACTTGCCAAGAAGAGAAATGAGAGGAAGGAATGTCGTTGCCATCGATGCCTCCTACTGCCATCGTAGAAAACTAAACCAAAGGTAAGGGGGCTGAATTGGATCTGAACAATTTCAACAAGGAAAAAAAGCAAAGACAAGAAAAAAATTGAAAAGAAAATCCTTTTATTTTTTTTAAAGCTTAAGAAAGGGTAAGAGATTCTTTAACTTTTCTTGATGGAATTATTTTGTGATTTTATAAATTCTCTAACATTTGCTTGGTAGGAAGGATAGAAAAAAGTGAGGATGAAAAATTTGCTAAGATAAGAACGAAAAAGTTGCTAATCTAATGGACAATTAGATTAGCAACTTTTCCCTCCTCACTTTTTTCCATCTTTCCTACCAAGCAAAGCCTAAGTGTGATTGCATTATTGAATTCTAGTGAAAATTTCAAGTGTTAATTTAGTGGAATTGGCCTAAGCTTGGAGTTTTACTATGAGCTAAAGTTTGTGAAATTTGGGTAAGATACTTTTACAAGTTTAACGTATTATTGTGTTGTGTAGGCCATATTGGATAGTTGATTGTGTGATTATACGTATTGTGGATGGTTGATGGATTATTGGGTAAAACTTGTGATTTCAGTGTTTGATAAAATAAGGCAAAGACAAAATAAATGGTTGCGTAACAATGGAAATAGGTAAGTGTTAAAGCCTTTACAGTTATATTATCGTGGGTGTGACGTGAAAGGGATTCTTGAATGATGGGATTGATGTTATATTGTTTTCGAATTTATTAAGTTATACTTGTAACATAATATTTAAATATTCATAAAATGCTAATAAGACCCATAATTGTGGTGGGAGTGTTAGTGATATTATTGTGATGTGAAACTAATTGATATGGTTTGCAAACATTATGGTGTATGTGACTACTTGACATAAGTGTTATGTTTGATGTGCTTTGGTATAGTGATGTAAAATTGGAGTTGGTAAAATACTTGAAACCCTACCTTGGTGATTGTGAGATGGCTAGTGTGTAAAATGTTATCAAGTTAGTATTGAGTAAGTTTGACTATCACTAGATCATTGATAGGAAATAAATGAAGATATGGAAGAGGATTATGGTAAATTATGAAGTTGAAATGGGAAATATAAAGTGTGACATTGTGGAAACCGAGTTAGGCAGAGTAATTGCTTATGTTAACCAAATAATGATGTTCCAAAAGTTATCTTCTGATATGTGTGAAGAGTGATAAGAGGTTATAGTATATCATTTGATTATGGTTAGGAAATTCTAATTATCTAACGAAGTACGTTGAAAGAAAAGTATTTGATATATTAACTGAGAAAATGGGCCATGATGAATTGTTTGCTAAAGTAATGTAATCTTGATATTAAATATGCAACTCTAATGTCTTATTAATATAGTTGTGATATTGGCTTGGATATAAATGCATAGATTATTGCTATTTTGATGGATTTTGTCTCAAAGTTAGGAATTGGATGTGTGAATGACGATTGATCTTATGGTTATTAACTGAATATATATGTAGTGGTATGGCATTGTGATCTTAATACACCATAAGATTTAACTTGAGAAATGAATTGACATGCGATTCTGGATGATACTGGAATACATACATACATACATACATACATACATACATACACATATACACACATACACACTCACTTATGGTGTGATCATACTGGCTAATGAGGGCATTGTAGCGCATGTGATGTATATGATAAACTGATGATGAATAAATGGATTTATTTAGTTTTGGATAGTCATGAGAATGATGCATTTGACATAATGCTTGATTCCATAATATTACATTTTGAAACCATTTTGAAACCCATGACTTAATTCATTGGCCTTAAGCATACATGACATGAAACTTGACTATTTGAAAGTGTGCGTTGATTTAAATACATATGTTAGAACTTTGAAACATTTTATCAGTTTTGGAAAAAGAGAGCAGGTGGCATTATTTATATCCATAAATAAGTTTTAAAGGAAAGCATGACATAGCTTTGGTGATTTAAAAAACTATTGAAATTCATTACATGTGAACTGGTTGAAATTTTGAATTTTCAGAACTTTTAGAAATTTGGATTCTTAGATTATGGCAAATACTTTAAGTCAATAAAGTACTATAGACACGCCTGAAAGGAGGTCCCTCTTCAAGCAATCATGCTTTTGGACAATTGTCATAGACAAGTCTCAGTTCACAACACGCTTGATTAGTGGAACTAGGGCTTCAAATCTATGGCCATAGATAATTCCTTAGTCTAGGGATGTTTGACGCACTGAACAGCTACATTGTGATTAGACAAGGCTTTATTGAAGAGTTCAATATGATTACACCATAACTCCTTCTGAATATGATTTTGAATATAGTATTTTTCAGATTTGTAATTTGAGTTTATTTAGAACTCTGGATAATAGTTAGAGTATTGTTTTGGAACTTATGAACCATTATTTTAGAACTCTGGATAATAGTTGGAATATCATTTTGGGATATACAAAAGAGCATATCCATTTGAATAGAAACTAGAATTCTGAACTTTAAACTGGTTTTTATAATATATGTGATTTGCTTGAGACTATATACACTTTAAAATTGCACGTGACATGATGTTACATGGTCCATGCTTTTTATACATAATTGTATACCATGCTCAACATGATTTGAAACCGTACATTCTTGCACGAGATTTTATATTGCAAGCTACATGATTTGAGACTGCATAAGAGTTTTGAAATCATTGTGCTACATTGGATTGGTTTTTGGGTAAACATTATAGATTGATATTGTGATAAGTGATGAATATTGTGGATTGATGTTTTTGTTGACAAGTGTTGCAAAAAGGGATAATGAGGTACAAAGTACCATTCCATCCGTACCCTAAAACCCTGGCACATCTAGAGCCCTAAGACATGATTCGTGACATTTTATAAGAGTATATGATGATGTTATGATATGATATGATATGATATGTGTATGAAATGATGTTTGAAATCTAAACATGCAAAATTCATGCATTTTTATTTAGGATAGTATAATTTTACTTCTGCACTTATATGAGTATCTCACCAAGCCCTCCCTTATTAAACTTTATTTAATATTTTAGATCTATTTCAAGCGCTACAGGACTAGAATAATGTCCCAACTCTTCAAGCTACTACTTTTTGGATATTTTGGGTATATAAATATTCTCTTATCGTACACTCTTTTATTTTCAGATATTTTTTTTGTACATTATTATAGGAAGAGATCTAAACAAGTTAATAAACAATTACTGGATTAATTTGATGTCTTTTGATATGGAATTAAACCATGCTCACTGTATATAATGTATATGGTGACGAGGTTTAAAGTCCATAGGTCTAATTGTGATTGTGGATTCATGGATGGAAATATAGCTATTGATCTAAACTATAATTGTGGATAATTCTAGAACCTTACGGATGATACAAATCTCATATAAGTGTTTAGACTAGGATCTTGAGCAAAGAGCTCAAAATAGGACAAGTAGTTTACTACATCACATTTAGAATCACACGACACTTAGACAAACCTAAATTAGAAAAATGAAAAATTTGCTCACAATTTCATACTTCCGCAAATGAATAAGAGACTTATCGTAACCTTTGGGTCGTGACACAACGTAATTGTAAGGTTAATGTAAACAAACATGATTAAGTGCAAATTTAATGTCATTAGGTGTAAAATATGTTCAAAGTCTCATAAACACATGAAAATAAACATAAAATTAGAATAAATAGATATAAAACACATAATAATTTTGCTAAAAGATGTGTTTATGCTCATTCTTATTTTTTACGATATTTCTAACATATTTTATACCTAATGATAGTAAATTTATGCTTAATCATCTGTGTTTCACATTGACCTTACAGTAAGGTAAAAATTCTAACCTTGTTGTAGAATTCTCCAACCAAATAATAATAGAATGAAGTAAGACTTTAAACAAGCCATTAAAGCTTTTCCTCACCTTGACATCTGTTGTATCTTGAAACCATGTAGTGTTTGCAATGTGATTGTTGATTACATCTTGTTCTAATGCTCCATGAAAACAATACTTGGTTTCATTTACACCATACTAACGTTCTTTAAACCAAGGTATTGGTTGAAAAGCATTTACAGCATCATCTTGGTTGTATCATGGGAAAGATTTCGAACAAACAAAATGTTATTTGGTGGTAGCAAGCTAGGAAGGCGGAAAGCTTGGGGATGAAGCTGGGATGGTGAGCAATGGACTTCGATAGTGGCGATGGTGCAGGCAAGATGATGAAGCAGGGAACGCTAAACAGGGCAAAAATTAGAGACGATGCAAGGCAATGAGCTCAGGGATGAAGCAGGGAACGATGCAAGGTGTGGTGCAGGGGTTGTGTAAGGATACAAAAATAGAAGGGGATGCTACAAGAAAGATGCAAGAACAGCAAGGGGTGGGATGTAGGAAGGATGGGGCAATGTATAATGAATGCAATGAGGATGATGCCAAAAGAATGGATGCAGGGAAGGACCAAGGATGATGAACCTATTTGTTACATAGTAGGGAGCGATGCATGGGTGATGCTATGAAAGACCAAGGTAGTGAAGGTGTAAGGCAGATGCAAGGGACCAAGGCAATGAAGGGGATGAAGCTGTCAATTAGGTGATGAAGAAGGCAATGAGCACCAGTTTTTTTCCTTCGATTTTTCTTGCTTCAGTGTGTCTTTTTCCTCGTATTTTGTGTTATTTATATAGACTTAAGATCTATTAATTTTAGAAACTCTTAAGGGCTAAAATTTGGATTTTATTTGATTCTTATCAATTTCCACTGATTTTATTTAATTACTAGAATTAAAATCTACTGTAAGATCTAATTTTGCTTGCCCTTCAAGTTTAGATATTTCGATTTTTCTCTTTCTATTTTACCTATTATTTTATCGAAATCGAAAATAAAAATAAGAAATAAAATCAAAATCAAAATATAAATAATATTAGGGAAAATAATTAAAGAGGTGAACATAAAATGGACCCATAACACAAACTAAATGAGCTTCAAGCCCATGAACAACGGTAAAATCAAAATATTTGAAGAAAATCCAGACAAAAATGACATCTACAGTTATAGTTTTTCTATTTTGATCACTTTAATTAATTGTATTTTTTTGGCATCTTTGTAGGGATTTTGTATTCATGCTATTCTTCGGATTTGCAGAATAAAATACATGAAGGAGGTTTATATCATATCAAAAAAAATTTTGTTGTAAAAATTAAAGAAGATTATCGCGTAATTGCTACAAAAGCTAGTATGATTTGTTCTTTTCATGCTAATACCATCATCAAAGAGACGCTTAATAAAAGAGTAAATACTCCAAGGCATGTTTTTGAGTTCGTAGCTTATGATCATTTTCATTAGTGTTCAACGAGGTGTTTAACAGGTTATTTTTTATATTTTATTATGGATTTTAAGTTTTGTGTTTATCCTTAACTTTTTAAATTAAATACAATTTTTTCATTAGATATTATTGGCGGTTGTTGTTGGAATGGGTTTGTCTCATCGTCGAATTGTTGGTGACGAGTCTATAAATTACTAGATATAAGCCAACGCAATGCTGCGGATCTATTTTTATTTTTACAATTTTTAAAGTTAGTTAAGTTGATTATTAAATAAGAGTTATTAGACATAAGAAATATTTATTTCCTTCATAATGTTTAGTACAAAAAATAAACATGTTTACTAAGGAAAGAGTTTATAAAAGAAACGTGTTTACTAATGATAGAATTTATATATCAAACAACATATCCAAAAATAATTTTTTGAAAAATTAAGATTAGCTTGGATTAAAAAAATACACAATACTTAAGTTAAATAGTATGACAAACAGATAATTTGTGCTAAAAACAAACAAATTAAGATAATAATACAACAACAATAAAAACTAAAGCACTAATATATATCTTTATATACGGCATAATGGTTCAGACAATTTAAAAAAGAAGAAAGAAAAAATTAGCTAAGAATGTTTTGTTCATATTATTAATTATGTGTAAAGTTTTTAAACTCATCTGTAAATATTTTTATTTTAAGAATAACTAATTGAATTATTTATATTTACTCCAAAGTACAATATGTAAAGTAAAAGTATTTTTCCTAGAAAAGTTGAGATAAAAAAACTCTTTCATATAATAATTTTTATTCAAAAGCAAAATTTGGAAAATACATAATTTATATGTATTTGAAGTATTATTGTTTATATTTTTTAAAATTATTATGAGGCGAGAAAAGAACCTATTATTGTGATTTGAGATTGTTTTATATAGCTAGTATATTTTTCGTGTTTAGTAAGTTTACATCTGCTAGTAGAGATATAATTTTAAAAA
The DNA here is from genome assembly GCA_031772115.1 of Heritiera littoralis. Classification (NCBI taxonomy): domain Eukaryota; kingdom Viridiplantae; phylum Streptophyta; class Magnoliopsida; order Malvales; family Malvaceae; genus Heritiera; species Heritiera littoralis. The sequence continues at coordinate 261,729 of JAPDPK010000192.1, read as the reverse complement.
AATAGATTTAGAGAAATTAGATCTAAACTTTTTTAATTAAAAATATCTAAATCAATTAGCTTTTGTGTTGTTTGATTTTTTTTCCTTGATTAAAAATCAACTAAAAGATAAATGAATTTTTTTATTTTATTTTTTATTAATTTTTTATTTTTATAATGCATCATTTGTTAAACCCCCTATCATATTTTTATTTTGAATTTTTTTAATTTATGCGCCGAATCTTATTATTGCCGGAGAAAAAATTGAAGATTTAAAAATAGATTAAAAGGCAAAACAAAAAAATTCAAAAATAAAATAAAATTAAAGAACTTAACTAAAAAATGAAAACCTAAAAATAAATTAGAGGGCATAATTAAAAAAATATTTAAAAAAACAGAAATAAAATGCTAAATCAATTGAGACACGACACATGGCTCGTATGGGAGACAAAACATTGAATGGAATGGGTTAGAAAGGTGAAAGAAAATAAGTAAAAGACAAAACCAATGTGAAGCTAGACGTGGAGCAAAAAAAAGGTGATTTTTATATAATTTAAATAATATTAAAAATTATTAACTTAATTAATTTTTAAAATGTTTTAACATATATATTTAATATTAAAATATTTTATTTTATTAATTATCAACATTAAATATATAGAAATTAATTATCTACAAAATATATACTATAAATGCATTTGTAAATGTAATCTATCATTAAAAAAAATGTACTGTATATGCATTTGAAGAATTATTTAATTATTGAGTATTTGTTAATTGTTATGTGTTAGTTAAACAATATTTTTGGAGAATGATTTTATATTTTTAAAATTTATTATCATTATTGATAAATATTAAAATAAATATATAAAAATTTATTATTTGAAAGATTAATTTTTTATGAAAATAAATATATAAAATTTAAAGATCAATTTTTTATGTTGTTTATTTTTTTCTCTATTAAAAATAAAATTCACATATAAATGACTTTTTTTTTGTTCTTTAAATTTATGAAAAAAAACAAATAAAAAAATGTTGAAGAACCAAAAAAGGGAAAAATTGAAAAAAAAAAAAACTCCAAAAGCTGACACGTGGCGTTTGAGGGGACAAAAATATATATAGTTATAGATATGATGTTGCGCCTTTAAGAATTGTTTTTCTTTTTTGTTTTAATATTTTTTTTATATTGGCAATATTATAACAAGAATATTTTTATAAAAGGCTAATCACTATTATAAAAGACTAATCTTTTATTATTACTGGAATTAAATGTCTCTTTGCAATCAATCTTTTTTTTTATGTATGTACCAAATGTTATCATCTTATCTTATGCAACAAACATGATCTTAAAGAAAAACTCATAATAAAAAATTATTTTTTTAAGTTGAATGTGCCCTAAATTGTAAATTGTACACCTTTCTAGGAACATTTTTCATTAATGCCAAAAATTAAGCACAGGAGAAAATAGTAGTGGATAAGTTGAAGTTAGTGTCGTGTGTTGGAGTCCAATAAGTTCTTTGGATCAGATGCCATGCTCAGTGACCTGAATTATGGTAAGAACAGAACAAAATTATCTTCCCGTGGTGGTGGCTAACTTTGTGTGAAATTAGGGAGGAAAAAGAAAGCAATATCATGTGCAATTTATATAAAACAAACACAAAATGAAAAGGAACACTTAACTTAAAGGATTGATTCAGTAGTGTAAGATTTAACTGAATTCCTAAGTGAGAATGATCTATAACAGGAGGTTCTGTGTTCGAATCCTCACCAAATCAAATTTCTTTAAACCAATGCCAACCACGTAGCATGAATGGGAATTAATCTCATACCCAGTGTATTATAAGAACACCTCATGATATATAACAAAAAAAGACCTCTTTTACCTGGTTTGGATTCTTCATACTTCACAACCTAAATCCTTCTTTTTAACATCAACTTTCCCTTTCCATTTCCTAGGATGAAGTTTTTCCTTTTGAGGCATAAATTCAAGAATGAAATTAACATTTGAATGTTGAATTTTAATTTTAGTAATCAGAAATTAGTTTTTAATAACTTCAAATATATATTATATACATAATTAGTAATTTAAATATGTTTCCGATTTTGCGGAAGTATATAGTTTTAGAAATTGATATCTCAATGATTAAAATTTAATCTTCAAATATGTATAAAAAAATTAATAATTGAGATATGCTACCTGCCAACCATTGTCCTCACCCTGTTGCATGAGATAATTTTCTAAATAAAAATACTGTAGTCGGCAATACATGTTTTATGAAGGCCAAAGCCTTGAAGCAGGAATTAGTAAATGACAATCAAGTGGAATAATAATGCTTTGTCCCCAAAGTTTTGGCTGTCTTACTCAAACATGCAGTTTGCTTATGTTTCCCATCAAAAGTTGTTGGAACATCCTCGAGTTCACACTCCAAATTTTCACAGTCAATCCAATTCCAACAGGAGTGAAGACTAAACATATCATCCAAATAAAAGCCACATTTGCAGCCAAATAGTGCAACCTTAGATTAAAGACGACAAATCCAAAGGTCGAATAGCGAAAAGAGTTAAACAAGAGCAAATACAAAGATTATTGTAGGTACCCAATTTGGTTTTTAAGGATATCTTTCAGTCCTCGCCCAGTTATTCACACATTCCAATAATCTCTCCTTAAAACCAAGGAGACATTTTATATTTATACCAGCAACAAGCAGCACACAGAATATTAAGATGACAAGAAGCACACAGCAGATTTAAGATGACAAGAAGCGAGTCATCCATGACTGAAAGCGAGACCAAGCCAGCTGGACTGCAGCTTCATCCTCATCAGGCATTCCCATGTCCTTCCTCCTCTTTATACCTTCTGGGGACCTGTTCATGAAGGCATGTGCATTGCCTGGATACATATGTACCTCAAATGGAGTCCCTGATGCTTTCAGTTTTTCCTCCAAAGCCTTTGCAGCCTGAAAACTCAGCAATCCAGAAGTTATTTGTCAGCTACCATTCCATTGACATAACCACTCGATTGTTTATTGCTTTGGCTACTTAAATTTTTACTTTCAATTCAGAAAATCAAAAACTGTGAAGGATTTAAACATAAAGGTATATTTGAAGAAACAAAAGAAATGAACGCCAATACATGGAAATAAAAAAAATTACATTCTTGCTTCACAAAAAGTAATGTTCTAATTTAAAATAAAAACAAAGACCTACAGTAAATTATTTATTTAAATCTGCTACTACTTACTAATTTTGCTTATTTTAAACCAAACAGGAAAACATTACATTTTCTATTTGCTATGCTTTAAAACACCATAGGAGCTAAACAGAAAATACTTGGTATAACATAACAAATGTAGCAAAGACAAGAACCTAATGAAGCCATTTGTCAAAAAAACAAATATCCTAATGAAGTCTTTGAAATTTGATCATTATATCAACTAACTAATTACAGGCTATGCATTATCTAACATCCAATCCCCATTGCATGAAATCAAAGATAAATTAGAAAATTAACTATTTTCTGTGGCCCTAAAAGAATCTCTTGTCTCTTTCAATCAACAATCATCCACCATTTACATGTAACCAAGGTTTCTGAAAGATAAATGAAGCCACTGTGCTAGGTTCCTGGTCAATTTTAAAAACTTCTCCCAGTAAATTGGCATTGCAGAACCTGATAAACATAATCTAATCCCTCACTGCGCTTTTATCATTATCCTATTCATGTTTGCCTGCTTGGTTATGTGTCTTCCCTCATAATATTCACCTTTTTTTGGATAAGCCATAAATCTTCTCTTTAAATATGTACAGAACTAAATAATCTCAAATTGTCAACAACATTCCAACCTTTCCAGTGATAGCATTTTTTTAAAATGAAAACCCAAGCAATAAGCATCCTGAAGACTGCCACAAATCAGGGTCTATTTCTCCATGTGAACTACTTTTAGATAGAGAATAGAGATATATATCAATAAATATTTTTTCGTTCTTCTCACCAATCATGAAATGCAGATTAAAACAAAATTATTTATCAAAATCATGGTATAGCTAAGTAGAATGAGTTATAAATGGAGATGCACACTATATATATATATATATATATATATATACAACATAATATGAATGCAATAACATTTTAAATAATAAAAAGGGATAAAAACTCAGGAGGGTGCAATAAATATAGAAAATTTCGATAACTGTGAGTTGAATGTATATCTTTCCTTTCCAGGGACTTCACATCTTTTTTTTGAATGCCTACAAAACTCTTTTCTATATTCTATATTCATTTTTAATATATATTTTAATTGATTTAGGCATTAAAATCTCTAGTACAAATATCATGTAAAAAAATTTAAAACTTCAATATAAAAACACTAATTTCAAAGCATTTGGCTTTATCACCTTGCAATTAAACATGAATAATCAAGCTGAGACAAAAGGGTTATTCAACTTTAGTTATATCAAAGTTTTAACAACCATTAATTTTCAAATCTGTCTTAGGAATCTCAAACTTAGGTTCCGTTTGATTCTCTGAAAATGACTTAAGAAAATGATTTCTTAAAATTATTAAATTTTTTTGAAAAATTAAAGATTTTCTGTTATTTGGATGAATCAATGAAAAATATTTTCCGTTGATTTTTCTTTTGAAAAATCTATTTTTCTTTTTCAAATGATATTAATTTTGCTAATAAAATATTAAAAACTATTTATTAATATTAAAAATAATTATATTTTGAAAATGATATTTAATATTATATTATTAAATATTTAAAAGAAAACTATTTATTATTACTTCTTATAATAATATATTTAAAAATTTGAAGTAATATTATTAATTTAATATATATATAAACTATTAATAATATATTACTATTTATTTTTGAAAGATTAAAACTATCTACACTATTAAAATAAGTATATTTTAAACTGAAAGTATTTATTATTAAAATCATAACAAAAGTATTATTTAAGTATATTCATTATTAAATTATTAAAATAAAATATTTGTAGATAAAATATAAAAACATTAGATCTTCAATTAAAATATTAGCAAATTATTATAATATTAATTATTAATTATTAAAATAATAGATATATCATTTATTAAATTAGTATTTATAATTTATTATTACAATAATAATATAATATTGTTTATTATTATAATATTAAAACTATTTAAGATTAATAATATACAAAATAAATTATTTAAACTTAAAATATTGAAAGATTTTTAGTATTAATATTTAAAAATTTTAAATAATTAAATAAAAATAATTAATATAATAATATTTTATGTAGGGTTAAATGAAATCAAAGTAAAAAAAAAAAAAATCATGCTTAAGGTTTAACTTGAATGAGTCATACTCATGTTCTTAACAAACAAGCTTACATATAGACAACCATTTTTTGAAAAATGTCTTCATTTTTCAAAAGAGTAAAACATCATCATCATCAAAGTCTTTATCCCAATATTGGAATAGACTACATCAATCAATATATAAACTCACACTAATTCATCAGCATGAATTCTCCCCCACTAATTCCTATCTAAGGCAATTTGCTCTTTCATCTCTCGTTGTGAAATATCTTTTTGAATAATTTCCTTCCAAGTCCTTTTCCTCCTTTCCCTAGTCTTGACTCTTGTTTTGTTCACTCATAGTCTTCACTCTCATAACTGAAGCATCTACGGGTCTACGATGTATGTGTCCAAACCAATGTAAACGACTTTTACTCATCTAGTCTCCAATAGATGCCACTCCAACCTTCTTGCAAATGTCTTCATTTCTCGTATTTCCACACATCCATCACAACATTCACATCTCTGTTACACTCATCTTCTACATATGCAGTCTTTTAATCGCCAAACATTCACTACCATAGAGCATTGCTATTGTAACAATTATTTTGTAAAACTTGTCTTTCAACCATATAAAAATTCTTTTATCGCAAAATACACCAATAGCACTGCTTCACTTCTCCAACCAATATGGATCCTATGGATCAACATCGATCTCTACGTCTGTACAATCAACCCCAAATATCTGAAATAATCCCACTTGGGGATTGCTATCGCACCTAGCATCACTATGTTATGATCTTTCTGTTTATTTGAACTAAATTTACATTTCATGTATTCAGCCTTTACTCTACTTAGTCTGAATTCTCTTGATTTTATCATCTATCTTCACAATTCTAACTTCACATTAACCTCTACTCTAGTCTTAGCACACACGACAATATCATCTACAAATATCATACACCAAGGCACATTAACCAAAAATGATCTTAACATTGACCTTTGATTTAGTCTTACTGTGATAGGAAATTCGCTTGTTTGCCCTCCACATTTCCTTAGATGTCATCTCCATACACCTTTATTTCAATATATTTAACGAGATTCTTTTCTTCATTAAAGACCACCATAACACTCGTTTAGGTTCTTTATCATATGCTTTCTCCAAGATATGAAGATCTTTACCTTATACTCGAGAATGCTCCACAAGTTTTAGAAATAAGTGTATTGCCTTCATAATTGATCAGTCAAGCATAAAATAAATCTCTACATTCATCCTTAATTTCCGTTCTATCACTCTTTTTGATAATTTCATCATGTGACTAATTAGTTTTATGCCTTAATAAGTAAACTAACTCTGCATAACTCCCTTGCTCTTATAAAATGATCCCAAAGCACTCTTCCACCATTCCTCGAGCATCTTATTAGTGTGCCAAATCTCATTCAAAAGATTTTTCAACCACATAACACCTACCTCTAAGGCATTTTCAAACTTTGATAGGAATATCATCAGACCAACAGCTTTTCCTGTCTTCATCTTCTTCAGTGTCTCATTACCTCTACCTCTTTGATTTTGCGCATAAAGAATCGGTTCATATCTTCGAGAGGCATCGAAATATTGCTTAAAATTTGGCTTCGTCCGTTGTTAAATAATTTATTGAAATCAAATAATTATGCCACCTTTCTTTAATGCCATTATCCTTAATTAGAATTCTTTAGTACTCATCATTGATATATTTCACGAATCATAAGTCACAACTTCTCTCTATTACTCGTGCCAATCTATATATCTCTTTCTTTCCGTTTTTTATGTCCAACTTGTTATAAATCTCTTTCACAACATTTGGCTTAACTTCTACCACTACTCTCTTTGCCTCCTTTCTAGCTAATTTGTATTTTGTGAAACTCTCTTCAATGTTGTTCTTCTTCAATGTCTTGTAACAATCTTACTTGGTCTTTATAGCTTCCTTAACTGATTCATTCCATCATATTGTATCTTTTCCGATCAATGCCCTTCCGTTTGATGCTCCTAATATCTTCTTGCCCACCTCCCAAATGCATTTTGCCATCTTGTTCCACAATATATTTAAGTTCTCGGTCGTCCACTCTTCTTTTTGGATCTAACTATTTCTACATACTGTTTGACAGTCTTCTTTTAACTTCCACCATCGAATCCTTGTAGCTCCTTTCTATTGGCCCTTTCAATGCTATTTATGAATTTTTCATGTCTAAAACTAATAGTTTGTTGCATGGTAACACTCACCTAGGATAACCTTGCAATCCAAACATCTGCGTCTATCTTAGAGGTGGCAAACGGGCGGGTTCGGGCGGGTTTCGGTCCGGATTTTTCAGTTACGGGCTTTTTCGGTTACGGGTTTTCTCGGTTACGGGTTTTTTCGGTTGCGGGTTTTTTCGGTTTCGGATTTTCTCGGTTGCGGGTTTTTTCGATCTCGGGTTTTCTCGGTTGCGGGTTTTCTCGGTTTCGGATTTTTTCGGTTGCGGGTTTTCTCGGTTTCGGTCCGGTTTCGGGTTCGATCCGGTTTTAATCGGGCGGGCTTAGCGGGCTTAGTCAAATTATTTTAAAATTTTATAAATTATAAATATTTTATAATTTTGAATGTAATAATTAATTTAATTTTATATAGTTAAATAAAAATATAATAAAAATGCTAAATTAAAGTTAAAATTTAATAAATGAGAATTGTATAATATATATATTATTGAGAAATTTGGTTGGGATGATTTTGAAAACATTGGGAGTGGACTAATGAAGAATATAGTTATCTACAATAATAAAAGAGAACATATCATCTATAATTATTACATTATAATTAATTAATCAAAATTTAAAGTCACGTGAGATCTATCAAAATAATACATAAAGTTCACACTTGTAAATGATGGACCAGTACATAATTTTTAATTATAATTGATTAATTATCGTAAAAAGAATTACAAGTAAAATACTCGAAGACGTAAAAGACATTGAAAAAGTTTTAAATCTTGCATTGCATTTGCAAGAAATGAAAGCACTCTTGCTATTGTAAACTTTTGCCTTGGAAGCATCTGTATTTCTGTACTAATTAATTTTTTTGTCCACAAACTCCAACTACTAAAAATCATCTTTGAATTGCCAACAACCTCTTGGCCTAGTGGTTAAAGATAAGTTGTCGCATATTATAAGTCTTGAGTTTGAATCCAACACCCCTATCTAGAGCTGTTAGTGGGCCGGACCGGGCCGGTTCTCACCGGTTCTGGCTGACTAACAACTTAAACCGGTCCGAACCGGTAGTGGACTGGTCCGAGCCGGGCCGTTTCGCATTATTTTTACTTGCGAACCGGCCCAGTTCATGGACCGGTTCGGTCCTTTTTTAATTTAAATTTTTTATTTTTTTAAATTTATATTAATTTATTTTAATAAAAATAATATATATTAATATATTTTTATAATTTAATCTAACAAATTTATTTTTATAATAAATAATGTTAATAGTTTAATTTAACAACAATTTATTATAAAGTTATTATAATTTATTTAATTAATGTAACAATAATGTAAAAATAAATTACTATAAAATTATGTAATAAAACTATTGTTATAATAAAATAAAATTATATTATGAATATGATATTATAATAAAATTATTATGACAAAAAAAATGAAATTTAGAGAATAAAATGATAATATTATAAATTTGAAATAAGAGAATTTAAGTGAATTTGAGAGAGTTTGAGTGATTATTGAGAAAGTATAAGTGAGTATTAAAAGAATAAGAGTGGATAAGCGTTTAGATTTAAGACAAAATATGAAAAAAAATTTTTAAAAAATAAAATAAAATAAATTAATATTTATAGAGGAAAAATGAAAATTTAAAACAATTTTAAAAATTTTTAAAAATAAATTAAAAAAAAAGGGAGGGAAACGTTCCCTCCCTTACAAAGTTGATGGGCAACGTTCAGGCCGTTGCCCATCAACATAGGCAGTAGCCTACAAAGGCTACTGCCTACATGCCTGCCACTGCATGCGCAGTGGCAGGCTGCTTTTTTTTAAAAAAAAATATTTTGTTGAACCAGACCGGTTCAACCTCGACCCAATAATCACCTCTACCCCTATCTTCAGTTATTTAATATTTTTCTTGTAATAAAAAAATTATCTTTGAATTTCGATTATAATTAAAATGATTATAATAGACATTACATTATATTAGCCTTAATAATTCGTATATATATATTTTGTATTTGTATTGCATCAAATATATTTGTATCATATAAAATAAAAAAATTATTGTATTAAAATTTATATTGATATACCAAACACAATTTTTTTCTAATTTTTATCAAAATTTGATCCAATGTCACATTCATTTTTTTTAATTATCATATCTACATTGCATGACAGTATATTGAGATAAAGATATTTCAAAGTTTGCTTTGGAAGTTTTTTCATGTGATTCTCAAGGGAGGGAAAAGGTATATTCCCAAAGAATTTGAAATTTTTTTGTAACATGGGAAAAGCTTGTTTGGAGGGAATTGAAAAATGACAATCAAACAGATCTCATTTCACACGAAACTCTCATAAATAAAATATTATTATTCATTATTTTTAATTTCTTTTGTTGTTTTGACTAAATTTATATAAATATAAATTATTACATTTTAATGTTTTTATTACTTGATAATTATTATTTATTTTTTTAAATTTCCTGTGATATTTACATTTGTTATAAAATATATAATTATATATTAATAATTATATAAAAATTTATTTTTTAAATGAGCCAAATATATATAGTAAAACTAAAAGAAAGTGAAAATCCAAAAGTATTAGCTATACAAATAAATAACTAACAAATTATAAATAAATCACACTAAACAATTAAACATTTATATAAATAGCTTTATATTCTTAACAATAACTTATTGAGTCATTGTTTTTTTTTAGGTCAATATTGGGTCATTGGAATTTAGATACCCTTAGTTCAATAAATTTCTTTTTTTTTTTTACTTTGTTTAATTAGCTTTTTTAATAATTATATTATATTTTTAATAAAATTTTAAATTTTTAAGAATCTTTTTTACATTTATTTTGTCTTTTAAATGCCAACATAATTAGTTATTAAATTAAATTTAACCGTATAACTAGTTAACTAATTCTTCAATTATAATATTGAATAAAATTATAGTATACATTAAAAAAATAATTAATATTATGAATAATTAGTCAATTAATTATCTCAATTTTATATTTATTTTGTTTTTAGTTTATACATAAATCATAATATAACATTATTTTTATTAAATATAATCATACTCAAACACATTAATTAATCAAATATCTCATTAAAAATTTAAAACGTTAAATTAAACAAGTTATATATATATATATATATATATATATATATCAATTGACATTATATTATAAATAATAACATTCGATATAATGTACAAAAAAAAAACCATTTGATATAATGATGTAAATGGGTAATATATAATCAGGTACCGGACACTACTCAACTCTATAAACGAATAATTATGAGTTCGGATAGTGTTCTTATTACCCGTATCGGATTCGGGTAGTACCCTTATGGTACGCTATACTCGATTAACTTTTGATCAAGTAGTATATGGTACCTGAACTTGTTCATCAATTATATGAAAGTAATTAAAAATTATATGCTTGTACAAAGATTTGAACCATGACCTCTTATATTTATTGTTATATGTTTAACCACGTGAGCTAGATTGAGAATTTGTTATATTTGTTGTAAATTTTATTTTTCTTTTAACACAACTTGCAATTTAAAATTTAATGAAACATTGTTGGCCAAAAAAATAGTTTACTGAATAATAATAATAATTTATTCTTAAGATAATAAGATTTTAAAATTTTAGACATAAAGTACTAAAATTAAATTAATAGAAATTTCATAATATGTTAAGATACAATTCTTAAGATATTGATAATTTAACATTTATGACATTTTATTATAATGTAAATCTTAATATATATATATATAGTATATTATGTTTATTATTTTATTTGTAACTCATTATAATAAATTAAAAAAAACACTTTTTTGACTAAAAAAGTAGTTGAGAAGGTCAATATCTATTTAATCATCCAATATTCTGATTATTAATTGATCAAGTTAAACTAAATTACATGAATACATCATAAGAGATTAAATGTTTGAAATTAAACACAAGAGTATATTCTAAAAGCATGATAAGAAATTGGAATGAAAAATGTCTGAAATTAAAACTATAATATGCTATGAGAGATTGTTTAATTTATTCTATATTACATGGTAAGAGATTATTATAATGTAACATACAAATCATTATGATAAGATAAACATATTAATAATCTATTTTATATAATTAAGAGCTTGTATAGTTGATTATATATCACATGATAAGATATTATTTTTAAAGTTATAATAACATACAAATCATTATGATAAGGCGTTATTTATTAACTATATTATGTATTTTATTTCCTATCAAAAAAACTATTACAAGTTGAGTACTAATTTTTTTTCATATTCACATTAACATAATAATATTAGATTAAAATAATAATATTAGATATACACCAATTGATTGAATATCTAATTAAAATGTTAAATAATAGATATTACTAAATTAATTAATATAATGCTAGTTATTTAAATATAATTAATAATAATATTAACAAAGTATAAAAAATAAATTTGATTAAAATTACCACTTACATAGTAATACAACTTTAATATATTATTAAATTACACTTTAATTTACTATTAGAATTATTATTTTTATCCACACTTTAATTTTACATTTAATAGATAATAAATGAATTATTTTTAGTAAATACTTAATTCTATCAAAATAATACTTACACACTAAGAGATTACATAATTTATTCTTAAAAGATTATTATAATATAATATACAAATCATTATTATAAGATACCAAATTAGTTTATTCATGTATAAGATTATTATAATATAATAAATAATTAATTATCACTAGCTTGATTTTTTAATATCTTTTGTTTTAAGGCTAAAAATAAAATTACCACTATAATTTTCTCTTTTAATGATACCCAAGTATAAAAAAATTGTACTTGTATTGTTTAATTTAATTACTTAACTTTTTCTAATTTTAAAAACTTTGAATTTTAATTTAAAGATTAGGTTTTTTTTAATCTAAATTTAATATCTTTCTATACTTGAAACTTTAAGAAAATATAGTTTAAATTTAATTTTATTAAAAATATTTTAATTGTGTTGCACAAAATATCAAATTCAAAGTTTCAAACAAATATTGAAATTATATAATTTTTATATATTTGATTTATTGTTGTATTAAAATTAAAATTTTATTATAAAAAAAATAATAAAATGTTAAAATGATTTTTATAATAAAATCAAATGTCAAATTAATAATATATTTATTATTATAAATGCAGTAAGGATAATATTAAAGATTATTTGATATCATATATTATGGTGTTTTAAATTAATTTAATTTAATTAAAAAGATTCAATATTTATTATGCTGGTAATATATAATTGATAAAATTGTATAATAAATAATAATTGTTTTCAAAATTTTAAACTTTTTAATTAAAAAAGTGTATCAATTATTTATTTATTTTTAAATAATAATTATATAATTATAATTCGGGTTTTCTCGGGTTATAAATTCGGTTTTTTCGGTTTTCGGTTCGGGTCGGTCTCGGTTTCGGATCGTATCGGGCTCGGGTTATGTCAAGTTCGGGTTGTGTCGGGTTCGAGCTTTTTCGGTTTCGAGCTTTTTCGGTTTCGAGTTTTTTCGGTTCCGGGCTTTTTCGGTTACAGGCTTTTTCGGTTACGGGCCTTTGACTTTTTTGGTCAATTCGGGCTGGTCCCGGTTCGGTCTCGGGCGGATTCGGGCGGGTTTTCGGGCTCGGGCCAATTTTTGCCACCTCTAGTCTATCTCTCCTATTCAAAAATAAATATATCTCTACTCTTAAATGTGAAATTCTCTCTTCCTAAACAATGTGTTTACTAAGGTTAGGTTGTAAGACAAAACAAAATCTAAGATAGAATCCCCACATTCGTTTTTTACACCTCAATTAAAACCCCCACATACGCCCTCAAAACCCCCACTTATGCTCTCAAAACCACCATGTACGTTCCAAAAATCCTCATTTCAAAAGCGTAAGGCAATTTAAAAAAATGACCTAAGTTTCCATTAACCAAAAAGTCTTTTTCTGTTAATCAATTTTCTTCCAACCAAACACAAGAAAATGTAAAATTCATTTTCCAGAAATCATTTTCAGTAAACCAAACAAAGCCTTATACGAAATCTTTACAAAACGAAAACCAACACTTACCATAACACAGACCCAATCCAAAAGCCAAAAAAATCAACTTTAAGTACCTCAAAATGCCATCATCTTCTTCCATCCCATCTAATAATGGAAACACACCTAAAGCAAGGAAGCAATCTTCGTTGCAAGCGTCATCTTAACTAGCAAATTTCCTTCCTCTCCTCCTTTATTTAGAATCTCTCTCTTCTAATCTTTCCTTACTCTTCGCTTTTCTACTTTAACATGTGGTGCCATGCTCCATCCATTTCACTTGTCATGAATCTACGAGTGCCAAGAGAAATTAACAAAGCTAGCACAACCCTTCGTCAAGTCAAAGTATTCTCTTGTCAAAATTGCTTGTTATGTTTCTATACCACCCCATGTTTGATACATAACCACATCTAAAGTGTGTTTGTTGCTGGCACAGGTAGAACACGAATGTCAAAGGCTGGAGGATATTGTGACATATCCATGCTTCAATGGATAATAGTTCTATTCCTATAAATGATATTAAATTCTTCACTAGAGAAGATGCACCAAACCCCACATTTGGCTCTCCTTCCCCCAAGGAGGAAAAAATGATGAAAGAAATTCTCAAAGGATTAAAACTGACCATGAAATGAATCATGTTGTGAATCTCTCGAAATAATCATTAGATAGAGTGTACCAAAACAAGAAAAAAAAAAATTCTTGGCCATTAAGGGAAATGGACCTCTTAAAAGAATAAATAAAAGAAATATAATAATGTAGATAAGTTTAACAACATGGGCAGGAGGCTAGATTGTTTCCCCTTGAAGGGAAAGGGAAAGGATCATATAAGAGGAGACAATCTAGATACATAAAATTTACAACTCATAGCATGAATTCAAGAAATAGATCAATAATGACTAATGGAATAAATCCATCAAATTGTAGGTTTATCACTCATCATTTGATCAACAACCAAAGCAAATAGGAAATCAAATTTCTAAATAAACATCCAATGGAAGAAGTTCTAGATAATGGAATAAATCCATCAAGTTGTTGTTGGTCCTGAGAGGACTGATCACTTGATCAACAACAAATGCAAGCATGAAATTAAAATTCACAATGATAAATGTTGAGTGGAAGAAGGTCTGGATGATTGAAGTGTTCAGTTTAAAGGTACAGCTGACTTCGTTAACAAGTAGATTATGAAACAAACTCTAGCATCTTTTCTTGACTTATGCCTCCAAGGAATAAGACTCACCGAGTTTCTTCAATCGACCTTCTAAACATGGAAAGGTCTTAAAACCCGGGTTTCAAACAGGGATAATGTTGTCAATAGACTTGGAGAGACCTGAATTTGCTAAGGCCAAAGATCTTGGAATTCAGGTTTTGGGAGAAAAATAGGGAATGAAGCTTGCCAGAGAACTTATTAAACAATATTTTGTCCTGATTTCAGACAAATTTGATGCTTTCAAGGCAAGTTGAGTCAAAGTAAACATAAACAGAATTGTGAAAAATTTTATCACTTGATAAAACCCTATGCCAACAAGTAAATCGTGATGCAGTTATAAGAAAGAAAAAAAAAGAAAGTATTTTGCAAAATCAATCAGTTTTCATTTCTCAAAATATATTTCCAGAAATAAAAAAGAAAAAACAATTTTACATGAAAAAAATATTGTTTTAGATAACTGTACATGTGAAATAAATTCGACAACAAAATGTGGGTTCTAAAATTAGATACTTGTACATGGTACTTTCATCCTTTGAGAATATAAAAAACAAAAGTACCAAATTGGGTCATAAACTTTATTTTTTATCAATTGCTCACTTTTCTACAAAGATTTGCAACTGAATCTAGAAACTAAACTGTCATTATGGCAAGTCTGGTGGTTGAAAATATTTTAATCTCAAAGAAAGCAAGAAACAAATTAAGGGCCATTTCCAATGTAGTAACTTCAAAAACTCATTCACCAAGATGAAACTAATTGCAAGATACAATGGGAAACAACTAATAAATTTTAAAATTGGGAGAATAAAAAAAATTTTCCATACCGTCACATCTGAAAACCCAACAATGTTATCAAGTTCTCCAAAGTGAGCTTGAACAGGGGCCTTGGCTTGGGCAGGATCCGCAAGCTGAGGTGAAGGAACCCCATAAAAGCAAACAACAGCATCGACTTCAGGAACTAAAACAGAACTTGCAATAGAGAGAGCACCCCCCATGCAAAACCCAGTCACTCCAGCCTGTTGCAATGAAATCAGAGATTGCTTACTGACCAATGTTTATGCTCATCTAAAAGTTTAAAAAAAGCAGCAAAGATGTAATAAATCCAATGTTGCAATGCAGTTGGTTGACAAAACAGAGTTATCAAGATATTCACCTTCGATAGAAACCGAAGGTGGATAACAATCGTAAAACAAACTAACAAAGATTTAGCTCCAAATTATGGTACACATTTAAGAACCATAAAATGTTTATGTACTTTTTGTTGTTGGATTTAAGAAAAGTGATAAGGAAATAATTGAGGAAAACTGCAATTATGGAATCATTGATCCACCATATATTCAGATTTTTAAAAAATATATAAGAATTAGCAATATCTAAATCTCTTAAACCTCATTTTAGAAAAGTGGATAAGCCCTTAATATTTTTCTTCTCTTAGCTTCTCCATTAATTTAGCCATCCAACAACGAGAAAAGTACTAAACTTAAATCACCTTCAAATATTTGTTTCCACCTATCTCAGTCAAATAAGTCGCCAAAGCAGTCCACACGGTGAAGTGTCTAAACTTTAAACATGGACAATGAATAACCAGTGCATACCTACCTTCTTTGAGCCATTAGCTTTAAGCCAGTTAACTGAAGCATGGATATCCTTTACAGCACCTTGCCAGTCAAGACCATTCATTAGGTGGTGTGCTTCTTCAGCATCCAGACCAAGCTTTCCTCGATACAAACTGAAACAAGGTTAGAAATGAAAAAAGACTTAAAATTCGAGTGGAAAAAATGCCAGATGACCAAAATTTAAGACAACTGAAGGAAAGAAAAAAACAATTGTGGCATGAAATGCTTACTCTGGAATAAGAGCTTTGAATCCCGAACCCAGTTGAGAGATCTTCAGAGCATGATTTTTTATCTCAAAGTCAACACCCCACCACTCCTGAATAACAACAATTCCAGGAGCATCTTCTTTTCCAACCACATAAGCATCAAATGCCTGATCAATACATTATTATAAAAGCCAGTATAAATAAAATGAGAACAACCCAGATCAAGTAAAGCCCCGTTAGTTTCGCTGCTTCTGCTACTTTCTTTAGCTATTTACTTTCTGCTGCTTTAGCAAACGCTAAAATGCAAAGGCAAACAACAGAAACAATATTATTGATTGAAAATGAACAAATAACTAAGAACAAGCACAAATAAAAGCCGAACAGACTCTAACCAGCATATTATGCAACTCAAATATTAACATTTAAACAAAAAATTGCAAAAAACCAACAATCAAAATCAACCTATCTAACCGATAACATAAATAATATTCAAAAAAAAAAAGATGAACTGACAGTGTCGTCTCTCTGAATTTGAATTTTCTTAAAAGCAGAGTCAGCCATTGATCGGATCGAAAATCGGGAAGCAGAGGGAGAGAGTGCGCGTGAAAGAGTTAAAGAAGAGGGGTTAGGTAACAGATGCTTTGAGAAGATTCTGGAAGATGTTGATACTACAACTGCTGCCAACATACTTCGCTTCCTTCTTACTTCTTACGCAGTAATTTATCATTAGCGTCAACTCTCAGAACCTACCGTATAAATTCAGACCACTCTCAAAACGACCTCGTTTGCAAAAGTTTTCTATGTAAATCAGGCCCATCTTTGGGCTTTAGGCCCAATAATATAGTTCTGTTTGCAGGCAAGTGGCCTAACATAGTTTGGATTTTGAATACAATTATAGATTTGTATATGATATAATGATAGTGTATAATTTTTATACACTATCAATGTATCAGATATTAATACCTTATCAATTGACAAATTAAAAATATGTTAAGCTCTTAAAGGTAAATATAAATAAATTTTTTGAAGTTGCTCATAAGAGCTTATTGATAAGATGTTAATTTCTGATGCATTGACAATGTATAGAAACTCTATATTATCAATGCATCATATATAAATCCTATGATTATTCTGTATTTGACTATTTATGAAATTTTTTTGTCCTATTTATACCAAATAAAAATATTAAAATTGGAGTCTTTTTATAAAACGATATTGAGTTATTACTAAAAACTGTGCACGTTATTTGACAACTGCACAAGTAGTTTGTTTTATTTTGGCTTAATAGCCAAGTATATACTCAACTTTTTGTACAAAATGGATAAAAAGCCATCAACGTTTATTACATGAAAATCAGTTCATAAATTTTTATTTTACTATGAATAAGCCATCAACTATTCAAAATCATGCAATTAAGTTCAAAGCTATTAAATGGCACTAACTTATGTTAGTATTGCACATGTGACATGCCACTTAATAACCAACTAAACTATCCATATCGGCTTCCACGTAGGATGCCTTAACGGTAATTAGTGACATATAATAGATTTAGCCTTAATTGTATAATTTTGAAAGATTAAAAGTTTATTTACAATAAAATAAAAGTTTATAAACTGATTTTCTCGCAATAAAATGTCAATGGCTTAATTCCATTTTACACAAGAGGTTGAGGATACATTTGGTATTAAGCCTTTTATTTTTAGGTAAATTTCATCTAAATCCTTGAAGTTTGAACTTAATTTAACTTTAGTCCATTAGTATTAATAATATACACTCTACCTCAAATAACTTGACACTGTTAACAAAAATTAATAAAATATGAGCAATTAAAAAATTATCCAACTCTAAACTTTTTAATCTAAATAATTCTTC
The DNA here is from genome assembly GCA_031772115.1 of Heritiera littoralis. Classification (NCBI taxonomy): domain Eukaryota; kingdom Viridiplantae; phylum Streptophyta; class Magnoliopsida; order Malvales; family Malvaceae; genus Heritiera; species Heritiera littoralis. The sequence goes on along the minus strand of JAPDPK010000192.1, from coordinate 243,237 downwards.
ATGTCACGTTCCATTATATACAGTAATTATTGATTATTTCATATTCATTCGGTTGGTTAGGCTGTCTGTGATGCCTTTATTCCATTCACTTGCAATAGTAATCGGATCTAAAATAAAATTTTATCCATGGCTATTTTTTAATATTTACATAGATAATACTCCATTCAGTACATTTCATAATATTTACATCCCCAGTATATAAAGTATACAAAAGTAGTACTGTACATAAACGTCTAAACATATAAAAATAAAAATATACCTCCCTGAATTAGCAATTGTCACCTGAGGGATACCAAAAGAGCAACCACTCGGTGGAACGGTATATCATTGCAAGTAATCTGTGATTGGGGGAAAAGAGGGGGTGAGCTTGATGCCTAGTAAGAAATTCGTATACAAGAACTGATACTATAAAATCTATATGCATGAAATCATTTAATTCCTAATAGTACGCTAAAGGGCATTTTAAGAAGGGTAATATAATCGGCTAGGTAACCAAATAGAGTATGGGAGGATACTTTCAGGTACCTTTTGTGTTCTAGTCCCTAGTTCCGACTATAGGGAATAAATAGTTGATGATGAGATAAATAAACAGTATAAAAACCATTATACAATTTCATGCAGTTTTTCAGTTGATAGACAATATATAAAACAATTTATTTAAACAATGTCATAAAGCAATTTCAGTATGAAAATTCAGTAAACAGTATAGTAACACTTCAATACCATGATACAAAACAATAATTTGAGTACTTTTACTTATTAACAATAAAAAAAATCTAGTTTAGTAAAAACAGTATAGTAGAGACCAGGCAACACCCAATAGATATCATGCCATAGCATTATCCCAAGAAGAAAGAAATAGTAACAGTAAGACATATGGCCATAGTCACAATGGTATCCACAGTGTGCACTGATTAGGTGACAACTGGGATGCTGATGATGAGATCAGTATCAATCAGCAAGCATGATGTACCTGAAGGTTCTACTGGGCCTAACAGTCTCAAAACAATTTATAGGCAATATAAATACTTTTAAAGAAATCAATTTCAATGATTAAATCTTCAGTAAGTCCATAAATGCATAATTTTACAAACATAAGCAGTTCAAGAATAAAAATTCATAAAATATTCATAGTTCAATATTCAGTTCTAAAAATATTCTATTTACGCGTAAATAAGTTATAAAAACATGCTAGCACCTTCACATACGTAAAATTTGATAACATGAATTTTTAAATATGTAAATTCAGATTTCAATATGCATATAAGATTTCAATATATATGATTAAATTAAACTTATTAAATCTTTCATTTCTAGTATTCAAAAACATCAAATTATGATTTTATAAATTTATTAAAAATTTTGGCAGTATAACGGCTATTCCTATCCTAGTTTTCCTGCAGTAAAAACACAGTTTATAACACCAACAACAGTCCACAAATCCAATGCTTTTCATCTAAAAAAATTCCATAAAATCAATTTCAATACCAATATGCATTCACAGCATCCCTATGTCTTCCATACTCATCTCTTACCTTTCGATTTCTACCGAAACAACCGATAGCACCATACGATTTATCTCACTCCCAGGCTACAAGACATCATGTAAACACCATTATTTCACTACATTTGAATTATAAAGAATTCTTTTCTCATTAAAATTTACTATATTGCCTACTGTAGCTACTAAACCAGTCTATTCTACAGCAGTACTAAACCTACAACTACATCTAAATCAACTCCGTTTTTTATTCCAATCGCATCGGTAGTGTTGTACAATATCATGGGACCTAAAACACATCAAATTGAGCACCATTCCCATGTCCCCCTCACTTGGCCAAAACCTATATGGAAGATTACTCAAGCTATGTCAATAATTTAAGCTTTATTTCTTGTTTTACCATTGCTCTTCATCAATTTTACACAATCTCCATGCAACAAAGCAACATGAAACATGTACATTCCATCATGGCCGAAACCCTAAGGAAGCATTTAAGGTGGTTTTGATTCAATCTATGGCCGAAATCATGTTTAAACACCTTAATTTCATCACTAACTACCATTATATCATGAAGTAAATCCAATCTCTCTTACCATGGTATGTGGCCGAATTCAAGGGGAAGCTCTTCACTTTGATTTTGTCCACTTTACCACTAGATATGGGTATGGGTTTGTAGAGCACAAGATTCTACACAAGTTTGCAGAGGAAATTTTTCGGTTTTAAGGTTGTTCGGTTGGTGTTTTAGAAGCTTTTCTCTTTTTCCTTAAGCTTAGCTATGGTGGAAGAGTGAGAGGTTAAAGATGATGGGGTGGTTGGCCATTTAGAAATATGTAGAAATTTCTTTTAAATTATCTTGCTTGCAAAATTATCAAAATGCCCTTATACTTAATGATTGGACAATTTTACCCTTAAACTTCCATAATATTTTTAACTTGTCAATTTAACTCCAAAATATTTTATTTCATCATTGAATATAGTATTGAACATATTCTAATGAATGGATAGGGATTTATTAAGGTTTGACTGACCATAAGGGTAAAATTACCAAAATACTCCCATCGGGTCAATCTGTAGATTTATTACTTTACGTATAATTTAGTCTATCTAATAACATGGCATAGGACTTTATCACACGTAGATTATCATGCTTCAGTTAGTTGGTCAAAAGTTAATTTAGTTTGATCGTTATTCGCGAAAATTCTTCCGACCTATGTCCTTAATCATCATGTTCTAATTTGTTGACACTTCCCAAAAATAACCTAAAGAAAGGATTTTGGGTTGTAGATTCTTGCCATAAATCCATTAGACTCTCCATACTGAGTCTACCAAGTCTCCCATCCATCCGGGCGCTATAGGGCTCATGGGACCCACCATACTGTTTCTAGTTATACCTGCGAAATACATAAGAATTGAACAATGGTGAGAAGTCTTACACATATAACAGTACTAGAATATGTGATTCTCACATCCTCCCCACTTTAGGAAACTTGGTCCTCCAAATTTGATCGGACCAATCACTAGAATAGCTCAAGATATTTTTCTTTCATAAGACTTTCTGGTTCCCAAGTAGTCTCCTCCACTAAATGGTACTGCGATAGCACTTTTACCAGGAAAATAGTCTTAGACCGTAGTACCTTTTCCTTCCAATCCAAGATCCGAATCGGTCGCTCCGCGTAACTCATGTCCTCCCTGATTTCCAACGGTTTATACTGAATTACGTGAGATGGATCTCGATGGTACTTCCTTAACATTGATACGTGAAAGACATTATGCATTCTGGATAGTTCTAGTGGTAGTGCTAATTGGTAAGCTACATCTCCCACGTGGTCTATGATCTCAAATGGCCCGATAAACCAAGGACTTAATTTCCCTTTCTTTCCAAATTGCATGATGCCCTTAGAAGGTGAGACTTTCAAGAAAGCCGAATCTCTCCAAAGGTCGGTGCTTGTTATCAGCATAACTTTTTTGTTGACTTTTAGCAGTCTTTAATCTATCACAGATAATCTAAATATTCCTAGAAGCTTGCTCAACCAAATCGAGGGCTAATATTTTTCGATCACCCACTTCTTCCCAACCAATCGGAGATCGACACCGTCTGCTATAAAGAGCCATGTCGATACTAAAGTGGTAGCTGTTATTATAAGCAAATTCTTCCATTCGTAAGTGGTCATCCCAAAAGCATTTAAAATCTAGTGCACACACTGTCAACATATCCTCGAGCATCTGAACAGTGCGCTCGGACTGACCATCATCTGCAGACGAAATGCGGTGCTAAAATTCAATCTGGATCCCATGGCTTCTTGAAATCACTCCCAGAAATGTGAGGTGAACTTGGAATCCCTATCAGAAGTGATACTCACTAGAACTCTATTAGCTCTTATAGGCAATACCGAGGGGGGGTGAATCGGTTTTTAACTAACTATAAGCTCGTTTTTCGGTTCCTCTAAATTCTCTAGCTTGGATTGATATTTTCTAAGTTCTCTAAGCTACTTAAGCATGCAATATAGATTCAATTCAATAAGCACAATATAATTGCAAGTAAAGAGAGTAGGGAAAGAGAGATTTACACAAGCGATTTATAGAGGTTCGGCTACCTTGCCTACGTCCTCTACCTTGAGACGCTCCCAAGGATTTTCCCAAATTCACTATCTTTGAATTTGTCTTTACAATCCCTCTTTTCAAGGCTCAAGAGAAACCTCTCTCTTTTTCTAGGCTCAAGAGAAACCTCTTCTCCCTCTTTTTCTAAGGCTCAAGAGAAACCTCCCTCTTTTTCTAAGGCTAAAGAGAAACCTCCCCTTTTTACAAGGATTGAATTGGATAACAAGTTGTGTAATCAAGGAAGACCTCTAAGTAGGCAAATGATTACAGAAATTGAGCACAATGAAAAGCCTATACAAAGTTTGTGCTAAGCAATACAAGAAATAGATGAGTGATAGAAGATGAAGACTCTTTATCTCTTGAATTGATGTTGAGGCTTGAGGAAGATGAATAAAATGATGAAAGATGTTGCTTGATTGTTCCTCCCTCTTCCTTTAGCTTCTAAGCCTCTATTTATAGTCCCTTGGATGGTTTGTGGACGTTGGTTGGAGCCAAAACAGAAAAGTAGCCGTTGTGTCTCACAGAAAAGAGCCGTTGGGGGCTTTCTGGTGCAAAGGGATCGATCCTGCTACAGTGGGGATCGATCCCTTTTGTCCAGAATCTTAATTCTGGGCTTCAGGGACCTTGGGAAGACTTTCTGCCAAAAGGGGATCGATCCTGCTACAGTGGGGATCGATCCTTTTCTTCCAGAGGGCATTTTTCCTGCACTTTTGGGTTAGAAATGATATGACCTTTGATCCTAATTCAACCCAAACCATTTATAAGTTTTAAGGGAGTTTTTCTTGACTTTCTCAAATGAAAATATTGTCCAAACATTCATCAAGTGATTTTCTAAAATATTCAAGACATTACAAAGTATTAAGACCAATAAGAGTATGTAATTAAATCATGGTCTTAAGTTTGATATGATCACTTGAAAATGAATTGAGAAAATCATGTGTGATGAGCAAATTTACAATGTGAATTAAGACATTAAAGCTTACTTAAGTTTTTGTCATTTCAAAATATATATTGCAATTTAAAGCTAACAATCTCCCCCTTTTTGATATGACAAAACTTAATGTAAATTTGCTTTGAAAATTCTTTGAAAAGAATACTCCCCCTCAAATAAAGCAGGATTTTATAAAGCTCCCCCTTAATAAGCATGGGTTTTGAAAATGAATTTTCCCTCATTATCTCTCCCCCTTAATATCTCTCCCTATATCTATCTCTCCCTTTATCTATCTCTCCCCCTTTTTGTCATAGCAAAAAGAAGGAAAAAATAATAAAAAAAATGCTCCCCCTAAAATCATGGCTATGTGAGAACAAATAAAAATGCTCCATCCAACAAGAAACATGTTAGTAGATGAGACTTATAGCACAATTTCATAAGACAATGTCCATAAAGAGTATGAAATGTTTAGGCATGCAAAGGACAAGGCTTATTTTCCTATACCAATTGTTTATAAATAATTTTGATACCAATTGTTGATAAGTAATTTTGCAAGAAGGTTCCAATTGGTAAATAATGAAGCAAGTTGTGTATAAATATCTACTAAGTTCTATGACTTGCTCATTTTAATCCTATCAAGCACCTAAGTATATCAATTATTCGCTAAGGTCCAACTAAGGTGCAAAGTAATATATCATGATTATGAGCTAAAATTATATAACATATCATATGCATGTGCTCATAAATCATTCTCAAGAAATATTGTGTCTAGAATTAAATCATATAGCAATTAACTTCAAATTCTATCACACAAGAGTTTCATGCAATAATATCCTAAGAGCATTCTCCTCTATTTGTCATTTCAAACTAAAGAGCATGAGAAGAATTGTCAATTTAAAGCTCATATCAATTGGCAATTTAGATTTAGCTTACCAATTATTGAAAATATGGTTCCCAATGATACTAATTGTTATTTCAATCTAAATACCAATTGTTACTAATGGTTGACTTAGGCATTTTGCATGAATCCAATATCTATGTGTAGTGTGTTCATATCAAGAAAATAATCATTCCAAATATGCAAGAACACAACACATATCATCAAATATGCATATGGATCAATTAATCATTAGCACACTATCATAAAGTATTAATCCATATTCATATTCACAAATTTATACCATATGGAAGATTTATAAAATCAAGGTATTCAAGCAAACACATTTTCTCCCATGGTTTCAAGCACACAAATCCTATGCTCATTTTCTAATTCAAGTCCTTAACCAATTATGAGCAAGGAAAGATTCAAATAATAAATGCATGGATATCAAGTTTGTTCAAGTTTGCATTTATCTTTGAGTGTTGGTGTTGTCATTAAGACCCTAGTTCTTTAAGTACAAGGATGATAAAGTTTTATGCATTTTAACTTTTAGGATCCATTTACCATCACAAATTATAGGCCAATGACTATTACCAATTGTTGAATTTACATTTGGAATCAATCCACTAGATGTAAAATTATCATGAAACCTAGTGTGGAATAGATAAGTCAAGCTAAGAGACATAATCCTATAAGCATGCTTGACTAAGATGAACAAAAAGAATGAGACATATTTATTATGTACAAGTTCATCAAATTCTCAAATATATCCATAAATTCTTGAAATAATTCTCAAAATTATGGTTAAGCATTCATTGAAAGTATATTTCAAGGTTATTTCAAGAGTTATGCAAATCATGAATGTTTACAACAAGAAAAATGATTTTGCACTTGTGAGCTCAAGAAAAATGATAATGATTGTTGAGAGTGATACCATTTGTTGGAAATAATATTAATTGATGGAGTTGAGGCATGATATCAATGAAGAATGAGTTTTCATATATAACCGATCATCAAAAAGAAGTTAAAACAATGAATTTTAAGTTGAGAAGAGAGAAAATATCAAAACAATGAAAAGTTCTTCTCAATTTCGGTTGAAAACATGCAGGAGTGCCTTTTCTGGCCTGGGGGGATCGATCCTGCTACAGTGGGGATCGATCCCTCATATGTTCCTGCAGATTCTGCAGTTGTTTTGACAGAAAATTGGACTTGTGAGGTACCAAAACTTCGTTTTTGAGTGTTTTAAGTCCAAGTAAAGGTTTAAACATTTGTAAAACATGATTTTGGACTTGTATGAATGAAAAACATGAATGAAAAACCATTTAACAAAAGATTTTGCAATTTTGGAAGCATTTTCACAATAAAATGCATTTTTGGCCTCAAAGGAGGTCATTTTGAGAGTTATGCGTATTTTGACCAAACCAATGCATTGAATTACATAAATATGTCAAAACAAACTTGTTCACATAGATTTTGAGCATATATAACATTAAAACATACATCTTGTGAACAACATGCCATGATTGTCAACATACAAGTTCTTCATTAATGCACATGACATAGCATTTTGCATATATGACATATTTCGCAATTTGAGGCAGGTAAATACATTATTAACACATAGAAAACTTGCTCAAACTACAGAAATCCAATAATAATCATAAATCATGCTTTTCATTCAATAATCCAATGCCTCATGAATCATCCATCAACCAATCAACAATCATTTTTCATGCCTTTTGATCAATCATTCAACTCACAAAGATTATCAACCACATTTCTCATCTATGCACAAATAATCAAATAAAAGTTTTAAGGAGTAAAGAATTAAGCTTACGAAACTCCTTTGCTTGAGTATGCTTTGCCTTGAATTGTTGAGTCCACCTTGTGCCATTCTTTTGAAGAATTGTTGTGATGGATCCTCAAGCTTTTCCTTTTTCTCATTGGCACAAGCAATCTCCATAGAGGTGTGTAGAGCATTCAAACTTCATTGTTTCTTGTATCTCCATGCTCTAACACTCCTACAACAAACAAATTCAAGCATGCTTTGGTACCCAAATTTTCTTGGGTCCATGAAAGTTAGTGCAAATAATTTTTGATCCTTTTGGGATCCATTTCAAGCACAAATCATCATTATTTACAGCATGCTTTGGCACCCATATTTTCTTAACTACTCTTCCTCTAAATGTGGTTTTCCTATATGTGCATGCTTGTGAAGAGTGTCCTATTCTATTGCATAGTGAGCATGTAAGAGATAAATCATGCATAGTATTTTTGCTCACAAGGAAATTCTTTAGATGAGTTTCTTTTTGTATTGCATTATAACCTAACCCATCTTTATCAAAGAAAGCTCTTTGGGTCTCTAACATATGATCTAGCTTTTGTTGACCCATATAAAACCTAGAAAATGAGTTATGCAAATTTGTGTTCTTTTCATTTAACTCATTTATCTCTAAGTTGGCCTCTTCTAGCTTCTTTTCAAATTCTATCTTAGCACTTGTCAAGGCTTCATTTTCTATTTTTAATTTAGCAATGATTTTCTTATATTTAGAATTCATGCATTGAAATTCATTTGCTAAATCATTAAAGGCATTTTGTAGTTCACTAAATGTATAATCATTATCTTCACTAGAACTACAACTAGCCTCATCATCCTAATGGCCATAAAGCATGAGTAGGCTACCTCTTCATTTACATTTTCATCATCGGAGCTATCACTATCGCTCCATGCAGCCACAAATGCTTTCTTCCTAGGCTTCCTATCCTTTTCCTTCCTAAGTAAGGGGCAATCTAACTTAGTATGGCCTGGTTCATTGCACTCATAACATACTAAGGGGTCCTTTTCTCTTCTACTTGACTCTCCCCTTTGATGTCTCCTATTACTCTCTCTTTCTTTCATTCTCATAAATCTATTAAATCTTTTGGCAAACATTGCCATTTCTTTTTCTTCCTCATTTCCACTCTCATCACTATCATCTTTAATGACCTCATGAGTGGAGGACTTAAGTGCTACCCCTACTTTCTTTGAAGGCACTTCATTTCTTTTCATTTTCATTTCATATGTAAGTAGGGAGCCCATAAGTTCATCTAGGGACAAGGTGTTAGGATCCTTAGATTCTTCTATAGCAGTCACCTTTGCCTCCCAAGATTTTGGCAAGCTATTCAAGATTTTCTTGACCATTTCTACATTGGAATAGCTCTTGCCTAATGCCTTAAGTCCATTAATTATATCATTAAATCTAGTGAACATTTCGCTAATGGACTCATTTTCTTTCATCCTAAATAGCTCATAATCATGTGTGAGCATTCCTACTTTGGTTTCTCTAACTTGATTGGTCCCCTCATGTGTGATGGCTAATTTGTCCCATATTTGCTTAGCATTTTCACATAGAGACACTCTATTATATTCATTGGGACCTAATGCACAAAAGAGAGTGTGCATAGCCTTGGCATTCAATTGTGCCACTCTCATGTCATTTGTGTCCCACTCATCCTCTAGCTTAGGGACATCTTTTCCATCTACTTTCTTCATGGGAATTCTAGGACCATTCACTATAATTCTCCACACTTCATAATCGTTTGATTGTACAAATAACATCATTCTAGTTTTCCAATATGAATAGTTCTCACCATTAAAGAGTAGAGGTCTAACTAATGATTGTCCCTCTTCTCCTAGGGGTGTGCCTATATTCAAATGAGCCATTTAAGATCGTTTTGCTCGATAGAGGTTAGTCTAATTCAATCTCGAGCCCAAGCTCTGATACCAATTGTTAGCTCTTATAGGCAATACCGAGAGGGGGGGTGAATCGGTTTTTAACTAACTATAAGCTCGTTTTTCGGTTCCTCTAAATTCTCTAGCTTGGATTGATATTTTCTAAGTTCTCTAAGCTACTTAAGCATGCAATATAGATTCAATTCAATAAGCACAATATAATTGCAAGTAAAGAGAGTAGGGAAAGAGAGATTTACACAAGCGATTTATAGAGGTTCGGCTACCTTGCCTACGTCCTCTACCTTGAGACGCTCCCAAGGATTTTCCCAAATTCACTATCTTTGAATTTGTCTTTACAATCCCTCTTTTCAAGGCTCAAGAGAAACCTCTCTCTTTTTCTAGGCTCAAGAGAAACCTCTTCTCCCTCTTTTTCTAAGGCTCAAGAGAAACCTCCCTCTTTTTCTAAGGCTAAAGAGAAACCTCCCCTTTTTACAAGGATTGAATTGGATAACAAGTTGTGTAATCAAGGAAGACCTCTAAGTAGGCAAATGATTACAGAAATTGAGCACAATGAAAAGCCTATACAAAGTTTGTGCTAAGCAATACAAGAAATAGATGAGTGATAGAAGATGAAGACTCTTTATCTCTTGAATTGATGTTGAGGCTTGAGGAAGATGAATAAAATGATGAAAGATGTTGCTTGATTGTTCCTCCCTCTTCCTTTAGCTTCTAAGCCTCTATTTATAGTCCCTTGGATGGTTTGTGGACGTTGGTTGGAGCCAAAACAGAAAGTAGCCGTTGTGTCTCACAGAAAAGAGCCGTTGGGGGCTTTCTGGTGCAAAGGGATCGATCCTGCTACAGTGGGGATCGATCCCTTTTGTCCAGAATCTTAATTCTGGGCTTCAGGGACCTTGGGAAGACTTTCTGCCAAAAGGGGATCGATCCTGCTACAGTGGGGATCGATCCTTTTCTTCCAGAGGGCATTTTTCCTGCACTTTTGGGTTAGAAATGATATGACCTTTGATCCTAATTCAACCCAAACCATTTATAAGTTTTAAGGGAGTTTTTCTTGACTTTCTCAAATGAAAATATTGTCCAAACATTCATCAAGTGATTTTCTAAAATATTCAAGACATTACAAAGTATTAAGACCAATAAGAGTATGTAATTAAATCATGGTCTTAAGTTTGATATGATCACTTGAAAATGAATTGAGAAAATCATGTGTGATGAGCAAATTTACAATGTGAATTAAGACATTAAAGCTTACTTAAGTTTTTGTCATTTCAAAATATATATTGCAATTTAAAGCTAACAATCTCCCCCTTTTTGATATGACAAAACTTAATGTAAATTTGCTTTGAAAATTCTTTGAAAAGAATACTCCCCCTCAAATAAAGCAGGATTTTATAAAGCTCCCCCTTAATATAAGCATGGGTTTTGAAAATGAATTTTCCCTCATTATCTCTCCCCCTTAATATCTCTCCCTATATCTATCTCTCCCTTTATCTATCTCTCCCCCTTTTTGTCATAGCAAAAAGAAGGAAAAAATAATAAAAAAAATGCTCCCCCTAAAATCATGGCTATGTGAGAACAAATAAAAATGCTCCATCCAACAAGAAACATGTTAGTAGATGAGACTTATAGCACAATTTCATAAGACAATGTCCATAAAGAGTATGAAATGTTTAGGCATGCAAAGGACAAGGCTTATTTTCCTATACCAATTGTTTATAAATAATTTTGATACCAATTGTTGATAAGTAATTTTGCAAGAAGGTTCCAATTGGTAAATAATGAAGCAAGTTGTGTATAAATATCTACTAAGTTCTATGACTTGCTCATTTTAATCCTATCAAGCACCTAAGTATATCAATTATTCGCTAAGGTCCAACTAAGGTGCAAAGTAATATATCATGATTATGAGCTAAAATTATATAACATATCATATGCATGTGCTCATAAATCATTCTCAAGAAATATTGTGTCTAGAATTAAATCATATAGCAATTAACTTCAAATTCTATCACACAAGAGTTTCATGCAATAATATCCTAAGAGCATTCTCCTCTATTTGTCATTTCAAACTAAAGAGCATGAGAAGAATTGTCAATTTAAAGCTCATATCAATTGGCAATTTAGATTTAGCTTACCAATTATTGAAAATATGGTTCCCAATGATACTAATTGTTATTTCAATCTAAATACCAATTGTTACTAATGGTTGACTTAGGCATTTTGCATGAATCCAATATCTATGTGTAGTGTGTTCATATCAAGAAAATAATCATTCCAAATATGCAAGAACACAACACATATCATCAAATATGCATATGGATCAATTAATCATTAGCACACTATCATAAAGTATTAATCCATATTCATATTCACAAATTTATACCATATGGAAGATTTATAAAATCAAGGTATTCAAGCAAACACATTTTCTCCCATGGTTTCAAGCACACAAATCCTATGCTCATTTTCTAATTCAAGTCCTTAACCAATTATGAGCAAGGAAAGATTCAAATAATAAATGCATGGATATCAAGTTTGTTCAAGTTTGCATTTATCTTTGAGTGTTGGTGTTGTCATTAAGACCCTAGTTCTTTAAGTACAAGGATGATAAAGTTTTATGCATTTTAACTTTTAGGATCCATTTACCATCACAAATTATAGGCCAATGACTATTACCAATTGTTGAATTTACATTTGGAATCAATCCACTAGATGTAAAATTATCATGAAACCTAGTGTGGAATAGATAAGTCAAGCTAAGAGACATAATCCTATAAGCATGCTTGACTAAGATGAACAAAAAGAATGAGACATATTTATTATGTACAAGTTCATCAAATTCTCAAATATATCCATAAATTCTTGAAATAATTCTCAAAATTATGGTTAAGCATTCATTGAAAGTATATTTCAAGGTTATTTCAAGAGTTATGCAAATCATGAATGTTTACAACAAGAAAAATGATTTTGCACTTGTGAGCTCAAGAAAAATGATAATGATTGTTGAGAGTGATACCATTTGTTGGAAATAATATTAATTGATGGAGTTGAGGCATGATATCAATGAAGAATGAGTTTTCATATATAACCGATCATCAAAAAGAAGTTAAAACAATGAATTTTAAGTTGAGAAGAGAGAAAATATCAAAACAATGAAAAGTTCTTCTCAATTTCGGTTGAAAACATGCAGGAGTGCCTTTTCTGGCCTGGGGGGATCGATCCTGCTACAGTGGGGATCGATCCCTCATATGTTCCTGCAGATTCTGCAGTTGTTTTGACAGAAAATTGGACTTGTGAGGTACCAAAACTTCGTTTTTGAGTGTTTTAAGTCCAAGTAAAGGTTTAAACATTTGTAAAACATGATTTTGGACTTGTATGAATGAAAAACATGAATGAAAAACCATTTAACAAAAGATTTTGCAATTTTGGAAGCATTTTCACAATAAAATGCATTTTTGGCCTCAAAGGAGGTCATTTTGAGAGTTATGCGTATTTTGACCAAACCAATGCATTGAATTACATAAATATGTCAAAACAAACTTGTTCACATAGATTTTGAGCATATATAACATTAAAACATACATCTTGTGAACAACATGCCATGATTGTCAACATACAAGTTCTTCATTAATGCACATGACATAGCATTTTGCATATATGACATATTTCGCAATTTGAGGCAGGTAAATACATTATTAACACATAGAAAACTTGCTCAAACTACAGAAATCCAATAATAATCATAAATCATGCTTTTCATTCAATAATCCAATGCCTCATGAATCATCCATCAACCAATCAACAATCATTTTTCATGCCTTTTGATCAATCATTCAACTCACAAAGATTATCAACCACATTTCTCATCTATGCACAAATAATCAAATAAAAGTTTTAAGGAGTAAAGAATTAAGCTTACGAAACTCCTTTGCTTGAGTATGCTTTGCCTTGAATTGTTGAGTCCACCTTGTGCCATTCTTTTGAAGAATTGTTGTGATGGATCCTCAAGCTTTTCCTTTTTCTCATTGGCACAAGCAATCTCCATAGAGGTGTGTAGAGCATTCAAACTTCATTGTTTCTTGTATCTCCATGCTCTAACACTCCTACAACAAACAAATTCAAGCATGCTTTGGTACCCAAATTTTCTTGGGTCCATGAAAGTTAGTGCAAATAATTTTTGATCCTTTTGGGATCCATTTCAAGCACAAATCATCATTATTTACAGCATGCTTTGGCACCCATATTTTCTTAACTACTCTTCCTCTAAATGTGGTTTTCCTATATGTGCATGCTTGTGAAGAGTGTCCTATTCTATTGCATAGTGAGCATGTAAGAGATAAATCATGCATAGTATTTTTGCTCACAAGGAAATTCTTTAGATGAGTTTCTTTTTGTATTGCATTATAACCTAACCCATCTTTATCAAAGAAAGCTCTTTGGGTCTCTAACATATGATCTAGCTTTTGTTGACCCATATAAAACCTAGAAAATGAGTTATGCAAATTTGTGTTCTTTTCATTTAACTCATTTATCTCTAAGTTGGCCTCTTCTAGCTTCTTTTCAAATTCTATCTTAGCACTTGTCAAGGCTTCATTTTCTATTTTTAATTTAGCAATGATTTTCTTATATTTAGAATTCATGCATTGAAATTCATTTGCTAAATCATTAAAGGCATTTTGTAGTTCACTAAATGTATAATCATTATCTTCACTAGAACTACAACTAGCCTCATCATCACTAATGGCCATAAAGCATGAGTAGGCTACCTCTTCATTTACATTTTCATCATCGGAGCTATCACTATCGCTCCATGCAGCCACAAATGCTTTCTTCCTAGGCTTCCTATCCTTTTCCTTCCTAAGTAAGGGGCAATCTAACTTAGTATGGCCTGGTTCATTGCACTCATAACATACTAAGGGGTCCTTTTCTCTTCTACTTGACTCTCCCCTTTGATGTCTCCTATTACTCTCTCTTTCTTTCATTCTCATAAATCTATTAAATCTTTTGGCAAACATTGCCATTTCTTTTTCTTCCTCATTTCCACTCTCATCACTATCATCTTTAATGACCTCATGAGTGGAGGACTTAAGTGCTACCCCTACTTTCTTTGAAGGCACTTCATTTCTTTTCATTTTCATTTCATATGTAAGTAGGGAGCCCATAAGTTCATCTAGGGACAAGGTGTTAGGATCCTTAGATTCTTCTATAGCAGTCACCTTTGCCTCCCAAGATTTTGGCAAGCTATTCAAGATTTTCTTGACCATTTCTACATTGGAATAGCTCTTGCCTAATGCCTTAAGTCCATTAATTATATCATTAAATCTAGTGAACATTTCGCTAATGGACTCATTTTCTTTCATCCTAAATAGCTCATAATCATGTGTGAGCATTCCTACTTTGGTTTCTCTAACTTGATTGGTCCCCTCATGTGTGATGGCTAATTTGTCCCATATTTGCTTAGCATTTTCACATAGAGACACTCTATTATATTCATTGGGACCTAATGCACAAAAGAGAGTGTGCATAGCCTTGGCATTCAATTGTGCCACTCTCATGTCATTTGTGTCCCACTCATCCTCTAGCTTAGGGACATCTTTTCCATCTACTTTCTTCATGGGAATTCTAGGACCATTCACTATAATTCTCCACACTTCATAATCGTTTGATTGTACAAATAACATCATTCTAGTTTTCCAATATGAATAGTTCTCACCATTAAAGAGTAGAGGTCTAACTAATGATTGTCCCTCTTCTCCTAGGGGTGTGCCTATATTCAAATGAGCCATTTAAGATCGTTTTGCTCGATAGAGGTTAGTCTAATTCAATCTCGAGCCCAAGCTCTGATACCAATTGTTAGCTCTTATAGGCAATACCGAGAGGGGGGGTGAATCGGTTTTTAACTAACTATAAGCTCGTTTTTCGGTTCCTCTAAATTCTCTAGCTTGGATTGATATTTTCTAAGTTCTCTAAGCTACTTAAGCATGCAATATAGATTCAATTCAATAAGCACAATATAATTGCAAGTAAAGAGAGTAGGGAAAGAGAGATTTACACAAGCGATTTATAGAGGTTCGGCTACCTTGCCTACGTCCTCTACCTTGAGACGCTCCCAAGGATTTTCCCAAATTCACTATCTTTGAATTTGTCTTTACAATCCCTCTTTTCAAGGCTCAAGAGAAACCTCTCTCTTTTTCTAGGCTCAAGAGAAACCTCTTCTCCCTCTTTTTCTAAGGCTCAAGAGAAACCTCCCTCTTTTTCTAAGGCTAAAGAGAAACCTCCCCTTTTTACAAGGATTGAATTGGATAACAAGTTGTGTAATCAAGGAAGACCTCTAAGTAGGCAAATGATTACAGAAATTGAGCACAATGAAAAGCCTATACAAAGTTTGTGCTAAGCAATACAAGAAATAGATGAGTGATAGAAGATGAAGACTCTTTATCTCTTGAATTGATGTTGAGGCTTGAGGAAGATGAATAAAATGATGAAAGATGTTGCTTGATTGTTCCTCCCTCTTCCTTTAGCTTCTAAGCCTCTATTTATAGTCCCTTGGATGGTTTGTGGACGTTGGTTGGAGCCAAAACAGAAAGTAGCCGTTGTGTCTCACAGAAAAGAGCCGTTGGGGGCTTTCTGGTGCAAAGGGATCGATCCTGCTACAGTGGGGATCGATCCCTTTTGTCCAGAATCTTAATTCTGGGCTTCAGGGACCTTGGGAAGACTTTCTGCCAAAAGGGGATCGATCCTGCTACAGTGGGGATCGATCCTTTTCTTCCAGAGGGCATTTTTCCTGCACTTTTGGGTTAGAAATGATATGACCTTTGATCCTAATTCAACCCAAACCATTTATAAGTTTTAAGGGAGTTTTTCTTGACTTTCTCAAATGAAAATATTGTCCAAACATTCATCAAGTGATTTTCTAAAATATTCAAGACATTACAAAGTATTAAGACCAATAAGAGTATGTAATTAAATCATGGTCTTAAGTTTGATATGATCACTTGAAAATGAATTGAGAAAATCATGTGTGATGAGCAAATTTACAATGTGAATTAAGACATTAAAGCTTACTTAAGTTTTTGTCATTTCAAAATATATATTGCAATTTAAAGCTAACAATCTCCCCCTTTTTGATATGACAAAACTTAATGTAAATTTGCTTTGAAAATTCTTTGAAAAGAATACTCCCCCTCAAATAAAGCAGGATTTTATAAAGCTCCCCCTTAATATAAGCATGGGTTTTGAAAATGAATTTTCCCTCATTATCTCTCCCCCTTAATATCTCTCCCTATATCTATCTCTCCCTTTATCTATCTCTCCCCCTTTTTGTCATAGCAAAAAGAAGGAAAAAATAATAAAAAAAATGCTCCCCCTAAAATCATGGCTATGTGAGAACAAATAAAAATGCTCCATCCAACAAGAAACATGTTAGTAGATGAGACTTATAGCACAATTTCATAAGACAATGTCCATAAAGAGTATGAAATGTTTAGGCATGCAAAGGACAAGGCTTATTTTCCTATACCAATTGTTTATAAATAATTTTGATACCAATTGTTGATAAGTAATTTTGCAAGAAGGTTCCAATTGGTAAATAATGAAGCAAGTTGTGTATAAATATCTACTAAGTTCTATGACTTGCTCATTTTAATCCTATCAAGCACCTAAGTATATCAATTATTCGCTAAGGTCCAACTAAGGTGCAAAGTAATATATCATGATTATGAGCTAAAATTATATAACATATCATATGCATGTGCTCATAAATCATTCTCAAGAAATATTGTGTCTAGAATTAAATCATATAGCAATTAACTTCAAATTCTATCACACAAGAGTTTCATGCAATAATATCCTAAGAGCATTCTCCTCTATTTGTCATTTCAAACTAAAGAGCATGAGAAGAATTGTCAATTTAAAGCTCATATCAATTGGCAATTTAGATTTAGCTTACCAATTATTGAAAATATGGTTCCCAATGATACTAATTGTTATTTCAATCTAAATACCAATTGTTACTAATGGTTGACTTAGGCATTTTGCATGAATCCAATATCTATGTGTAGTGTGTTCATATCAAGAAAATAATCATTCCAAATATGCAAGAACACAACACATATCATCAAATATGCATATGGATCAATTAATCATTAGCACACTATCATAAAGTATTAATCCATATTCATATTCACAAATTTATACCATATGGAAGATTTATAAAATCAAGGTATTCAAGCAAACACATTTTCTCCCATGGTTTCAAGCACACAAATCCTATGCTCATTTTCTAATTCAAGTCCTTAACCAATTATGAGCAAGGAAAGATTCAAATAATAAATGCATGGATATCAAGTTTGTTCAAGTTTGCATTTATCTTTGAGTGTTGGTGTTGTCATTAAGACCCTAGTTCTTTAAGTACAAGGATGATAAAGTTTTATGCATTTTAACTTTTAGGATCCATTTACCATCACAAATTATAGGCCAATGACTATTACCAATTGTTGAATTTACATTTGGAATCAATCCACTAGATGTAAAATTATCATGAAACCTAGTGTGGAATAGATAAGTCAAGCTAAGAGACATAATCCTATAAGCATGCTTGACTAAGATGAACAAAAAGAATGAGACATATTTATTATGTACAAGTTCATCAAATTCTCAAATATATCCATAAATTCTTGAAATAATTCTCAAAATTATGGTTAAGCATTCATTGAAAGTATATTTCAAGGTTATTTCAAGAGTTATGCAAATCATGAATGTTTACAACAAGAAAAATGATTTTGCACTTGTGAGCTCAAGAAAAATGATAATGATTGTTGAGAGTGATACCATTTGTTGGAAATAATATTAATTGATGGAGTTGAGGCATGATATCAATGAAGAATGAGTTTTCATATATAACCGATCATCAAAAAGAAGTTAAAACAATGAATTTTAAGTTGAGAAGAGAGAAAATATCAAAACAATGAAAAGTTCTTCTCAATTTCGGTTGAAAACATGCAGGAGTGCCTTTTCTGGCCTGGGGGGATCGATCCTGCTACAGTGGGGATCGATCCCTCATATGTTCCTGCAGATTCTGCAGTTGTTTTGACAGAAAATTGGACTTGTGAGGTACCAAAACTTCGTTTTTGAGTGTTTTAAGTCCAAGTAAAGGTTTAAACATTTGTAAAACATGATTTTGGACTTGTATGAATGAAAAACATGAATGAAAAACCATTTAACAAAAGATTTTGCAATTTTGGAAGCATTTTCACAATAAAATGCATTTTTGGCCTCAAAGGAGGTCATTTTGAGAGTTATGCGTATTTTGACCAAACCAATGCATTGAATTACATAAATATGTCAAAACAAACTTGTTCACATAGATTTTGAGCATATATAACATTAAAACATACATCTTGTGAACAACATGCCATGATTGTCAACATACAAGTTCTTCATTAATGCACATGACATAGCATTTTGCATATATGACATATTTCGCAATTTGAGGCAGGTAAATACATTATTAACACATAGAAAACTTGCTCAAACTACAGAAATCCAATAATAATCATAAATCATGCTTTTCATTCAATAATCCAATGCCTCATGAATCATCCATCAACCAATCAACAATCATTTTTCATGCCTTTTGATCAATCATTCAACTCACAAAGATTATCAACCACATTTCTCATCTATGCACAAATAATCAAATAAAAGTTTTAAGGAGTAAAGAATTAAGCTTACGAAACTCCTTTGCTTGAGTATGCTTTGCCTTGAATTGTTGAGTCCACCTTGTGCCATTCTTTTGAAGAATTGTTGTGATGGATCCTCAAGCTTTTCCTTTTTCTCATTGGCACAAGCAATCTCCATAGAGGTGTGTAGAGCATTCAAACTTCATTGTTTCTTGTATCTCCATGCTCTAACACTCCTACAACAAACAAATTCAAGCATGCTTTGGTACCCAAATTTTCTTGGGTCCATGAAAGTTAGTGCAAATAATTTTTGATCCTTTTGGGATCCATTTCAAGCACAAATCATCATTATTTACAGCATGCTTTGGCACCCATATTTTCTTAACTACTCTTCCTCTAAATGTGGTTTTCCTATATGTGCATGCTTGTGAAGAGTGTCCTATTCTATTGCATAGTGAGCATGTAAGAGATAAATCATGCATAGTATTTTTGCTCACAAGGAAATTCTTTAGATGAGTTTCTTTTTGTATTGCATTATAACCTAACCCATCTTTATCAAAGAAAGCTCTTTGGGTCTCTAACATATGATCTAGCTTTTGTTGACCCATATAAAACCTAGAAAATGAGTTATGCAAATTTGTGTTCTTTTCATTTAACTCATTTATCTCTAAGTTGGCCTCTTCTAGCTTCTTTTCAAATTCTATCTTAGCACTTGTCAAGGCTTCATTTTCTATTTTTAATTTAGCAATGATTTTCTTATATTTAGAATTCATGCATTGAAATTCATTTGCTAAATCATTAAAGGCATTTTGTAGTTCACTAAATGTATAATCATTATCTTCACTAGAACTACAACTAGCCTCATCATCACTAATGGCCATAAAGCATGAGTAGGCTACCTCTTCATTTACATTTTCATCATCGGAGCTATCACTATCGCTCCATGCAGCCACAAATGCTTTCTTCCTAGGCTTCCTATCCTTTTCCTTCCTAAGTAAGGGGCAATCTAACTTAGTATGGCCTGGTTCATTGCACTCATAACATACTAAGGGGTCCTTTTCTCTTCTACTTGACTCTCCCCTTTGATGTCTCCTATTACTCTCTCTTTCTTTCATTCTCATAAATCTATTAAATCTTTTAGCAAACATTGCCATTTCTTTTTCTTCCTCATTTCCACTCTCATCACTATCATCTTTAATGACCTCATGAGTGGAGGACTTAAGTGCTACCCCTACTTTCTTTGAAGGCACTTCATTTCTTTTCATTTTCATTTCATATGTAAGTAGGGAGCCCATAAGTTCATCTAGGGACAAGGTGTTAGGATCCTTAGATTCTTCTATAGCAGTCACCTTTGCCTCCCAAGATTTTGGCAAGCTATTCAAGATTTTCTTGACCATTTCTACATTGGAATAGCTCTTGCCTAATGCCTTAAGTCCATTAATTATATCATTAAATCTAGTGAACATTTCGCTAATGGACTCATTTTCTTTCATCCTAAATAGCTCATAATCATGTGTGAGCATTCCTACTTTGGTTTCTCTAACTTGATTGGTCCCCTCATGTGTGATGGCTAATTTGTCCCATATTTGCTTAGCATTTTCACATAGAGACACTCTATTATATTCATTGGGACCTAATGCACAAAAGAGAGTGTGCATAGCCTTGGCATTCAATTGTGCCACTCTCATGTCATTTGTGTCCCACTCATCCTCTAGCTTAGGGACATCTTTTCCATCTACTTTCTTCATGGGAATTCTAGGACCATTCACTATAATTCTCCACACTTCATAATCGTTTGATTGTACAAATAACATCATTCTAGTTTTCCAATATGAATAGTTCTCACCATTAAAGAGTGGAGGTCTAACTAATGATTGTCCCTCTTCTCCTAGGGGTGGCCTATATTCAAATGAGCCATTTAAGATCGTTTTGCTCGATAGAGGTTAGTCTAATTCAATCTCGAGCCCAAGCTCTGATACCAATTGTTAGCTCTTATAGGCAATACCGAGAGGGGGGGTGAATCGGTTTTTAACTAACTATAAGCTCGTTTTTCGGTTCCTCTAAATTCTCTAGCTTGGATTGATATTTTCTAAGTTCTCTAAGCTACTTAAGCATGCAATATAGATTCAATTCAATAAGCACAATATAATTGCAAGTAAAGAGAGTAGGGAAAGAGAGATTTACACAAGCGATTTATAGAGGTTCGGCTACCTTGCCTACGTCCTCTACCTTGAGACGCTCCCAAGGATTTTCCCAAATTCACTATCTTTGAATTTGTCTTTACAATCCCTCTTTTCAAGGCTCAAGAGAAACCTCTCTCTTTTTCTAGGCTCAAGAGAAACCTCTTCTCCCTCTTTTTCTAAGGCTCAAGAGAAACCTCCCTCTTTTTCTAAGGCTAAAGAGAAACCTCCCCTTTTTACAAGGATTGAATTGGATAACAAGTTGTGTAATCAAGGAAGACCTCTAAGTAGGCAAATGATTACAGAAATTGAGCACAATGAAAAGCCTATACAAAGTTTGTGCTAAGCAATACAAGAAATAGATGAGTGATAGAAGATGAAGACTCTTTATCTCTTGAATTGATGTTGAGGCTTGAGGAAGATGAATAAAATGATGAAAGATGTTGCTTGATTGTTCCTCCCTCTTCCTTTAGCTTCTAAGCCTCTATTTATAGTCCCTTGGATGGTTTGTGGACGTTGGTTGGAGCCAAAACAGAAAGTAGCCGTTGTGTCTCACAGAAAAGAGCCGTTGGGGGCTTTCTGGTGCAAAGGGATCGATCCTGCTACAGTGGGGATCGATCCCTTTTGTCCAGAATCTTAATTCTGGGCTTCAGGGACCTTGGGAAGACTTTCTGCCAAAAGGGGATCGATCCTGCTATAGTGGGGATCGATCCTTTTCTTCCAGAGGGCATTTTTCCTGCACTTTTGGGTTAGAAATGATATGACCTTTGATCCTAATTCAACCCAAACCATTTATAAGTTTTAAGGGAGTTTTTCTTGACTTTCTCAAATGAAAATATTGTCCAAACATTCATCAAGTGATTTTCTAAAATATTCAAGACATTACAAAGTATTAAGACCAATAAGAGTATGTAATTAAATCATGGTCTTAAGTTTGATATGATCACTTGAAAATGAATTGAGAAAATCATGTGTGATGAGCAAATTTACAATGTGAATTAAGACATTAAAGCTTACTTAAGTTTTTGTCATTTCAAAATATATATTGCAATTTAAAGCTAACAAACTCCATGTAGTCTAACAATTTCTTTGACATATAAATTAGCTAAGACACTGAGGGAATCAGTGGAATTGATGGTAAGGAAATGGGTGGACTTCATCAATCTATCAGCAATCACCCATATTGCATCATGGTTACTTCGAGTCTTTAGCAAGCCCATGATGAAGTCCATAGTTATATGCTCCTATTTCCATATCGAGATTGGTAGAGGCTGTACTAGTCTTGTAAGCTTCTGATGCTCTATCTTCACTTGCTGACATATGAGACATCTAGCAACAAACTTTGCAATGTCTTATTTCATCTTTGGCCACCAATACACCCTACGCAGATTATGATACATTTTATTACTGCCTGGATGTAAGTATACCGGGATGTATGAGCCTTTGTCAAAATCAAGTCCCTTAATTGCCAATCCTCGAGAATACATATTCTGCCTCTGAACCTGAAAATACCATCAATATCAATCCCAAAATCAGAGTGAATACCCATTTGCAATCGACTGGCAATCTCTATACAATTTGCACCATCCCTCTAAGCATTCTTGATCTATCCATCAAGTCTAGTTCGATTCGAAGACTAACAGTGAAACCATGCCTCTAAGAGGAAACAACATTCAAGCTAGGGCTCGAGAACTGCTCTAGCATATCATACTCCCGAATCATCATGTATGAAATCGTGCCAATGTGTTTTCTGCTCAAAACATCTGCCACCACATTTGTCTTTCCTGGGTGATATAAAATCTCGCAGTTATAATCCTTTAACAATTCCATCCATTTACGCTGTCTCACATTTAATTCACATTACGAGAATATATGTTTGAGGCTTTTATGATCAGTGTATACTTGGAATTTCTCTCCATAAAGATAGTGTTGCCATAGCTTCAATGCAAACACCACGACAGTCAATTCCAAGTCATGTGTGGGATAATTCTTCTCATACTCCTTTAGTTGTTTAGAACCATAAGTGATCACCTTCCCATTCTACAGAAGTACACAACCCAAACCCAATGTGAAAGCATCACTATAGACTAAAAAACCCCTAATTCGCTGGGAATGGTAAGAATGGGAGCTGTGGTCAATCTTCGCTTCAATTCCTAAAAATTGTGCTTACATGCATCAGTCCACTCAAACTTAACATCCTTGCACGTGATACGCGTCAGTGGAGTAATTAATCTCGAAAACGCCTCAACAAACCGACAATAATATCTAGCTAGACTTAAGACACTCCATATCTTTGTTATCGTCTTTGGTCTTTCCCACGGCACAAGGACTTTGATCTTAGACGGATCAACAGATAACCCATCTTTAGACACCATGTGTCCCAGAATTGTGATGTGATCTAGCTAAAACTAGCACTTACTGAACTTGGCATAAAGTTTTCTATCCTTGAAGGTCTGTAGGACAATATAGAGATGCTACTCATGTTCCTCTGATGACTTGGAATATACTAAGGTGTCATTGATAAAAACAATGATATTGACTAGGTATGGCTTGAACACGTCATTCATCAGACTCATGAAAGCTACAGGGGCAGTAGTCAATCTGAAAGGCTTACCAGAAACTCGTAATGACAATACCGAGTCCTGAATGCAGTTTTAAGGACATCTGCTTTCAGGATTTTCAACTAATGATATACTAATCGGAGATCAATCTTAGAAAACACTTGAGCACCTTTGAGACGATCAAAGAGATCATCAATCTTAGGCAGGGGATATTTGTTCATGATGGTAACCCTATTAAGCAACCGGTAATTTATGCAAAGTCACAAGCTACCATCCTTTTTGTAGACAACATAACTGGTGCATCCCAAGGAGAGACACTGGGGCAAATGAAGCCCTTGTCTAATAATTGAGCTACTTCTTAAGCTCCTCTAGCTCTACTAATGCCATTCGGTATGGTGGTTTAGAAATAAGCTCTGTACCAAGTACCAAGGCAGTTGTAAATTCGATCTCCTGATCTAGTGGGAATTCCAGTAGTTAATCTGGAAACACATCAGAGAAATCCCTGACCACAGGAATCTCGTGCAACTCCAAGCGTTTCTTTTCTACGTCCTCAACATATGCAATAAATCATTCAATCACATCAAACACAACACTCAACAATTTAGTAATAATATTTTACTTTAATTATTTATCTAACAATTTTACAATATAACGTTTAGGATGAGAGAAGGTTATAAACTTAGTATAGCAATCTACACTAATATCAGTCATTTACGATACTTTAAAGGGTCTATTTATTTGTAAAGTGTACCCTAAAAGTTTAGGTTCTACTAGTATCTTACTAACACATATGGGTGACAAAAAAGAGTGCGTGGAACTGGGGTCGAATAATGCAAGTGTAATAATGTCAAAAACATAGATCTTACCCTTAATAACAGTGGTAGAAGTATCAACAAACTCCAGGTCAATAATGTACATCCTGCCTTGGGTCACAACCTTCTTGCCCTTTTATGCTGCTATCGTCTTTCTAGGCTGTGATAGTGTAGCCTTCTTAGATTCCTTTGGAGGTGCTGGAGTTGTAGTTGGAACTGTAGATGTAGTTGACTCCTCCAACAACAGGCAATCCTTAACCATATGCCCAATCTACCCATATCTAAAACATGCCCTAATAAGCACATAACAAGACTGGTACCATGCAACCTTCCCTAATGAACACATCGAGTCGCTGTACCCCTCTGAGCAGTGGTAGGGCTAGTAGTAGTGGTAGGCTTAACTGCCTTATCATTTGAAATCATAATGCTTGATGCCTTAGCCTTTTTAGGCTGCCATTTACCCAATCTATCTTCGAAACTCCTCTTTACTTTCTCTTTTCCCTTTCCTTTAGCTCGAGACCCAGTATCAACATGAAACTGTTCATAATCCTGCTCACAAAGCAGGGCCCGACGTACAACCTCATCATAAGTCCTGATATCAAATGGAACTAATCTAGTCTGAATAGAAGGCTTCAAAACTACCATAAATTTGTCTATCTTATGCTCCTCACTCATCCGGCTCTGCGGATCAAATTAGCTCAATGTGGTGAACTTGGACTCATACTGATATACAATCATACTCCTTTGAGTTAACTGCAGAAATTCTGCTTGCAACTTTTTTTGCGCTGTCCGAGGAATATACTGTCTATAAAATGCCTCTAGAAAGATCGTCCATGTCACCACTGGATGTTGAGCTACCAATACCGTCCAGGTAGACTTCCACCAATGCTTTGCATCATCAGTCAACAAAAATGCAACTAGACCCACTTTCTTGGTCTTAGAACACCTCATGTACCTTAACAACTTTTCCACTACGTTTACCAAGTGTTCTGCTCCCTTAAACTTCAATGGATCCAACTTCTTAAATTGTCGCTCTAGCGTTATTAGCATTATAGGTCGCTATGAAGTCGGCAAACATCCGTTCCGACCTCAATATTCTCACATTTGGACTTTCAGGCTACGGAGGGAGAGCAGGTTCTAAGGCAGAATCCAGTACAGGCTCTAGAGATGGCTCTGCCATACCTTCACCTTTGCCTCGATAGGTAACCCTTTGCCCACTCATTCTATACAACACAAACATTCAAATCGATTTTTAGTCTTGTGATACATTTATACATTCAGATTGTTATAATATTACAGGGGATGTAATCCTATTTATACATAAAGACACCAACAGACATCAGACCAACCGTGTTCTGATACCAATAAAATTATCACATTCCATTATATACAGTAATTATCAATTATTTCACATTCATTTGGTTGGTTGTGTTGTCTACGATGCCTTTATTCCATTCACTTGCAACAGTAATCAGATCTAAAATAAAATTTCATCTATAGCTATTTTTTAATATTTACATAGATAATACTCCATCAGTACATTTCATAATATTTACATCCCCTGTATATAAAATATACAAAAGTAGTACTATACATAAATGCCTGAACCTATAAAAGTAAAAATATACCTCCCCGAATTAGCAATTGTTGCCTGAGGGATACCAAAAAGTGCAGCCACTCGATGGAATGGTATACCACTGCAAGTAATCTGTGAGGAGGAGAAAAGAGGGGGGTGAGCTTAATGCCTAGTAAGAAATTCGTATGCAAGAACTGATACTATGAAATCTATATGTATAAAATCATTTAATTCCTAACAATACACTAAGGGGCATTTTAGGAAGGGTACTATAATGGGCTAGGTAACCAGATAGAGTATGGGAGGAAACTTTGAAGTACCTTTCGTGTTTTGGTCCCTAGTTCCGACTATAGGGAATAAACAGTTGATAATGAGGTAAATAAATAGTATAAAAACCATTATACAATTTCATGCAATTTTTCAATTGGTAGATAATATATAAAACAATTTATTTAAACAATTTCATAAAGCAATCTCGGTATGAAAATTCAGCAAACAGTACAGTAACACTTCAATACCATGATACAAAAGAATAAATTCAGTACTTTTACTTATTAACAATATAAAACTAGTCTAGTAAAAATAGTATAGTGGAGACAAAGCAGCACCCAATAAATATCATGCCATAACAATATCCCAAGAAGGGAGAAATAGTAACAGTAGGACTTATGTGCACTGATTAGGTGACAACTAGGACGCAATGATGTGATCAACATCAATCAACAATAGTAACAGTTTGTAAGAATGATGTACCCGAAGGTTCTACCAGGTTAGACAGTCTCAAAACAGTTTATAGGTAGTATAAATACCTTTAAAGAAATTAATTTCAATGATTAAATCTTCAGTCAGTCCATAAATGCATAATTTTAGAAACATAAGCAGTTCAGGAATAAAGACTCATAAAATATTCACAGTTCAATATTCAGTTATGAAAATATTCTATTTACACGCAAATGAGTTATAAAAACATGTCAATACCCTCACGTACGTAAAATTCAATAACATGAATTTTTAAATATATAAATTTGGATTTTAGCATGCATATAAGATTTCAATAAATATGATTAAATTAAACTTATTAAATCTTTCATTTCTAGTATTCAAAAACATCAAATTATGATTTTATAAATTTATTAAAAATTTTGACAGTATAATGGCTATTCCTATCCTAGCCTTCCTGCAGTAAAAACACAGTTTATAACACCAACAACAGTCCGCAAATCCAATGCTTTTCATCTCAAACAATTCCATAAAATCAATTTCAATACTAATATGCATTCACAGTATCCCTACATCTTCCATACTCATTCCTTACCTTTCGGTTTCTACTGAAACAACTGATAGCACCACGCGATTTATCTCACTCCCGGGCTGCAAGACATCACGAAAACACCAGTATTTCACTACACTTCAATTATATAGAATTCCTTTCTCATTAAAATCTACTACATTGTCTACTGTAGCTACTAAACCTGTCTATTTTACATCAGTACTAAAATTGCACTACATATAAATCAACTCCATTTTTTATTCTGATCGCACTGGCAGTCTTGTGTTAATTTATATAGTATCATGAGACCTAAAACACATCAAATTAAGCACCAATCCCATGGCACCTTCGTTTGGCCGAAACCTATATGAAAGATTACTTAAAGCTATTTCAACAATTTAAGCTTTATTTCATACTTTATCATTGTTCTTCATCCTTTTTACACCATTTCCATGCAACAAAGTAACATGAAACATGTACATTCTGTTAGCTTTAAATTAGTATATATTTTGAAATGACAAACACTTAAGCAAGATTAAATGAATGATCAATATTATAAATTTGCTTTATCAATTATGATTTTCACAAACCATATTAAGTGCTTTTATCAAATATAAAACCATGATTTAATTGATTATCTTTATTGGTTTTAATCAATTTAGAAAATATTTTTAATTATTAGTTTAAGGAATTTTCTTATGGAATTATTGAATAAATTTTTAGAAAATTACTTGATAAATTTTTGGACTCAAATTCATGTTTTCAAAGTCATGTCATATTTAGAAATATTTGGGAAAAATTCATTAGTAGATTTGGGAAAAATCCTTGGGAATGTCTCAAGGTAAAGAACATAGGCAAGGTTGTCGAACCTCTATAAATCACTTGTGTACAATTCTCTAACCCTTCACTCTTTAATTACTTGTAATTTTATTGTGTTTATTGTATTGTGTATGAATTGCATGCTAGAATAGCCTAGTGAACTTAGAAGAAATATAATATAGGTTAAAGAATTAAGAAGGTCGAAAAACGAATATAACGTTAGTAAAAAACCAATTCATCCCCCCTTTCAGCTAGGTAATTGAGCCAACACATTCCATCATGGCTGAAACCATAAGGGAGCATTTGAAGTGATTTTGATTCAATCTATGGCCAAAATTATGCTTAAACACCTTAATTCATCACTAAAGACCATTATATCATAAAGAAAATCCAATCTCTCTTACCTTGGTATGTGGTCGAACTCAAGGGGAAGTTCTTCACTTTGATTTTGTCCACTTTACCACTATATATGGGTATGGGTTTGTAGAGCACAAGATTCTATACAAGTTTGCAGAAGAAATTTTTTAGTTTTAAGGTTGTTTGGTTGGTGTTTTAGAAGCTTTTCTCTTTTTCCTCTAGCTTAGCTATGGTGGAAGGATGAGAGGTTGAAGATGATGGGGTGGCCGTCCATATAGAAATAAGTAAAAATTTCTTTTAAATTATATTGCTTGCAAAATTACGAAAATGCCCTTATACTTTATGACTTTGGACAATTTTGCTCTTAAACTTCCATAGTATTTTTAACTTGTCAATTTAACTCCAAAATATTTTATTTCATCATTGAATATAAGTATTGAACATATTCTAATGAATGGATGGGGTTTTATTAAGCTTTAACTCACCGTAAGAGTGAAATTACCAAAATACCCCTATCATGTCAATTACATAGATTTATTACTTTACGTATGATTCAGTCTATCTAATAACATGGTATAGAACTTTATCACACATAGATTATCATGCTTTAGTTAGTTGGTCAAAAATCAATTTAGTTTGATCGTTATTCGTGAAAATTTTTTCGACCTATGTCCTTAATTGCATTTCATAATTTGTTGGCCCACTTCCAAAAAACAACTTAAATAAAAGATTTTAGGTTCTAGATTCTTACCATAAATCCATTGGGCTCTCCATACTGAGTCTATCAAGTCTCCTATCCATTTAAGTGCTATGGGGACTGTGGGACCTACCATACTGTTTCCAGTTATACTAACGAAATAGACAAGAATTGAACAGTGGTGAGAAGTCTTACACGTATAACAATACTAGAATATGTGATTCTCACACTTTATTATTCTATTTTCCCTCTATCTTCCACGATTCTTCGTTCTTTTTCACAATTTTTTCACCCTTTTTCATAACATTGTTCAATCCGTGATTTTCTTATCAACTGTATTATATTTAATCTTATTAATTTTTTTAAAAAGGAAATTATACTTTATTTAAATTTTAATAATTTCAACTAATATTTCAAAATTTTCAAAATTTAAATTATTTTAATTTTGAATAATTTTAAATATAAAATCATTTTTGTTATGTTATTTTAATTTAAGTTATTTACATTTTTTTATGATTGAAGTTATTTACAATTTTATTAAACCAATTTAGATAAGCTCGAATAAATTTTTTGAGCTTTATATCAATTTTGAACTCTCTACTTTACTTTACTTGTACTAAGAAGAGTAAAGTATAAAACAATTATAATTTGCTACTTAATATTGAACCCAAAAATAAAAAATAATAATTTTCATAAATCTCATAAATTTCATATGATAGGTGAATATTAGCACAATATTCTTTAAAAATTTTTTATTTGATAAATAATAAAATAATAAATAAACAACATATAAATTAAAAGTAAAAAAGAAAACAAACATTTCAAAGCCTAAGAACTATTCAGCACTTTCTTCTTCATTTTTGTTTGATTTTGAGTATTTAAAGTATTTCAAATGGTTTAGGGGTAAAATGGTCTCAAACATATGTTTTTAACAATTTAATTAATAGTTGACTAACGGAATGACTTACTTGTCTTGCGAAGTAGAAAAATTTGGGATGGCGTGTCCATTTTTTATACTAATGGACTAAAATTGAATTAGGTTCAAATCACAATTACTTATATGGAATTTACACTATATTTTTGTTTTTATATCTATAGAGTTTTAATATTCAAGCTACTTTCTAATAGATCAAACTGTGAGAACCGTCTATACTATTATTGTATAAGCGTAGACATTTATTATTAATTAATTTTTATATATTTTTGTAAATTATAAGTAAAATAGTAATGTGGGCCCTACATGATTTATGGTGCCCAAATGTATATAAGACTGAGGAAACAGTGTACAGAAGGTTTAATAATCATAATGTAAAAATTTTGAGATCAAAATCCTTTATTTATATTAATTTGGAAGAGTGTGTCAACAATTAGAAAATGACAATTAAGGACATAACCCGGTGGCATCTTCGTAAATTATGTCCAAACTAAAAGGAATTTGGACCAAGTAAAAATAGCATGACATTCTACATGAAAATAAGTCCTAGGCTATGTCAATAGATTTATCGAATCGGTGGTTAAATAAAAAATTTACATGATTGGCCCAATAGGGGTAATTTTGTAATTTCATGATTTTGGTGAACTGTGCATCAATCAAACCACCATGGTTCATCAAAATGAATTCAATAAGAATTTTTGGTGATGAAATCCAAATTTTTGGAGTGCAATTACATAGTATAAAACTTACGGAAGCTTAAGGGTAAAATTATTTGAAATTTTCATAATCAAGGGCATTTTCGTAATTTTACCCTCTTTAGAATTCTCTTTATATTTCTCCCCATTAGCTGCTGGCACTATTCACTCATCTTCCTCACCTCTCTCACGTCCTCCATGGAAGAAAGAAAGAAGAAAAGAAAAGAAAAGAAAGCTTTCATACCTAGCCTAAATCACCTTATCTCATCAAATTCTCTTCATCAAAGTTACTCTACTCTTTGAGCTTTACCTACCCATACCAAAATTATATAGAATAAGTGACAATACAAGGAGAAAAGAAGAGAAGAAGTTTCAGTCAAGGTATCTCTCTCTCCATACATTATGCTTTCTTTAATTTCAAAGGTGGTTTTTGATTGATTTAGGTGTGTTAAACATGCAGTTAACATTAGCTTGAATTAAATTGAGATAAATCAAAATTTGCCATTGATGGGGGTTTTAGCCAAGCTTAGAATTTTAGGAAATTATAGTGTTTCTTGCATGAAAATGGTGCCAAATTAATGTGTAAGCATGGATAAACAAGTAAGTGAGTTTGTACTGTTGAAATGCCATGGGAAATGCTTGTGGAACTATTCGGCCAAGGCTATTTGGGCAGGTTATGGTGCTGCATTTGATGAGTTTAATAGTTCAAAATAATGTAGAAATTATAAGGAGTTCACTGGTGCAATCGGATTTAAATTCCGACTTAAAACAAAGAAGTTAGGCTTTAATACCAGTAGAAATTATACTAGTTTAATATTTCTAGTATCCAATGTGGCTGCAATTAAAACATGAAAAGTAGCTTAAAAACAAGTGTTAAGTGAGCTAATATTTTTTGTGAATTTATCTACAGCTAGAAGAATTGGATATCAAGTTGTGCTATCGAGAAGTTCGATATCAGGAGACAAGTAAAGGATGAGTGTGTAGGCTGTAAGGATATTATGAATGCATGGTTTCAATGCAAATAATTTTATTAGAATATTTTGAAAGTGAAATGCCTTGAAAACTATGCAAATTATGGTTTTTGGTTGGAATTGAACTGTGTTTAATGTGCAGGAAGGTTAGGATTTTACTAGCCGATATTCTGCCGAAATTTCTAAAAATCATTTAAATATTCTCAAATAATTTTTAAGCATATGAAATGTGAGATTCAATATTTAATTTGCAATTTATTAATTAAATTGCATTATTTTATTATTTATTGAAAAATAATATTTAAATATTTGTGTTATCAGATTTTACTGATAAAAGAGTACCAACATGTTCTTTTAGTTTAATTGCAATGAAATAGAACGTTTTCCGAAATGAAAACTTAAATGTGTATATTTTATGAAATTTCAATTATAAATTGTTTATGTGATTTTATTTATGATTTTATTATGGAAATTAAATATGATTTTATTTCTGGAAATTAAATGATTTCCTTTATGAAGTTTAACATGTGATTAAACTATTTTGAGACTGTTAGGCCTTGTATCATGCTCATGTGTTTACCTTCCATACTCCATCCGGTTGCCTGGCCGACAATAGTATCCATCCTTTTACTGCCTTTAGTGTACTGTTAGGAAAATTAAACACTTTTATGCACATAAATTTCATAGTATCAAGACTTACATACGATTCTCTTACTGAGCACGTTTCACTCACTCCTTATTTTTCCACTCCATAGATTACATTAAGTTGTTAATTGGTATACCGTTTCGTGGATTGGCTGTGCTTTGGTTATCCTGAAGCAGTTTATAGTAAATCCTGGAGGTATTGTGCTTACAATTATATGTTTAGACATTTATTATACAGTACTACTTATTGTAAATTCAATCTCAAAGGATGTAAGCTAATTTATATAATTGTAAATATTAATTATTTATGTGAATAAAATATTGTGTAAAGTGTTTACTATTTTAAGTGAACTGTTAAAGGCGTCACATATAGCCAACCAACCAATGTATACGTGTGATATGTGATAATTACTGTATATAACAGCCTGTTATAATTTTATTGATACGAGAGTAAGGTTGACTTGATTTCTATGGTTCTTGGAATTAAGCAAGTGTCCATCCCTTATAGTTGTTGGCTCCATAGGCTAAACCGAGAGGGGGGTGAATCAGTTCTTAGCTAACCTTATGTTCGTTTTTCGATTCTTCTAAATTTTCTAGCCTATATTGAAGTTTTCTAAGTTCTCTAGGCTACTCAAGTATGTAATATAAATTCAATACAATAAACACAATATAATTGCTAGTAAGTAAAAGAAGTAGGGAGAGAGAGATTTACACAATCTATTTATAGAGGTTCGACAACCTTGCCTACGTCCTCTACCTTGAGATGCTCCCAAGGATTTTCCCAAATTCACTAGTTTGAATTGTTACACTCTTTTTCCTAGGCTCAAGAGTAACCTTTACACCTCTTCTTTTTCCGAGCTCAAGGAGGAAACCTTTCCCCTTCTTTTTCTGGGCTCAAGAAGGAAACCTTACAACCTCTCCCTTTTATGGCTCAAGGAGAAAACCTTACACCCAATCCTCACTTACAATAAAGCACTTAAGGGTTCACTCCCTTTTACAAGTTGTGAATGGGATTTCTAGTTTGTGTAATCAAGGAGATACCTTTAGATAGGCAAATGATTACAAAGGTTAAGCACAAGTAAAATCCTATACAATATTTGTGCTATGCTATACAAAGATGAAGAGTATGATAGAAGATGAAGACTTTGTAGCACTTGTGATTTTGATAGGCTTGTGGAAAATGAAGAAGATGAAGAAAGATGTTGCTTAGTTGTTCCTCTCCCTTCCTTAAGCTTCCAAGCCTCTTTTTATAGTCCTTTGGATGGTTTCTGAACGTTGGTAGGAGCCAAAACTGAAAGTAGCCATTATATCTCACAAAAACTAGCCGTTGGAGTGCATTTTCGAGGTAGGGGATCGATCCTATGCCATAAGGGATCGATGGGGCTTTAGATTTTTCTTCTGGGAGCATTCTGCCATTAGGGGATCGATCCCTTCCCTCAGGGGATCGATCCCTTAGGGATCTATCCCTTCAGGCACTATTCATCTACCTGTTAGGGGATCGATCCCTCATGTTTTTCCTACACTTTTCTAGGCCATTTTAGGTTAGAAATGATGTAGAGTTTGATTTTAATTTATCCCAAAACATTTTTGAATTTTATGGGAGTTTTTCTTCACTTTCTCAATTGAAAATATAGTCCAAAAACTCATTAAGTAATTTTCTAAAGCTATGTTCAATAAGATCTTGAGAAACATTAGTTAATGAAAATATTCACAATCATTTTATAAAGTATTAAGACCAATAAGAATATACCATTAAATCATGGTCTTAATGTTTGATATGAGCACTTAAAAATGGATTGAGAAAATCATGTGTGGTAAAGCAAATTTACAATTGAATCAAAACATAAAAGCTCACTTAAGTTTTTATCATTTCAAAATATATGTCAATTTAAAGCTAACAATAGTATTGTATAGTCTGAATGTATAATTGAATCAAGTGATTGTAAATTAGGTTAAATGTTTAAATTGTGCAGAAGTTAGTGAGTTAAGGGATCAGAAGGGGTCATAACCCGAAAATTTTAAGTGAAACGAGTGATATTACAATATTAATGAAAGGTCTGTTCGATAAAGTGCAGAAAGAAACTCAGTGAGGGCCTCACCAGGACTTTCTCTGTCTCGGTCGAAGTGAGACCCTAAAATGATGATATTGGGGTGAAATGTGGATATCACTAGCATGTAGATCCTAAAATCACTCATTTCAATGTATCTTGAAAAGAGAGAAATAAATTAAAAAATGACGAACGTGTCCCTACATCGAAATAACTCTTTTGAATAACGACAAACCAAATTGACCTTGAATTCATTGATTGTGATAGAGTAATCATCGAGTAAAGAATGTCCCTTATGATGCTGTGATAGAGTAATTCTTGTATAACAGTCTCTATTATTGGCCCTACCTTTACTCAGATAAGTGATGCCACTCCATGTGTACATTGTGGGAGGTTTCGTAATAATCGGCCCTATTATATATTCTTTAGGGCCTGATTTAGATGTGAATAGACAGGGTATCTGGTTAGGGATTGTTTGATGCTATGCGAAGTGATATATCTACTGAATGTGATTGAGAATATGATTTGTGTATTTGATAATTCAATATCAGTACTGTTAATCATGGTTCCACACATCCCTTCTGTTTTCTGTGTGTATTAATAAGATACCAATAGAACTGAAAAATTCTAGGGTATACCCTATAGAATAACAAACTGTTTAGAGTATCACAAATTTTCGAAAAGTGTGTATCGAAACTGTAAAGTGATTATAAGAGAGAAGGAAAACGACAGCTAACCTAAGTTTATCGAATATGTATGATTTCAACTAATTCCAGAAATGGATAGGTTAGCTGTGAATTGTGTTAGCTTAAATTGTTATACCCAGTGTATCACCTCTTCTCATCTTGAATGCTATATTGTGAGGTTGTAAATAAACAAATGAATCAAAGTGGAATGTGTATTGGAATTGTTCGAGTGTTATGTGCAAGTGTTTCAAGGATATATGGTGTATGTGAAGGAGTAAAGAAAAAACGCCCAAAGTTGTATGAGATTTGTGATTTGAAATTTACCGAATGAAATTCCAAATAAATTACTATGGTTATCATTGATTCAGGAGATCGAGTTATCATTAACTTAATTATCAGTATAGGACCTATTTCTAAGCTCTTATCGGATGACATAAACGGAGTTGAAGAAGCTTAAGAAGCAGCTCCACGAATTATTGGATAAAGAATTTGGCTATCCTAATGTATTTTTGTGGGAGTGTCAGTGTTATTTGTCTGGAAGAATAATGGTAGGTTACAAGTGTATATCATTTACCAATTAAATAATAGTGTTACTATCAAGCATAAATATGCACCTACCAAAGGATTGATTGTCCATTTGATCTATTAGGGGTGTACAAGTGCTTTCTAAGATCAATTACTAATCAAGATATCATCGGCTAAAATCTGAGAGGCTAATGTCCTTAAGACAGCATTTAGGACTCGGTCTTACCATTACAAGCTCCTTGTAATGCCTTTCGGACGAATGAATGCCCTTACGATGTTTATAAGCCAAATGAATGAGGTATTTAAATCATACATGGATAAATTGTGATAGTGTTCAATGATGATACGCCAATATATTCTAAGGCACCAGAGGAACATGAGTAGTACCATGTTTGGCCTAGCAAACTCTCAGAGATTGGAAACTGTATATTAAGTTTAGTAAATATGACTTTTATTTAGACATATTTCATTTTAAGACATGTGGTATCAAATGACGGAGCAACTATGGATTCGCCTAAAATTGAGGTTATTACTAAATGGGAGAGACCAAAGATAGTAATTAAGATACGAAATTTATTGAGTTTAGTTGAATATTATAGCCGGTCTATGGAAGAGTTTACGGGATCAACTGCTCCACTGATATGATTCATATGTGAGGAAGTTAAATGTGAATGGATGGGTATGTGTGAGTGTAGTATTCAAAAGTTGTTAAAAGATTTTAATTATGAAGTACTATACCACTTAAGGAAAGCAACTGAAGTGACAAGTGTGTTAAGTTGAAAAATGTATTAAGAAGGTATTTCATATGATGATTAGGAAACGTGAATTGTTGGAGTAGTTCCCAAATCTTAGATTGAATGTGATTTCCTCTAATGATTATGTGTTTACGGCTAGATTTAAAATCAAGCCAGACTTAACAGGTAAAATTAGTCATACTCAGAAGAGTAAATAAATAAATTCACCACTAATCGTATAAATGGATATGCACTTGAATTATGAAATTGGCACAGATAGTTTGGAGACATAATTTGTATTTCTGATAATTATCAGTTAAAGAATCTGATTTTGAAAGAGATCACATCTCTAGGTACATTCTGCATTCAAGTAGTACTAAATGTACCATAAGAATGGAGAGTGTATTGATAACTTCATATGAAAAGAGATATTGTGGAGATTAATACCAAATGTCTCACCTACTGTAAGTGAAGGTTAAACATTAAAGTCTGCAAGTTTATTGTAGCCTTTACCAAACTAATGTGAAAATGAGAGCCGATCATGAGAGATTTTATTTTGGGTTATTAAATAACCGAAAGAATTATGATGTTATAGAAGCGATTATAGACAGATTGACCAAATTAACTTATTTCTTCGTCATCAGATTTATTAATCCTCTTAGTACCTTAGCCGATATATATTTGCAAAATAGTGAGACTGCATGTGGAGTTCCAGTGAGCATCACTTGTGATAGGGATTCTCAATTTGCTTCATGCTCTTAGAAAGATATCAGGAGGCTCTGGGATCCCATTTGACTGTCAGCACCTCTTCCTATTCACAGACTGATAGGTAATCCAAGTGCACTATTCAAACACTCGTGGATATGTCGAGAGCATGTGCACTGGATTTTATAAGCTCCTCGGAAAATCACTTACTGTTGATTGAAATTGTTTAAATAATAATTACCAATCTAATATCGGCTTGGCACCAAATGAGGCAGTATATGGTAAATAGTATAGATCACCTATTGTATGGAAAGAAGTGAGAAGTGTTAGCTCCCGATTTGGTAGAGTCAGTTTTCTAGAGAGTATAAATTATTTGTGAAAGATAAAATGTAATGGTTTAAAAGTAATTCTATTAGTGAAGGTGCTCTGGCTGTACACTTCAAAGAAGAGGTTATTTGAAAGTTAGAAAATATAACAAGAAAGAAAGTACCCAAAGCGGTTTCACTTTCTAGTCCGAAAGAAATTTAGAGGACCAAATTTCCTAAAGTAGAGAGGAAATGTGAGAACTGTTTATACTATTATTGTATAAGTGTAGACATTTATTATTAATTAATTTTTGTATATTTTTGTAAATTATAAGTAAAATAGTAATGTGGGCCCCACATGATTTATGGTGCCCAGATGTATATAAGACTGAGGAAACAGTGTACAGAAGGTTTAATAATCATAATGTGAAAATTTTGAGATCAAAATCCTTTATTTATATTATTTCTGAAGAGTGTGTCAACAAATTAGAAAATGATGATTAAGAATATAGCCTGGTGGCATTTTTGTAAATTGTGTCCAAACTAAAAGGAATTTGGACCAAGTAAAAATAGCATGATATTCTACATGAAAATAAGTCCTAGGCTATGTCAATAGATTTATCGAATCGGTGGTTAAATAAAAAATTTATGCGATTGGCCCAATAAGGGTAATTTTGTAATTTCACGATTTTGGTGAACCGCGAGTCGATGAAACCACCATGATTAATCAAAATACATTCAATAAGAAATTTTGGTGATGAAATCCAAATTTTTGGATTGCAATTACATAGTTATAAAACTTACGAAAGCTTAAGGGCAAAATTGTTTGAAATTTTCATAATC
The DNA here is from genome assembly GCA_031772115.1 of Heritiera littoralis. Taxonomy (NCBI): domain Eukaryota; kingdom Viridiplantae; phylum Streptophyta; class Magnoliopsida; order Malvales; family Malvaceae; genus Heritiera; species Heritiera littoralis. The sequence goes on along the minus strand of JAPDPK010000192.1, from coordinate 204,554 downwards.
AAGGGCATTTTTGTAATTTTACCCCATTCTAGAATTCTCTTTATATTTCTCCTCATTAGCTGCTGGCACTATTCACTCATCTTCCTCACCCCTCTCACGTCCTCCATGGAAGAAAGAAAGAAGAAAAGAAAAGAAAGCTTTCATATCTAGCCTAAATCACCTTATCTCATCAAATTGTCTTCACCAAAGTTACTCTACTCTTTGAGCTCTACCTACCCATACCAAAATTATATTGAATAAGTGACAATACAAGGAGAGAAGAAGAGAAGAAGTTTCGGTCAAGGTATCTCTCTCTCCATACATTATGCTTTGTTTAATTTCAAAAATGGTTTTTGATTGATTTAATTGTGTGAAACATGCTTTTAACATTAGCTTGAATTAAATTGAGCTAAATCAAAATTTGCCATTGATGGGGGTTTCGGCCAAGCTTAGAAGTTTAGGAAATTATAGTGTTTCTTGCATGAAAATGGTGCCAAATTAATGTGTAAGCATGGATAAACAAGTAAGTGAGTTTAGATTGTTGAATGCCATGGGAAATGCTTGTGGTACTATTCAGACAAGGCTATTTGGGCAGGTTATGGTGCTGCATTTGATGAGTTTAATATGCCAAAATAATGTAGAAATTATAAGGAGTTCACTGGTGCAATCAAATTTAAATTTTGACTTAAAACGAAGAAGTTAGGTTTTAATACTGGTAGAAATTATACTAGTTTAATATTTCTAGTATCCAATGTGGCTGCAATTAAAACATGAAAAGTAGCTTAAAAACAAGTGTTAAGTGAGCTAATATTTTTGGTGAATTTATCTGCAGCCGAAAGAATTGGATATCGAGTTGTGCTATCAAGAAGTTCAATATCACGAGATAGGTAAGGCATGATTTCAATGCAATAATTTTATGAGAATATTTTGGAAGTGAAATGACTTGAAAACTGTGCAAATTGTGGTTTTTGGCTGGAATTGATCTGTGTTTAAAGTGCAGGAAGGTTAAGATTTTACTAGCCGATATATTGTCAAAATTTCTAAAAATCATCTAAATTTTCTCGAATAATTTTTAAGCATGAGAGATGTGAGATTCAATATTTAATTTTCAATTTATTAATTAAATTGCATTATTTTATTATTTATTGAAAAATAATATTTAAATATTCGTGTTATCAGATTTTACTGATAAAAGAGTACCAACATGTTCTTTTAGTTTAACTATAGTGAAATAGAACATTTTCAGAAATGAAAATTGAAAGTTGAATATTTTATGAAATTTCAATTATAAACTATTTATGTGATTTTATTTATGATTTTATTATGGAAATTAAATTTGATTTTATTTATGGAAATTAAATGATTTCCTTTATGAAGTTTAACATGTGATTAAACTAGTTTGAGACTGTTAGGCCCCATATCATGCTCATGTGTTTACTATTATTGTACTATCACTTTGGTTGATAGACCCGTCGAGTTATTAGCAGTCTAGGGACACCTGGCAATTGTACTTTGAAGACACCCATAGACTATGGCCATATGTCTCACGTGTTTACTGTTATTGTTATAGCATGATATACTTTGGGTGTTGTCGAGTCTCCACCTACTGTTACTGTTACTGAAGTGAAACTGTTTACGGTTACTGAAGGGTTTATCGATAATAAATTGTTCGCTGTTACTGAATGTGTTCACTGTTACTTAAACTGTTTACTGTTGTTGAAAACAGTGTTATTGACACCAAAGTGTTTACAAATCATGTATACTGTAGGGGCCACCTTTTGAGTCCTACGAGAACAAAGTACTACGCAATTATTACATTTTTTATATCATTATAAAACAAAGAAAAGTGATTTCTATCACCGAGATAAAAATGTTTTGATATTGTTATTATCAAAGTGATAGTGTTTACCGCTATTGAAATGTTTACTGTACTATTTTACTGAGTTGTAGTGTTACCTTACTGTTTTACTGAACTATTGCTGGTACTCAAGCTGTTTACTGTTATTGAACAGTTTACTATTACTGAAAAGATTACGATTACCGAACTGTTACTAAAAGTGCTTTTATGAACTGTTAATGTTTTGTAGTGAGCATTTTTATTATCACTAAACCCAATACTGTGTACTAAAACTATTCACTTCATTGTGATGTTTACTGAACTGTGATTGAACAGTTACTGTTTTACTGAAAACTACTACAGTTTATTGAATTGTTACAACTGAATGTGTTTACCAAAATAATTGTTAAAGTGAAACTGTTCACTGAACTGTTTACTTACTATTTTACTGAAGTGTTTATTGTGTTAATATTGTTTCCACAGGTTTCCGTACTATCATTGTACTGTTACTATTGTTCACCGAACTAATTACCATACGATTATTGCTATTGTTTACTGTCATGTGTTTTAAATAAAATTGAAGCGTTGATTAAATGGTTTTCTTACCAGTTATTTATTTAGAATATATTAAATTGTTTTTATATCGACAATTTAACAATTACTCCCTATAGTCGCTTTTGGGTTTTCGGGACACGATAGGTATTTCAAAATACATTTCATACTCCATCCGGTTGCTTGGCCGACTATAGTATCCATCCTTTTACTGCCCTTAGTGTACTGTTAGGAAAATTAAACGCTTTTGTGCATATAGATTTCATAGTATCAAGACATATATACAATTTTCTTACTGAGCACGTTTCGCTCACCCCCTTATTTTTCCACTCCATAGATTAAATTAAGTGGTTAATTGGTATACCGTTTTGCGGATTGGCTGCACTTTGGTTATCCTGAAGCAGTTTATAGTAAATCCTGGAGGTATTGTGTTTACAATTGTATGTTCAGACATTTATTATACAGTACTACTTATTGTAAATTTAATCTTAAGGGATGTAAACTGATTTATACAGTTGTAAATGTTTATTATTCATGTGAATAAAATATTATGTAAAGTGTTTACTGTTTTAAGTGAACAGTGTTAAAGGCATCACAGATAGCCCAACCAACCAATGTATACGTGTGATATGTGATAAATGTGATAACTACTGTATATAACAGACTGTTACACAAACAAAATTGAAATATGAATTTTTTACAAAAAGATATTGAATTTTTACCACAAATTGTGTAAGCCATCTAACAATTGCACAATGAGTAGTTTTGAAATTTTACTGCATATTTTCTACCTTGAATCACATATTAATTTTCATTTATATAAAAAGATAATTAAGTCTAGTTTTTAAAAATTTAAATAGATTATGTTTTTAGCTTTGTAACACTGCCAAAAATAGGCTATTACGACGGATATTTCCGTCAATTATGCTTCATTTTTGTCGATAAAAGTGTTTCCAACTAAAATTTTGTCAGTAAAGTTATATTCATTGATGATAGAATTTTTCATTATTAATCCATCAATAAATACTGTTAAAAATTTTGTTTGCAGTTCGTTAGTAACAATAATTTTTTGTTGGTAACATTTTTTCCAAGATAACTAAAATAAAAACAATAATTCATCGATAAATGCCAACGAATTATCCCATCAATAAAATTTTTCGATAATTCATTAGTAATTCGACAAAATATATAATTACAAACAACAAATTTCATCAACATTTAGTCGATAATTTTAGAATTTTTTCTTATTTACTATTAATTTTATCAATAATATTTATATAATTAATTTTTTTATTTATTATTAATTTTATTAAAAGTGTTTGTTACCTTATATAATTAATTTTATTAATGAACACATAATTAAAACTAAATTAATAATTTCAAACTACTATTAACTTTTTTAAAAATATAATAAAAAATTTACTCATGTAGTAAAAAGAAAATAATATATATATATATATATATAAAATAAAAACCATAGTTATAGCTCATTATAACTAGTCATCATCTCTTAGTGAAGACTCGTCATCCTCGGTTTTGATTGATGGTGGAGAAGGTCTTGAATGAGCTTGTGATGTCAAACTTAAACCCATCTCTTGAAACATCTCCTTTATCAACAATTGAATGTCATTCCTCAGCTCAGTTCTCGACTTAGTTATAACCTGATCCTTAAATTAGTTGAGCTAAGTTTAAGGAATGCTAAAAGGTGAAGGACCATAAACAAACTAAGACTAGAAAAGACATCATGCTGTAGTAGCAGACTGAGCAAAGCCTAGTATATCTCCAAGAGGCTACTGTCACATATCAAATTTAAATATATACTATACAAATTCACAAATTTTCACACGTTTATGGTTGGGCTATCTACAGAGTCTTCATTCTCATACATATAAAACATATTTACAAAATAAATTTATTTATTTACATTGTGAAATTATTCTTAATTTACATCCCATCTATATATTTACATATAGTAGTACCATACAACTAAGGTCTGAATACATAAAGTAACCTCAACGGTAAACTAAATCCGCTAGAGGGATACTGCGTCAAAATCCTCCTGGGCGGAAGCAGATGACTACTAGAAATAATCTGGAAAGAGGGGAAAAATGGGATGAGCTAATGCCTAATAAGGAATATATATAACAAAACCGATACTATGCATCTATATGCAGTTATTTTAAAACATGCACTTCGAATTTAGAAATAATGATTATTAAATTTCTTTGGCACAAATACACAAGGAAGGATACTATAGTGGATTAAATAACCAGGCTGAGTGTGGGAGAATGCTTTGGAGTAACTCACGTGTCCCGGTATCTGATTCCACTATAAGGAGTTTGATAAAAATAAATAATTCACAAAATTTAACGATATTTGGAGGATAGCTTCAAAATAAAAATTTATAATTTAAACGCAATTAAATTAATATCAATGCACTCTGTAAATTCATGTCAAACCACAATTTAAAAGTCATAATTTTTCAGCAAATCTGAATCGTAAAGACAAGGCATCACCCAGTAGACTCATGCAATAGGACATATGGCCATAGTTAGAATAAAGTCCTCTGTGGTATTAAATAGGCACCATCCGAGATGCTGATGATGGGATCCAGGTCAATCAGCCCTCAAGTCAGTCATATGATCATACACTCAAAGTAGCATGTGCCCATAGGCAGCTATGGGGCCAACAGTCTTTAAAAACTATATAAAACATTTTATAGTTGTTTACCGAAATAATTTCGAAAAGCTAAATCTTAAATCAGTCCATAAAGGCATAATTGGAAAGTATAAGCAGTTTAAAAATAAAAATTCATAAAATATTCACAATTCAATATTTAGTTTTACAAATATTTTATTTATTTGCAAATAAGTTATAATAACATGCCAGTACCTTCACGTATGTAAATTTTTATAAAATGAATTTTTAAATATTGTTTTTCGGTGTAATGTGGAAATATGAAATTCCAATAAAAGAGATGAAATTACTTAATAAATCATGCACTTCTAGCACTTAAGGATAGTAAAGATTAATTCATAAAATTATTAGAATTTCAGCAGCATAACTACTAGGTATGTTCTAACCCTCCTGTACAAAAACACAGTAGAAATTCCACAATAGCAGTCCACAATTTCAATTCAATTCATTCCAAAACAACTTCAAAGGATCATTTTCACAATAAAACATACGTCATAGTACCCCTATGTTCATCATATATATCTCTTACCTGATAATTTCTCACTGTGTTGCAAAATAGCACCAGTGTCCTCCTCAGGTTTCTTAGCTGCAAATTATCATACCAATATTGTCAATTCTCTACATTTTAATTATAAAAATATTTAATACCTTAAAATATAATACATTGCCTGCTGCAGCCTTATTTTCAATCTAATTTCTACCAGTACAAAAATTACAACTTTCTTTACATAAGATCATTTTCGATTCCGATCGCGCCTACACTCCCAGAAAATTTTATACATTATTGTAAGACCTAAATTAAATTAAAATGGCCATAAATTCCTCTTCCTCTTCACCATGGCCGAATGCTTCCTCTCTCTCCCACTAGTGATTTCTTTCCTTTAAGCTTTCTTTTTAATTCTAAATTAATTATATCAATTTCCTACACTACTTCCACATCAATTATACATTAAGTAGCACAAAATTTTAGTCCTTCTTGCCATGGCTAAACCTTACCTTCCATCCCCATATATAGATTTTCTTTCATTTTGCTTAAACTAAGCTTAATTTCCAAGCTTCTAATGATTCCTACTACATTTCCTACATCAAATTCTCATCAAATCATACCATATCCATGCACCCATAATGTTGGCCGAAACCCTCACTTGCCCAATTTCATGATTTCAACATGATTTAAGCTTGAATATGCATCTAGACATGCTAAACACTAAGTATAGATCATAAAAACCATGAAAATTCCAACCTTCCTTACCTTTCTTCACTTGGCTGAATTCTTCTAGGGAACCCACACCCTTGTTTTGGCTTATTTAGATGATGATTTTGATATAGGAGGATAGAGGAAGTTGAGGAGAGCAACTTTGGTGAAGGAAATTTTCGATTTCGTTGGGTTTTCGGTATAGTTCCTAAGCTTTCTCTCTCTTCAAGGTGTAAAAATAGTGGCTGTTTGAGATAGAAGGAGGTTGGTTGAAAATGAGAAGAAGAAGGCAGAAAAATCTGGAGAAATTCTGATTTTAATGGCAAAATGGTTAGTTATGAAAATTTTAGACTATTTTGCCCTTACAGTTTGACTTTGTTGAAAACTATCAGTCTAATCTCCAAAATATATCTTTTAATCACCAATCAAATCTATTTAACATGTTCTTATGGTCCGAGGAGCTTTAGTTGAAGTTTGATTTATCATTTGTGCAAAATTATGAAAATACCCCTAACCTAAATTCACGTAATTTTCTGTTTCTTCAGGTGATTCAGTCTACTTATTGACATGGCATGAGACTTTCTCACATGAGGATTTTTTTACATTTGATATTTCGTCAAAAGTTAATTTTGTTTGACTGTTATTCATGAAAATTGTACCGACCTATGTCCTTAATCGTCATTTTTAAATTTGTTTTACATGCTTCAAAAATAACCTAAATAAATGAGTTTGGATTGAAATTTCTTACCAATATTTTATTTGGCTCTGAATAGTGAGTCTACTAGGTTTCACCTTCATCCGGACACTAGAAGGTTGGTGGGGCCACCAGGCCATGATGTTACTTCTTATACCTATGAAATACACATGAATTGAATAGTGGTGAGAAATCTTATATGTGCTATAGTATTAGAATGTGTGGTTCTCACATCCTCTTCACCTTTAGGAAATTTGGTCCTCCAAATTTGGTTGGACCTAATCACTGATTAACTTTAGATATTTTTCTTTCATCAAGCTCTCCAGCTCCTATGTGGCTTCTTCTGCCGTGTGATACTGCCAAAGAACCTTTACCAAAGGAATCATTTTAGACCGCAGTACTTTCTCCTTCCAATCCAAAATCTTTATCGGTTTCTCCACGTAATTCATGTCTTCTCTGATCTCTAGTGGCTCGTACTGGATTACATGAAACGGATCCGGATGATATTTCCTTAACATAGATACATGGAAGACGTTATGGACACTAGATAGCTCTAGTGCCAATGCTAACTGCTAAGCCATATCTCCTATGCGGACTAGAATTTCAAATGGTCCGATGAAATAAGGACTCAACTTTCCCTTCTTCCCAAATCTCATAATGCCAATGGATGGTGAAACCTTCAAGAAAATCGAATCACCCACTGAAAATTCTAAAGGTCGGCATCTAATATCTACATAGCTTTTCTGCCAACTCTGAGTAGTCCTCAGTCTATCACAAATAATCTAGATATCCTTTAAAGCCCGGTCAACAAGATAGGGAGCTAATATCTTTTTATCGCCCACTTCTTCCCAAGCAATGGGAGATCGACATCTTCTACCATATAGTGCTTCGTAAATAGTCATGCCAATGCTAGAATGATAACTATTATTATATGCAAATTCTGTCAACGAAAGATGATTATCCTAAGAGCCCTTAAAATCCAGCGCACAAGCTCTCAACATACCCTCGAGCGTCTAAATGGTACGCTCGGACTAACCATCAGTTTGCCAATGGAAAGCTGTGCTGAAGTTCAATCGAGATCCCATAGCCTACTGAAATCTCTTCTAGAAATGGGAAGTAAACTGGGAATCTTTGTTAGAAGTAATGCTTACTGGGACTCCATGTAGTCTAACAATCTCTCGAACATAAAGATCGGCTTAGACATTCAGGGAATCTATAGACTTAATAGCAAGGAAGTGGGTTGACTTCGTCAATCTATTAACAATCACACAGATAGCATCATGATTTCTACAGGTCTTAGGTAAACCTATGATGAAATCCATGGTGATATGCTCCCATTTCCACATCGGTATAGGTAGAGGCTGCAACAATCCTGCTTGTTTCTGGTGGTCTACCTTAACCTGTTGACACGTGAGACACCTTGCTACAAATTCTACAATGTCCCTCTTTATATTTGGTCACTAGTACACTTCACGCAAATTTTGATACATTTTATTACTGCCAGGATGTAAAGTGTACCTCAAAGTGTGTGCCTCTACCAAGATCAAGTCTCTCAACTGTTTATCTCTAGGAACACAAATCCGATTCTTGAACCTTAGAATACCATCAGTGACAATCATATATTCTATCTAATTCCCTAATTGAATTTGATTGGCAATCTAGATATATTCTGCATCCTCCTTTTGAGCATTCCTCATCCGCTCCATTAGATTAGGCTCGATCAATAAATTGGCCATTAGACCATATCTTTTAGAAGAAATAATATTAAGACCGAAGTTCATGAATTGTTCCAATAAATCATGCTCTTGTACCATCATGTATGAGACCATTCCCAAGTGCTTCCGGCTCAACGCATTGGCCACCACATTACCTTTCTTCGGGTGGTACAATATCACACAGTCATAATCTTTAAGCAGCTCCATCCATTTACACTACCTCATATTTAACTCACGCTACGAGAATAGGTACTCAAGACTCTTGTGTTTAGTGTATACCTGGAACTTTTCACCATATAGATAATGCTGCCATATCTTCAAAGCAAACACCACTGCAGCTAGTTCTAGATCATGAGTGGGTAGTTCTTCTCATGGTCCTTTAGCTGGTGAGAACCATAAGCTACTACTTTTCCATTCTGCATTAGCACAAAACCAAAACCCTGTGAGGAGGCATCACTATACATTGAGAAACGCCCTGAACCACTCGGAATAGTGAGGATTGGTGTAGTAGTCAATCTCCTCTTTAGCTCTTGAAAACTGCACTTACAAGCATCTGTCCATTGGAACTTCACATCTTTACGTGTGAGATGCATTAATGGAGGAGCCAACCAAGAGAAACCCTCAACAAATCGGCGATAGTACCTAGCTAGACCCAGAAAACTACGAATCTTTGTCACTGTCTTTGGTCTCTCCCATTGTATAATAGCTTCTATCTTGGACAGATCAACATACTTAGACACTACATGTCCCAGAAATGTGATATGGTCTAACCAAAATTCACACTTGCTAAACTTTGCATACAACTTCCGATCTTTGAGAGTTTGTAAAATACTGCGGAGATACTGCTCGTGCTCTTCTCGGGATTTAGAATATACTAAGATGTCGTCAATGAAGACAGTGACAAACTTGTCCAGAAAAGGCTTGAACACCTCATTCATCAAGTTCATGAAGGCTACGGTGCATTAGTGAGCCCGAATGGCATGACTAAGAACTCATAGTGACCATATCGGGTCCTGAAAGCGGTTTTTAGAACATTTGTCTCCCGAATCTTCAACTGATGATATCCCAACCTTAGATTGAACTTAGAGAACTCCTGCGCACCACTAAGTTGATCGAACAGATCACCAATTATGGGTAGAGAATATTTATTCTTGATAGTAGCCTTGTTGAGCAATCGTTAGTCAATACATAGTTGCAGGCTACCATCCTTTTTTCTGACAAATAAGATTGGTACACCCCAAAGAGAAACACTAAGATGGATAAATCCCTTATCCAACAACTCTTGGAGCTGCTTCTTGAGCTCTTCAAGTTCCACTAGTGCCATTCGATATGGAGGCTTGGAAATTGGTTGAGTACCGATTATTAAATCAATGGTAAATTCAATCTCTCTATCTGGAGGAAGACCCGGTAAGTCATCCGAAAATAGGTATGGAAAATCCCTGACCACAGGAATCTCGTGTAACTCCAAACGTCTTTGTTCCATATCCTCCACATAGGCAAGGAATCCTTCAATCACAACATTCTCAAAAGTTTATTCTCAACACATTTTAATGAAATTTTATATTCATTACTATACAGGAAGTTTTACAATATATTTTTTTGGGACAGGAGAAGGTTACATATTTAGTGTAATAATTAAACTAACATGGTTGGTAGTTAACCAATCCATTCCTAAAATGACACCAAAATCATGCATATTAAGCTCTACTAGATTAGCTATTGTTTCTTTTTCTCCTATCTTTAACTTACAATTTCGATACACTATATCAGTTATATACGATTCCTAAAGGGTGTATTAATTTGCAATGAATACCTTAAAGGTTCAGGCTGCACTGGCAATTTGATAGCAAAAGACAGAAATACAAAAGAATAAGTAGAACCTAGGTCTATTAGTACTAATGCATTGATGTTAAAGATAGAAATTATACCTTTAATAACATCGGAGGAAGCATTTGTAGATTCCTTATCCAATGCATACACTCTACCCTACGTCACAGCCTGTTTCGCTTTCTCCGTGACTCTGGCTCTCCTAGGAGCGAAAGTTGTAGCCTTTTTTGTCTCTTTGGCTGCTGGCGCTGCTAGTGTTGCTACTAGAGGTATGGCAGGCAAAGTTGGTGTCTCTAGATAAGGGCAGTTCCTAATCAAATGTCTCTGTTGCCTACATTTAAAATAGGCATCTGTGGCCTGCCTACAGGGTCTGTTTGGGTGCGCCTCCCACAACAGTTACATTGGGTCATGCACCCCTCTGAGTGGCAGTAGGGTGCTTAGTTACTGTGGACCTAGCTGTCTTTTCTCTAGTGCTCTTACCACCAATCACAGTACCATTAGCCTTCTTCACTGGTTCTCTATCAAATCGGTCCTCAAAACCCCACTTCATCTTCTCTTTACCTTTCCCCTTTGCCCAGGGTCCGAACTTCGCTTGTTGGGATTCAAAGTCTTGCTCACATAACTGAGCTTGACATATAGCTTGATCATAAGTGGTAATATCCAACACTGCCAGCTTACTCCTAATAGAAGGCCTCAACCCTACCATAAACTGCTCAACATTATGCTCTTCATTCCTCACTGTCTCTGGGTCGAAATGGTTCAATGCAGTAAACTTGGACTCATACTAGTCCACAGTCATATTCCCTGATACAAGTGCAGAAACTTTTATTTTAATTTCCTCTGAGCCATGCGAGGAATTTACTGCTTACGGAAGGCCTCTAGAAAATTGTCCCATGTCACTAGGGGATGACTCGCTGCTAGCACTGTCTCAATAGATCCCACCAAGCTCGGCCTCCTCTATAAATAGAAAAGTCGTCAACCCGACTTTCTTTGTCTTCTATGCACCTAAGATATTTAAATAATTTCTCTACAGAATTTACCCAATATCAGCCACTAATGGATCCTTATCGCCCTTGAATTTTGGGGATTTAGCTTATTAAACTGGTAAAGAAGATTCGCATCACATCAAACCTTTGGATCTTGTCTGGGCTGGGTGACTGCCTGTGGCTGAGGCTGAGGTGGGGGTGGTACCGACTACGGCTGTGTTGCCGAAGGAACAGCTGCTAGAGGTGGAGGAACAACTGTTGGAGGCGGAGGAGGAGGCTGTATTGGCTCTTGTGGTGCTGTATTCTGATTAGCTATTAGTTTTGCCTACGTCTGCTCTATTTTGTTAAACCGAGCTAGCTCTAGTGCTGGCTTCGAAGTGGGCTCTGGAAGGGCTGGATACATCTCAGATGACCCCATCCTCGTCTGGTACCCTATCACCTATCACTCATTTGCACTAGAACAACCACAAAATACTTTTAATCACTCAAATTGATTATATATTTAGACAAGCACAGTACTAGAATAGATGTAAATCATTTCTAAACCAGAAAACATTGTCAGACATCAAACCAACCTTGCTCTGACACCAATTTAACTGTCATATATCAAATTTAAATATATGTTATACAAATTCACCAAATTTTCACACTTTTACGGTTGGGCTGTCTGCAGTGTCTTCATCTCATACATATAAAATATATATACAAAATAAATTTATTTATTTACATTATGAAATTATTCTTAATTTACATCCCATCTATATAGTTTCATATAGTAGTACCGTACAACTAAGGTCTGAATACATAAAGGAAATAAGTATACCTCAATGGTAAACTAAATCCCCTTGAGGGATACCACATCAAAATCCTCATGAGCGGAAGCAGATGACTACTGGAAATAATCTGGAAGAGGGGAAAAATGGGATGAGCTAATGCCCAGTAAGGAATATATATAACAGAACTGATACTATGCATCTATATGCAATTATTTTAAAACATGCACTTCGAATTTAGAAACAATGATCATAAAATTTCTTTGGCACGAATACACAAGAAAGGATACTATACTGGATTAAATAACTAGGTCAAGTGTGGGAGAATGCTTTGGAGCACCTCACGTGTCTCGGTATCCGATTCCACTATAGGGAGTTCGATAAAATAAATAAATTACAAAATTTAACGACATTTAGCAGATAGCTTCAAAATAAAATTTATAATTTAAACGCAATTAAATTAATCTCAAAGCATTTTGTAAACATATATAAAATCCAACTGACTAAATTCATGTTAAACCACAATTTAAAAGTCATAATTTTTAGCAAATATGAATCATAGAGACAAGGCATCACTTGATAGATTCATGCAATAGGACATATGGCCATAGTCAAAATAAAGTCCTCAGTGGTACTGATCAGGCACCATTCGAGATGCTGATGACGGGATCAAGGTCAATTAGCCCGCAAGTCAGTCATACGATCATACAATCATAGTAGCATGTGCCCGCAGGCAGCTATGGGACCAACAATCTCTAAAAACTAAATAAAACATTTTATAGTTGTGTTCGGAGATAATTTCGGAAAGCTAAATCTTAAATCAGTCCATGAAGACATAATTGGAAAGTATAAGCAGTTCAAAAATAAAAAATTTATAAAATATTCACAATTCAATATTTAGTTTTAAAAATATTCTATTTATCTGTAAATAAGTTACAATAACATGCCAATACCTTCACGTACGCAAAATTTGTTAATATGATTTTTTAAACATTGTTTTTTGGTGTAATGTGGAAATATGAAATTTCAATAAACGAGATGAAATTACTTAATAAATCATGGACTTCTAGCACTTAAGGATGGTAAAAGATTAATTCATAAAATTATTAGAATTTCGGCATTATAATATCTAGGTCCTAACCCTCATACACAAAACACAGTAAAAATTTCACAACAGTAGTCCACAACTTCAATTCAATTCATTCCAAAACAATTTCAAAGGATCATTTTCACAATAAAACGGTTGTCATAGTACCCATACGTTCATCATATAAATCTCTTACCTGATAATTTCTCACTATGCTGCGAAATAGCACCAGTGTCCTCCTTAGGTTTCTTAGCTGCAAATTATCATACCAATATTGTCAATTCTCTACATTTTAATTATAAAAATATTTAATACCTTAAAATATAAGACATTGCCTATTGTAGCCTCATTTTCAGTCTAATTTCTATCAGTACAAAAATTACAACATTCTCTACATAAGTCCATTTTTTATTCCGATCACGCCTACACTCCCAAAAAATTTTGTACATTATTGTAGGACCTAAATTACATTAAAATGGCCACAAATTCCTTTTCCCCTTCACCAAGGTTGAATGCTTCCTCTCTCTCCCACTAGTGATTTCTTTCCTTTAAGCTTTCTTTTTAATTCTAAATTAATTGTATCAATTTCCTACACTACTTCCATATCAATTATACATTAAATGACATAAAATTTTAGTCCTTCTTGCCATGGCCGAAACCTTACCTTCCATCCCCACATATAGGTTTTCTTTCATTTAGCTTAAACTAAGCTTAATTTCTAAGCTTCTCATGATTCCTATTACATTTCCTACATCAAATTCTCATCAAATCATACCATATCCATGCACCCGTAATGTTGGTCGAAACCCTCACTTACCCAATTTCATGATTTCAACATGATTTAAGCTTGAATATACATCTAGACATGCTAAACACTAAGTATAGATCATAAAAACCATGAAAATTCCAACCTTTCTTCACTTGGCTGAATTCTTTAAGGGAACCCACACCCTTACTTTGGCTGATTTAGATGATGATTTTGATATAGGAAGATAGAGGAAGTTGAGGAGAGCAACTTTGGTGAAGGAAATTTTCAATTTCGTTGAGTTTTCGGTATAGTTTCCTGAGCTTTCTCTCTCTTCAAGGTGCAAATGCTGGCTGTTTGAGATAGAAGGAGGCTGGTCGAAAATGAGAAGAAAAAGGCAAAAGAATCTAGATAAATTCTTATTTTAATGGTAAAATTACCATTTTGCCCTTAGTTATGAAAATTTTGGACTATTTTGACCTTACAGTTTGACTTTGCTGAAAGCTATCAGTTTAATCTCCAAAATATTTCTTTTAATCACCAATCACATCTATTTAACATGTTTTTATGGTCAGAGGAGCTTTCGTTGAAGTTTGACTAGTCATTTACATGTAATTATGAAAATATCCCTAACTGTAAAATCACATAATTTTTTGTTTCTTCCGACGATTTAGTCTACCTATTGACATGGCATGGAACTTTCACATGAGAATTATTTTACATTTGACATATGGTCAGAATTCAATTTTGTTTGACTATTATTCACAAAAATTCTACCGACCTATGTCTTTAATCGTCATTTTAAAACTTGTTTTACATGCTTCAAAAATAACCTAAATAAATGAGTTTGGATTGAAATTTCTTACAATTATTTTATTTGGCTCCGAATAGTGAGTCTACCAGGTTTCACCTTCATCTGGACACTAAAGGTCCGTAGGACCCGTCATGTTGTTACTTCTTATATCCGCGAAATACACAAGAATTGAATAGTGGTGAGAAATATTATATGTGCTACAGTATTAGAATGTGTGGTTCTCACAACCACCTAGACCCAAACTCATATATTTAAGTGTGCACCCTTTGACTACTTTGATCCATGCCTCAAGATTAACGTTGGTATGAGTAAAAGAGTTCTCACCATACTTTTAAGATAATGCAAAAGTATATGCCTCATATAAGAAAGAAACAATTATCATATTAATAGACAATATATATTATAATAAGACATTTATATTTAACTTAATTATGCTTTTACTTAACTACATACACTAACATCTTTAGACTTGTTGCCCACGAAATCACCATATCCTTTACCTTGTTTATGGGTGCAGTTGAACATCTCAAGATAATATACCGGTTGCTATAGCTTATTTGCTCGTACACATGAACAATAACAATTAATATGTGAAATTAAACTTATAAGTAATAATACTAAGCTTAGTAATTAAAGAGCGCAACAAAAAAAGAACATCATACTATTCTTTTTCGATATATAACGAATGAAACTGAACTACTTATGTGTTTCGTAATTGAATCTTCTTTCTTGGTTTTACTATTTGCCTTCACAAACCTCGATTTTTTTTGCCAGGCATCAGTTCCTTATATATTGGCGATAAGAGCATCCCAAATTTCTTAAAAGATCCATTTTTGCTCTGTCCCTTTACAATGGATAATGTTATCCACTCCGAGTTCTCACTACAAGAAAATTAATTTTCAGCGACGAAAATCTAGCTACAGAATTTTTTCGTCGCTGAAAAGTGGTATTAGCGATGGATTAGCGACGGAATTTATACCGGAATTGGCGACGGAATATTTTTTGTCGCTAATTATGGCGGGAGTAACTGTTCATTTGCGCCAAATATTACCGACGGAATTAGCGACAGAAATTTCTGTCGCTAAACCCAAAACAATCTAAAGAAATTAGTGAAGAAATTTTTCCGTCGCTAATGCCATTTAGCGACGGAATATTAGCGACGGAATTAGTGATGGAAAAATTCTGTCGCTAATTTCTTTAGATAGCCGCGAAAAATATGTGAAAAAATTAGCGACGGAATTTTTCCGTCGCTAATTCTGTCGCTAAATGGCATTAGCGACGGAAAAATTTTGTCGCTAATTTCTTTAGATAGACAGGCGAAATATATGTAATAAATATGTAAAGAAATTAGCGACAGAATTTTTCCGTTGCTAATTTCGTAGCTAATGACCTTTAGCGACGGAATTAGCGACGAAAAAATTCCGTCACTAATTTCTTCACATATTGTTTGAGAAAATGCAAAGAAATTAGCGACGGATTTTTTCCGTCGCTAATTTCTTTAGATAGCCGCGAAAAATATGTGAAGAAATTAGCGATGGAATTTATTCCGTTGCTAATTTCTTTAGATAGACAGGCGAAATATATGTAAATAAATATGTAAAGAAATTAGTGACGGAATTTTTCCGTCGCTAATTCCGTAGCTAATGACCTTTAGCGACGGAATTAGAGACGAAAAAATTCCGTCGCTAATTTCTTTAGATAGGCAAGCAAAAATACGTGAAGAAATTAGCGACAGAATTTTTCCGTCGCTAAAAGTCATTAGCTACGGAATTAGCGATGGAAAAATTCCGTCGCTAATTTCATGGATGTATTCTTAGATATATTAATGCATATTTAGCGACGGAATTTTTCTGTCGCTAATTTTACAAAAGTTTTTCAGTTGACCATGAAAACCTTTATGAAATTAGCACGGAAATTTTTCCGTCGCTAATGATTTTTACCGACGGAATTAGCGACGGAAAAATTCCGTCTCTAATTTTTTAAATCGAAAAAAATAAAAATAAAATAATAAATAAATTACTTCATTAAGCATCAGCGACGGATTTTTTCCGTCGCTAATTCCATCGCTGATGCTTTTCAGCGACGAAAATTCCGTTATTGATTGTTTTCAGCAACGGAAAATTCCGTCATTGATTATTTAATATGAAAATTAAAAATTGAAATTAGCGACGAAAATTTTCGTTGCTAATTCCAATTTTTTGAATTTGTCCCGCTTGAGCTGTAGCGGGAAATATTTTGACATAGTAGTAGCGACGGAATTTTCGTCGCTAATCCGTCGGTAATTCCGTTGGTAATTCCTCTGTATGCACGCCAAAGACTCTATATATTCTCTTATTCTCTATTTTCTCTCCTCTTCACTCCTCCCTACTTCTTTTTTGTCCATCTTTTCGTTTTTTTCTTAGTTTTTCTTCTTTATCCCTCTTTCCTTTTATTTTTTTCCTTTTTTTTGTAAATTTACTCTATTTTTCTTTTATATTTATGTTTTAATTTTTTTATATGATAAACTTTAATACTTATGTTTTTGTTTTTTGTTTTTTACTTACAGATGATGATGATGATATGGTGAGGTGCTGGTGGTAGTGGTGATAATGATGTTGAAGATAATGTATTTTTGTTTTTTTTAGTTAATTTATTTTAAAATAATGTTTACTGATTTAAGTATAAATATTAGGTTTTTTTTTAAATGTTTCTCTCTCTCTATATATATAAATAATTAATTCCAGAACATTTTTTTTGACGAAATTCATATAAATTAGCAACAAAATTTGTCAAATAAGGGAAAAAATTCATCAAATTAGCGACGGAATTCATAACATCAGCGACGGAATTTCCGTCGCTGATGCTCTTTAGTGACAGAATATTTATTGAATTAACAAAAATAACAAACTATCTGCAACAGAAATTCCGTCGCTGATTCCTTTTAGCGACGGATATTTTTATAAAATAAAATAATAATAAAACTATCAGCGACGGAAATTTCCGTCGCTGATGCCTTTTAGCGACGGATTTTCATGTAAATTAAAAGACGAAATTATGTTTTTAGCGACAGAATTTTCCGTCACTAATGACATAAAATCCGTCGCTGATGTAAAAAAATTTCGTTGCTAATTAGCGACGAAATTACAGACGGAAATGAAGTTTTAGCGACGGAGTGAGCATTAGCGACATTGATTTTTCCAACAGAAAAATTTCCGTCGGTAATCCGTCGCTAAAGAACATCAGCGACGGAATTTTCCGTCGCTAATTCCGTCGCTGAAGGTTTATTTTTTTGTAGTGTCTCTCATAGTAATGACCCTTTCATCTCCCAAGAAGTCTCTGAATCGGTTCTTGCAATTGTTTTCCAAACATGTCGTACCTAGGTAGTATCAGACTCAACCTACTGAAAATTTTCCTATAATAAAAAATTTTATTAATTTTTGTAAATATATTGTAGTTAAAACATCAAAATCTTCCTATTTAAAATAATACGTAATTAAAAATAATTATATTACCTTTGAAAAACCTTGCCAAACTTGCAATACAATGAACTATCTCAATAATACATCAATCAATTTACCCATTTTGATCCTCAACCTATTAAGCAATAGTGAAATGGATTATTTACAATTGTCAAAGCTAAGTATTGACTTCGTATAGTAGTAGTAAATAAACTTACAAACCGTCTTAACCATTAAGGGAATCTACATCACATGCTTTCTCTAATTCTACTTTAGTTGTAGTTCTGAAATCTCTTTTAGTTAACTCATCAAAGGTCTTGTAAATTACCTCTCGAATTAGACAAATATATATTAGTAATTACATACTACATTAAACTAATTTGTCATAAGACTTACTCAATATATGAGTTTATATCTTCCAATTTAGGAAAACATACAAGTGAGCTGCTTTTAAGTTCATCTATAGATAGCCACTGAACCTGTCATGACATGAAAGCCGTGACGTATGCTTGACACTTACACTGATTCCACTTAACAAATTTACAAACTAAATTTTTTTTCACTTTATGGTTTGTATTCGGTACCAATGTAGTCACTAAATGATTTTTTACTTGTCCTCTTTCCTTTTTAATTCAACTTTACTAATTTATTATTTAATCCAAAAGTGAGTTAAATAATTCTTTAAGGCATGTAATGATTATTTTTAATCTATACCATATTCTTGCCTTAATCTATACCATATTCTTGCCCATAAACAAATTGAAAATATCCCTCCTTACATTTAGAGATTTCCCCAGATAAACAATCTGTAAAAAATTATTCATTTATCAATCTGTAATGCCCCGTTACCACATTTTTCACCTTATTTTACACAATTTATCCGGTTGGGCTGTCTGTGATACTTCACTTTACACTTGATGTTAAACAAGTTAATAAAATATTGTTAACATTATACACATCCCCTATCTTAATTACAAATATGTAGTACTATAAACATGTCTAAATACAGAAAATAAATGATCGTACCTGATATATCTTAGTCTGTCTGTCACATTGTCCATTATGTGTAGCCGTAATCCACAAATATTAGATCTCACTATCATTAAAACCTGAAATGTTAAAATTGGGGAGTGAGCAAACCACAGCTTAGTAAGAGAGTTATATGCCACACTTGATACTCAGCTATCTATATGCTGAAAATAATTTTTCATTTTCTTTAAAATCTTCCTAGCTGGCTCTAGGTTCACATGTAGGAAGGATACTACAGTCGGCTAGGGATCTAGATAGAATAAGGTTGGTATTTTAGAATACCATACTTGTTCCGGAACCTAGAAGCAACTGTTGAGAATACCAATTCCGTTGTTTTCAAAA
Organism: Heritiera littoralis; assembly: GCA_031772115.1. NCBI lineage: Eukaryota > Viridiplantae > Streptophyta > Magnoliopsida > Malvales > Malvaceae > Heritiera > Heritiera littoralis. The sequence continues at coordinate 184,845 of JAPDPK010000192.1, read as the reverse complement.
CAATATAATTTTTGTTTTTCCACAAAGTAAACCACTTATTTCTTTTCACTTCAGTATACTTTAAAACACGTGACAGTTCAGTAATAAAAACAGTGGTTTACTTCTCTTCTCTTCAGTACAGTAAAACACGTGACAGTACAGTGATTTGTAAATATCCAATCATTGGATAATTACTTCTTCGATTATTTCTATCTTAGAAATAATTCTTATGTTGTTCTTTTGGAATAAACATTTATTTCCCTTTTCAAATCAGCAACCGTATCGTACAGTTCAGTAAAACAGTATATTCAGTAAAACAGTAATTCGATACGGTTCACTCAGTAATAGTAAACAGTAGCTACCAATTCAGTAAATAGTATAAGGTAGCTTTCAATTCAGTAAACAGTAAATGGTACCTTTCAGTTCAGTAAAACAGTAATCAATGGCTACCATTTCAGTAAATAGTACAGTTCAGTAACACAGTGTTTTGGTACGATCTTTCATCAGTAAACAGTAAACAGTAAACAGTAAACAGCAAACAGTGGTTTGGTACAGTAAACAGTACAGTAAATAGGATTCCGTAAATCCTTTCAGTAAACAGTAAACAGTAAGTGAGACTAGGCATCACCCTACAATCAAATCATGCTATCTCGTCCACCAGGGACACAGTAAACAGTAAACAGTAATCAGTAATTAGATCTATGGCCATGATCCACAATATGTCCTCGGTGTACGCTTGCTAGGCGACAATCCGAGACGCTGATGACTAGCTGGCCAATCAGCCACGTGACAGTAATAGTATATGTGATGCATGAAGCTCGGGGCCTAAGTCTCAAAACAATGTAAACCGTACCATAGCCTTTATGGATTTTAAACACGATAAATCAAATTATTTCACAAATATCCATAAGGCTCACATCTAAATATCATCACCTTTATGAAATTTATAAAATAATTAACATTTTTTAAAACATTTCATAAAGGTATAAATCATGTTTTCCATACGGTAAAAACAGTATGCAAAATCATCACTGTAAAAATAGAAGGGTAAAACTGTCTTTTTCCACCGTAAAACACATATGCACCGTTTCCCGTGCTTTTTATCCAAAACATGGTTTTCTATCATTTCTTAACCTTTATGAAATTTTCATAATTATTTGTTTCCATAATTAAAATCATAAAGGTTTTATATAAAAACAAGTGAATATTTAAGAATATTTATAAAAATATTCACTTCAGTCTTTTTTTCATTTTCGTCTCGTTTCACGTGAAATATCACCTGCCGGGTGAATTTTCGATGATTTCCTTTTCACCATTCGCGAAAACATGAATATTTTAAAATTAAATATCACTATATTCATGTTTTATGAAATTTATTTAATTTCTCGATTTTCGTACCCGAAAATCCATTCACATGAAATCAAATCTTTTATTTTAGTTTTCAGTGATTTTCGGTAAAATTTAGTAATTTTTCGATAATTTTTTCGGTAGTATAACGGCTGCCGATTTGGCTAGCCTCCTGCACGGAAAATACAGTTTATATTTCTCAACTAGTATTTCAGCATAATTTGAAATCGATAAATCACCACAATTTTCAAGATTAATCATTATAAATTGCATTTATAAATTAAATGCATAATTTAAAACATGTGGCCGAATATCCTTACAAGCGGCACATGTCTCCCTTACCTGTTTCGGGTCGGCGACTGCCTCTCGAAGGTCGCGCCCGTGTTCACCTCGCCCGATTCCATCGGCTCAGTCATCGAGGGAATTTTCTGGAATTTAAATTCTAAAATTTAGAACTTTTCCATAATTATTTAAATAAATAAATTATTTAAATAATTTAATACTTTTCGGGATTTCTTACCGATTCCCGTAATTCTCGAAATTTCCCGTAATTTTTGAATTCTCGAGAATTTTTCGAATTCTCGAAATTCCTTTTTCTTTTCTCTTTCTTCTTTTCTTCCTTCTTTTTTTTTCTCTTTTCTTTTCTTTTTCTTTTTCTTTTTCTTTTTCCTTTTTCTTTTCTTTTTTCTTTTTCTTTTTCCTTTTTCTCCTTTTTCTTTCTTTTCCAGCCGGACCGGTCCAGACCAGTCCCCTTCCCTCGTCATCGTTTCTCCTCCGACGGCCGGTTCTCCGACGGCTCGATGGTCCCTCAGCTGGCCAGCGTCGAGGCGAACTCTTCGGTGGTCTCAGCTTGGCCTAAATTTGCGGCACGGCGGCGGATCTACTCGGTTTTGCCTCGGTTTCTTCTCCTCCTCTGTCGGCCTTCCTCTGCCGTTCCCCGCCTCACCGGTGGCTTCCCACGTCTTCCTCTTTGTCCGGCGAAGCTTCAGTTGCAGTGGCAACGACCAATTTGGTCGGCGCCGTCCGTTCCTCTTTTCCTTTTCTTCTTTGGCTTCCGCCGGTTTCCTTCTCGATTCTCCTCCGTTTCTTCCTTCCGTTTGCTTCTTTCCCTCTTCCGGTCACCGGCGTCTTCTCCTCTCCTCGCCGGCGCCGTCTCTTCCTCGCCGATGGTGGTCGGCCTCACCGCTGGGAAGGATTGGGTTTGCTTCCCCGATTCCTTTCCTTTCCTCTTTTGTTTCTTTCTTTTTTTTATTTTTATTCATTTAATTTAATTATATATCCATATATTATATATATACATAATACATATAATATTACTATTATATATATTATATTACTATATAACTATATATTATATATGTATATAAAGATATATATATTATGTATTATCAAAATACATATTTAGTATATATATATTTGTTTAATTTAAATTACTTAACATTTATATATATTCATTATATATAAATGTAGAAAATTCCATATATATATATATTGTATTTACAATATATGTTTATTTAAACTTTAATGTAAAATAGTATTTACATTTTTCAAATATGTATATACTTTTATATACATATAATGTTATATTTAATACATATGTATTTATATAGAAATACATTTATATAATTTATAATTATATAAATATATTTCTCTTTCATTTCTTATTCTCTTATTTAATTTGGATTTCCATTTATCCAAATTAAATTTCCTTCTCTTCATTATCTTCCGAATTTCAACCTTATTTTTCCAATTTTAATTTTCCTTCACTCAGATTTCCACCATCCGTCCTTTTCTCAGTTCTCGGGATTTTCACCAATATCCTGTTCTCATAATTTTATTTATTTATTTCCACTTATTTATTTTCTCCAATATTTATTTTCAATATTTATAATTTCCAATAAATGGAAAATTTACAGTTATCACATTCTCCCCACCTTAAGAAATTCGGTCCTCCGAATATAACTTAAGTCCAAAGGTGGTACATGTCGTATACTTACGACTTTATCTATTTGATCATCCCCCAAGTAATACTGCCAGTACACTTTCAGCATTCCAAATTACTTTTAGATCACTACATGAAGTCTTTCATCATTTAGTATATATTTATACTCCCATAAATTCATTTATCAATTCGGGAGTTGTTCATTTCCACTCTTTTCACATAAGAGTCCATTCACTATATTTTTCATATCACAGCTGATCTATACTGTTCATCATCCATTTTTCTCACTTAGTGCCAAGTCGATATGGTTCGATACTATCATGTACACATGTCAATCAGTTATATGTAATTGTCCCAGTGGCTTTCATATCTCATGCATCTGTTCTCTCAATGTATCTTCAAGCGTTTCAATATTACGCTAAGATATTTACATTAGTACGGAGCGATGCTATCAATACACTTGGGATCTCAAAGCCTTTGGATATTTCTCATTAAGCATATGGCATCTCAGAGACTCCCATCACATGTAATGCTCACTGGAACTGTACATATATATCTCCGCTGTTTCTCACTCATACTGCGACTAAGGCACTAGAGAATAGAGGATTCGGATAATGGAACGTGATTCTATTTAGATCATTAGTCCTTAATCACTTCCATATCATTATATCTCTTTTGGACTCTTTATTATCCCCAATATTCATTTTATCAAGGCTGCATTTCACTTGCAGACTTTACTATTAATCACCAATCATGGGACAATCATGTCCTCTTCATGTAGTATGGTCCTTCGATGTTTAAATCCTCAATTATCCATTTAGTCAACACATTATCTATACAATTCCACCATTTCTATCCTTTCAAGGTGGTTATGTGTATAGTCATTTTTCATTTATATACTGGCAATAAATAATACTTGTTATTTATCTTACTCCTTTGAGTACTATTTATTTCACTTGTCAAATTTGGCTTGATTTTACATCTAGCCATTGTCATGTGATAACCAATACAAATCACTTTCAATTGCAATTTCAGGAACTATTTCTTGTTCCCTACTCATCATGCAACTTATTTCCTTATTCCACTTTCATTTTTTTTCACTCTCATCATTTCAGTCGGTTTTCTCAAGGGGTATGGTATTCTACTGCTAAGATCTTTTAAAATCTTGCATACCATCTTTTCTTTACACTTATCTATTTACCGACTTCTTTAATTTAGATCTCATCTATGAGTAGCCAGTCCCATCATTCTTCTATAGATTGGCAGTAGTATTTAGCTAGACTCATTATTTTCGTATCTCAATCATTATCTCTATATCATAGATAGGTTCACTGTCATTTTGTCATCTCGAGATCATATATCTCAGGAGGAGATACTGTCTAGCCAATTCTCTTATTCGCCAATCTTAACACAAATCCACATTCTTTAAGAGTTTAAAGGATCATACTAAAATGCTGCTCATTTTTCTTTTGTACTTTAGACTCTATTAATATCTCCTCAATTTATTCTCATATGGATGCCTCATTCTTTAGGCTTATCTACTTCACAAGGCAACTCATTAACCTTGTAATCTCAATAGGAACTCGTAAAATTCACTTCGAGTTCTAATCATCATCTTACGGACATTAGTCTCCAATCTTTTATCTAAGGACGCTTTATACTGAGGCTAGTCTTATGAGCTCCTCATATATCTGTGATCAGATCAATAAAGTGTCTATTTCCATGTAGATGAATACTTGTTCTTCACAAGAACTTTATTAAATAGTAATCATTTACTATATCACTTTCATTCATCTACATATCGAGATCATCTGTATTTCTCTCATTTACACTTATACAGACAACTTTATTATTCTCAATTTCATTATCTGCATTTTTGTCATTCAAACCTTTACACGTGAATTTCATTATTAACTCATTCTCCAAAGTAGATTTCTTAAGCTTTCGGATTTTCTTAAGTTCTCCGATATAAGCTTAGAATCAGATTTCATATTCAAAATCGAGTCAATGTTATCTCGATTCCTCCAATTTATATAACTCTGGAAGTTCTATCGAAAATCAAATCCGATACTTTCTTTAATCACACATTTCTTATTAATTCGGACATTTCATCCTCATGTCCTATCATTTACATTGTTTATTCTCAAGGCAGAGACATTTACTATTCGATTAATTTCGACTCATATTCTACCTTGATTTCATTGTTTACTCATACTTTACAGCCTTACGAATCTCAATCTAGTAAGCTGTATCGAGTACAACAGTTATCAACGCATGTTACAGCTAACCAATTTATTATCTCTGTAATTTGCTTTAAAATCAATTTCATTTAATAAATTCAGGTTTAATTCCCTTGAGTATGTTATCCACGAGGTTTGAACCCTGGCACCCTTACGTACCTAGTTCCTTTCACTCGTGTTACCATTAAAATAATTGTAAGAGTCCCGCCCGTTCGTATCGGCCGTCGGCGAGCATCCCCTAGGCGATCCTTTCGCCCCAGGTTTACCCTTACTAGTGAGTCGGCAATAACATAGTTCGCCCGCATCTCACAACACATGATCCACTACGGGTCGCCCATCATTGGGTCGCCCATCACAGTTCTGTCTCAAGGGTCCTGAAGATCTCCAGGTTAGCTTTCATCTTCTTTTGTTTATCACTTACTGTTCTTATACACATTTTCCCATTTACAGTACTCCATGTAGTACATCAATTTGCAATATATATCTCAAATGCTCCAGTTCTATAATTAAATATTCATTTAATACCCCAAAAATAGTATACATGTATAGAACCTCACTCAACCGTACTGCTATGGATTCCATTATTTGTACTATTCACTCTCTCAGTCATTTTCCGTATTCACTTCACTTTTCATAATATTCAACGATCCCGTAATAATATTCATTTCAACACACTCGTAATTCAGGCCCTTACAATCAATAACCGGGCCAATCATCTTGCAACATTCCACTACTCTTATCGAATCGCATCATATAAGGCCCCGGCCCGTCCGCCGTCCACCTTTACACATGAGTATTGTCTTTTTTTTTTAGAATGCCCAGCCCGTTCACTGGGTCATCTCTCAAGGTTTATCATGAGGCCTAGCCCGTTCACGAGGTCACTCGTAATTCGCGTCCGTAATCTAAGTGTCAGTGGAATTCAGTAATAGGGATCGTTATATCCATATGACATCCTCTATGTCATTAATAACTCCAATACCATCAATAGATTCAAGATTAACTTGATTTTATCACTATTCAAAACATCGCCCAACATAGGGGCATTTTCGTCATTTCGAAATTTATTTCTTTCTTCTCAGTATACATTGAAATCAATGATCTCATTATCCATGTGCTGATATTATCCTTTCTGATACTTATATTAGCAATTTAGATCTCATTCGATTTCGACAGAGAAGTTCACTAAAATCCACAATTGGATTATTTTGCTTGTAATTCAACTTTATATCATCATTTTCTCTGTCAAATCAATCAATTCCAACCTCTGTTGGTCCATTCTGACTCCCTGTAAAATTTTAGAGGTAGGGGTATTTTGGTCATTTTAGGCCAAAAATTTTCTCTCTTTCAATTACCTTCAATCGGTGATCTTAAAGTCTATTTAATGATGATATGTCATTCCCCTCCTTCATACCATCATTTTCAGGTCTCAGTTCGATCCGGACTGTAAAGTACTGGTGGGGCCCTCACCGAGTCTTTTTGGTTCCTTACCGAACAGGCCTTCATTTAGATTATAAACATCACCAATTTTCTGGTAATTTCTGAGCCTATTTTCCTCTTTCACATTCTCAATTTATACTTTCTCACTCCCTTTAAATCATTTTACTCAATTTACAATCATTTATTTTCTCTGAGTATTCAGACGACACAGTACTACTGGGGATGTTTAACACTTTTCCTTCCAAAAGTATTCATAGACATCAGGCCAACCATGCTCTGATACTATTAAATCTGTAACGTCCCGTTACCACATTTTTCACCTTATTTTACACAATTTATCCGGTTGGACTGTTTATGATACTTCACTTTACACTTGATGTTAAACAATTTAATAAAATATTGTTAACATTATACACATCCCTTATCTTAATTACAAATATGTAGTATTGTAGACATGTCTCATCATCATCATCATCATCATCATCATCAGAGCCTTTATCCCAATAGATTGGGGTAGGCTATATGAACCAATATCTAAAATCACGTTAGATCGTCCATATGTATTCTCTACCTCCATAGATTCCTATTCAAGGCCATTTGCTCATCTAATTCTAAAACCTCCATGTCTTTCCAAACTACTTCCTTCCAAGTCTTTTTCGGTCTTCCTCTAGTCTTAACCCTTCTCTCAACATCCATAGCCTCTATTCTCCTAACTGGAGCATCTACAGGTCTACGTCTTACATGTCCAAACCAACGTAAACGATTTTCACACATTTTGTCTTCGATAGGTAACACTCCAATCATCTTACGAATATCATCATTTCTCATTCTATCCTTTCTTGTATATCCACATATCCACCGTAACATTCTCATTTCTGTTACACTCATCTTTTGTGTATGTAGCCTCTTAGTTGCCCAACATTCACTACCATATAACAATGTTGGTCTAACAACTGTCCTATAAAACTTGTCGTTCAACCATGTAGGAATTCCTTTATCGCACAACACACCTGTAGCACTTCTCCACTTACTCCATCCAGCCTGGATCCTATAGGTCACATCACCATCAATCTCTCCATCCATCTGTATTATTGATCCCAAGTATCAAAAATGATCCCGCTTAGGTATCGCCACCCCATCTAACTTCACTACATCATGCTCTTCCAGTCGGTTGAACTGAATTTACACTCCATGTATTCGGTCTTCACTCTTCTTAGTTTAAATCCTTTTGATTCCAACGTTTGTCTCCATACTTCCAACTTTGTATTGATCTCCGCTCTAGTTTCCGCACATAGGACAATATCATCTGCAAACATCATACACCAGGGCACCTTATCCTGGATGGATTTTGTCAGTTTGTCCATAACTACCGCAAACAAGAATGGACTCAACGCTGACCCTTGGTGTAATCCCACCGTGATAGGAAACTCACTTGTTTGCCCCCCACCTGTCCTCACATGTGTCCTTGCGCCTCTATACATGCCTTAATTAGTTTAATATTTTTCAAAGGAATTCTTTTCTTCATTAAGGACCACCAGAGTACCTCCCTAGGCACTTTATCATATGCTTTCTCCAAATCTATAAAGACCATATGAAGATCTTTACCCATTATTCGAAAGCGCTCCATAAGTTGTCTAAGCAAATATATTGCCTCCATAATTGATCGACCCGACATAAAACCAAATTGATTCTCCGATATCTCTACATTCTTTCTTAATTTCCGTTCTATCACTCTCTCCCATAGTTTCATCGTGTGACTCATCAATTTTATGCCTCGGTAGTTGGCGCAACTTTGAATATCTCCCTTGTTCTTATATAAAGGTACTAAGACACTCTTCCTCCATTCCTCTGGGATTTTGTTAGTGTGCCAAATCTTATTAAATAGATTTGTCAACCACCTAACTCCTACATCTCCAAGGCATTTCCAAACTTCAATTGGGATGTCATCAGGTCCAACAGCTTTTCTAGTCTTCATCATCTTTAGTGCATCTTTTACCTCTGTCTCTTGGATTCTAAGCATAAAGCACCGATTTAAATCCTTAAGAGGCACCGAAATATTATCCAAAACTTTATTTTGTCCATCATTAAATAATTTGTTAAAATAATCTCGCCACCTATCTTTAATGTCATTATCTTTAACGAGAGTTCTTTGATGCTCATCCTTAATACATTTCACGACTCCTAGGTCGCGACTCCTCCTTTCTCTTGCTCGCGTCAATCTGTATATCCTTTTCTCTCCCTCCTTTGTGTTTAACTTGTCGTAAATCTCTTTCGCAACCTTCGTCTTAGCTTCTGCCACAGCCTTCTTTGCCTCCTTTCTTGCTACCTTATATTCCGAAAAACTCTCTTCTGTATTATTCTTCTTTAAAGCCTTGTAACACTCTCGCTTAGTCTTTATAGCATCTTTTACTACTGCAGTCCACCATGTTGCGTCCTTTCCAGTCTGCACTTTTCCGTTTGATACTCCTAATGTCTCTTTGCCTACCTCCCGAATGCATTTTGCCATCTTATTCCACATTACATTAGGGTTCTCGTCTGTTGTCCAAGCCTCTTTTTGAATCCAACTATCTCTACATGTTGTATGACAATCTTCTTTTAGCTTCCACCATCGAATCCGTTCAATTCCTTTTTATTGGTTCCTTCGATGTCGTCTATCTATCTTCATATCTAGAACTAAGAGTCTATGTTGCGCGATAACACTCTCACCTGGGATAACCTTACAATCCAAACATCTATGTCTATCCCTACTCCTAGTTAAAAAGAAATCTATCTGACTTGCTCTTGGTCCACTTCTAAAGGTTATAAGATGAGAATCTCTCTTCTTAAACAATGTATTTGCTAGGATTAGGTCATAAGATAAAGCAAAATTTAAGATAGCATCTCCTCCCTCGTTTCTTACACCATAACTAAAACCCCCATGTACTCTCTCAAAACCCTCTCTACTTGTACCTACATGTCCATTAAGATCACCGCCAATAAAAAGGTTTTCTCCTATGGGTACTTCTTGTACTACCTTATCTAATCCTACCAAAACTGTCGTTTACTAACCTCATCAAGTCCTATCTGGGGTGCATACACGCTAATGACATTCAACACCTCTTCTCCTAAAACTAGTTTAACCAAAATAATCCTATCCCCTTGTCTCTTAATCTGTACAACATCCTTATGGTACACTTTATCTATAATGATACCCACTCCATTTCGGTCTCTATCTTTTCCTGTGTACCAAAGCTTATATTGCCAAGGTGCTATCTCTCTAGCCTTTTCCCCAACCCATTTGGTCTCTTGGAGACACAAGATGTTAACCCTTCTCCTACTCATAACCTCACAAATCTCACATAACTTACCACTAAGCGTACCTATATTCCAAGATCCTAACCTAAGCTTATGGTTATGGACTAACTTCTTTACCCACCCCCGTCCATTGTGGCGTGGGAACCTTTGCCTATTTAACACCACATCCAGGCGTCGATGTGACGCGTCACTTCCGGGCGAGACCTAGCAACCCTTGCCCACTTTTCACTACACCCGAGCTCCGATGCAGCACGTCGCTGTGTAGGGGACGCCCCAACGATGTTTTGATATTGGTTCATTTCATGAGATTGGACTAGTTTTTAAGGCTGGTTGTCCAAACCTACCGCCACCCTCTTCCTTTACCCGGGCTTAGGACCGGCTGCGTTAACACACAGGCGGAGTTAGTATTGTAGACATGTCTAAATACAGAAAATAAATGATCGTACCTGATATATCATAGTCGGTCTGTCACATTGTCCATTATGTGCAGCTGTAATCCACAAATATTAGATCTCACCATCATCAAGACCTGAAATGTTAAAATTGGGGAGTGAGCAAACCACGGCTCAGTAAGAGAGTTATATGCCACACTTGATATTCAGTTATCTATATGCTGAAAATAATTTTTCATTTTCTTTAAAATCTTCCTAGCTGGCTCTAGGCTCACATGTAGGAAGGATACTACAGTCGGCTAGGGATCTAGATAGAATAAGGTAGGTATTTTAGAATACCATACTTGTTCCGAAACCTAGAAGCAACTGTAGAGAATACCAATTCCGTTGTTTTCAAAACAATATAATTTTCGTTTTTCCACAAAGTAAACCACTTATTTCTTTTCACTTCAGTATACTTTAAAACACGTGACAGTTCAGTAATAAAAACAGTGGTTTACTTCTCTTCTCTTCAGTACAGTAAAACACGTGACAGTACAGTGATTTGTAAATATCCAATCATTGGATAATTACTTCTTCGATTATTTCTATCTTAGAAATAATTCTTATGTTGTTCTTTTAGAATAAACATTTATTTCCCTTTTCAAATCAGCAACTGTATCGTACAGTTTAGTAAAATAGTATATTCAGTAAAACAGTAATTCGATACGGTTCACTCAGTAATAGTAACCAGTAGCTACCAATTCAGTAAATAGTATAAGGTAGCTTTCAGTTCAATAAACAGTAAATGGTAGCTTTCAGTTCAGTAAAACAGTAATCAATGGCTACCATTTCAGTAAACAGTACAGTTCAGTAACACAGTGTTTTGGTATGATCTTTCATCAGTAAACAGTAAACAGTAAACAGCAAACAGCAAACAGCAAACAGTGGTTTGGTACAGTAAACAGTACAGTAAATAGGATTCCGTAAATCCTTTCAGTAAACAGTAAACAGTAAGTGAGACTAGGCATCACCCTACAATCAAATCATGCTATCTCGTCCACTAGGGACACAGTAAACATTAAACAGTAATGAGATCTATGGCCATGATCTACAATATGTCCTCGGTGTACGCTTGCTAGGCGACAATCTGGGACGCTGATGACTAGCTGGTCAATCAGCCACGTGACAGTAACAGTATATGTGATGCATGAAGCTCAGGGCCTAAGTCTCAAAACAATGTAAACCGTACCATAGCCTTTATGGATTTTAAACACGATAAATCAAATTATTTCACACATATCCATAAGGCTCACATGTAAATATCATCACCTTTATGAAATTTATAAAATAATTAACATTTTTCAAAACATTTCATAAAGGTATAAATCATGTTTTCCATACGGTTACAACAGTCTGCAAAATCATCATTGTAAAAATAGAAGGGTAAAACTGTCCTTTTCCATCGTAAAACACATATGCACGCTTTCCCGTGCTTTTTATCCAAAACATGGTTTTCCATCATTTCTTAACCTTTATGAAATTTTCATAATTATTTGTTTCCATAATTAAAATCATAAAGGTTTTATATGAAAGCAAGTGAATATTTAAGAATATTTATAAAAATATTAACTTCAGTCTCTTTTTCATTTTCATCTCGTTTCACGTGAAATATCACCTGCCGGGTGAATTTTCGGTGATTTCCTTTTCACCATTCGCGAAAACATGAATATTTCAAAATTAAATATCACTATATTCATGTTTTGTGAAATTTATTTAATTTCTCGATTTTCGTACCCGAAAATCGATTCACATGAAATCAAATCTTTTATTTTAGTTTTCAGTGATTTTCGGTAAATTTTAGTAATTTTTCGATAATTTTTTCGGCAGTATAACGACTGCCGAGTTGGCTAGCCTCCTGCACAGAAAATACAGTTTATATTTCTCGACTGGTATTTCACCACAATTTGAAACCGATAAATCACCACAATTTTCAAGATTAATCATTATAAATTGCATTTATAAATTAAATGCATAATTTAAAACATGTGGCCGAATATCCTTACAGGCGGCACATGTCTCCCTTACCTGTTTCGGGTCGGCGACTGCCTCTCGAAGGTCGCACCCATGTTCACCTCGCCCGATTCCATCGGCTCGGTCATCGAGGGAATTTTCTGGAATTTAAATTCTAAAATTTAGAATTTTTCTATAATTATTTAAATAAATAAATTATTTAAATAATTTAATACTTTTCAGGATTTCTTACCGATTCCCGTAATTCTCGGAATTTCCTGTAATTTCTGAATTCTCGAGAATTTTCCAAATTCTCGAAATTCTTTTTTCTTTTCTCTTTCTTCTTTTCTTCCTTCTTTTTTTTTCTCTTTTCTTTTCTTTTCTTTTCTTTTTCTTTTTCCTTTTTCTTTTCCTTTTTCTTTTTCCTTTTTCTCCTTTTTCTTTCTTTTCCAGCCGGACCGGTCCAGACCAGTCCCCTTCCCTCGTCGTCGGTTCTCCTCCGATGGTCGGTTCTCTGGCGGCTCGATGGTCCCTCAGCTGGTCGGCGTCGAGGCGAACTCGCCGGTGGTCTCAGCTTGGCCTGAATCGGCGGCACGGCGACGGATCTACTCGGTTTTGCCTCAGTTTCTTCTCCTCCTCCGTCGGCCTTCCTCTGCCGTTCCCCGCCTCACCGGTGGCTTCCCACGTCTTCCTCTTTCTCCGGCGAAGCTTCGGTTGCAGTGGTGGTGACCAATTTGGCCGGCGTCGTCCGTTCCTCTTTTCCTTTTCTTCCTCAACTTTCGCCGGTTTCCTTCTCGATTCTCCGTCGTTTCTTCCTTCCGTTTGCTTCTTTCCCACTTTCGGTCACCGGCGTCTTCTCCTCTCCTCGCCGGTGCCGTCTCTTCCTCGCCGACGGTGGTCGGCCTCACCGCTGGGAAGGTTTGGGTTTGCTTCCCCGATTCCTTTCCTTTCCTTTCCTCTTTTGTTTCTTTTTTTTATTTTTATTCATTTAATTTAATTATGTATCCATATATATACATATATTATATATATACATAATACATATAATATTACTGTTATATATATTATATTACTATATAACTATATATTATATATGTATATAAAGATATATATTATGTATTATCAAAATACATATTTAGTATATATATATATATTTGTTTAATTTAAATTACTTAACATTTATATATTTCTTTATATATAAATGTAGAAAATTCCATATATATATATATATATATATTGTATTTACAATATATATTTATTTAAACTTTAATGTAAAATAGTATTTACATTTCTCAAATATGTATATAGTTTTATATACATATAATGTTATATTTAATACATATGTATTTATATAGAAATACATTTATATAATTTATAATTATATAAATATATTTCTCTTTCATTTCTTATTCTCTTATTTAATTTGGATTTCCATTTATCCAAATTAAATTTCCTTCTCTTCATTATCTTCCGAATTTCAACCTTATTTTTTTTATTTTAATTTTCCTTCACATAGATTTCCACCATCCGTCCTTTTCTCAATTCTCGGGATTTTCACCAATATCCCATTCTCACAATTTTATTTATTTATTTCCATTTATTTATTTTCTCCAATATTTATTTTAAATATTTATAATTTTCAATAAATGGAAAATTTACGGTTATCACACAATCATACCAAATCATTTCCACTATTCACATATTCACATCATAATGCAAATCATCAAATAATTGTCATGTCAAAAATCCTAATATCCACCACTACTTATCACATACATATCGAATATAGAATCACACTTAATCGTCATATCACTTACAAAATAATTCTAAAATGATCCTCAGTTACATCCCATGACACATCCATAAACAGTATTGTGTAATCTATATAGAATGTACATGTAAACAAAATGATACACTATTTGTATACCTTGAAGAGCAAAAGCAGGGCTCAAAGGACGCTGGTACGTACCTAGGTTAGGTACGGTCCCCAATAGTCGGCACAGGAGCTTTGTGTTGTAGCCTAGCTCAGATAGTCTATAAGTGGTGGAAAAAGAGGAAAGCAATTCATAGTTCAATAAGTAGGTTAAGTAAATGCATACTAGGTTCATGTCGATTTACATGCATGTGTATGCATGAACAAAAAATTAAAGTGATACGTATGTGTGATACTATGTCCTAATGCTGGATCATTTTATCTAGACTCACAATTCAAGGTTGAGACTATACGGAGTATTAGTCGAAAGGATTAACTAATGTACCTCATTTTCTGGAGCCTCAACACAATACTGAAAAGACACAGATACTCATCATAATGCTACAATGTCAGCAGAATACACAACACTACAATGGGTAATGGGCTTAGTTCAAAATCGATTCCTTATGCACATGGTTCCAAACATATTCACAGTGTACATGTTCAAAACAGAATCACTATACACTAGTACAAATATATTTTTGATCACTTTAGGCATGAGCCTCGAAATACTGAAATCAATACTGATAACAAAATAGATTTCTTAAACACATGGTTCAAAACAAATAAATGTACTGAACTAATAACTAATAAAGTTAGGCCTAAAACCTCTGAATACTAAGCCAAATACTAAAAACAAAACAGATTTTCTAATGCATTTTGTTCAAAATCGATATTTGTACTAAAATTGAAAAATCAATAAGTTTAGGAATAAAGTCTTAAAACACAAAAAACTGATATAATTAACAAAACAGATTTCTAATATGCTTACTTTAAAACACAATCACTATGCACATGAGCTCAAAACATGGTCACTATGCACATGAGCTCAAAACATGGTCACTATGCATATAAGTTCAAAACACAGTAACTATGCACATGAGTTCAAAAACACAATTACTATGCACATGAGTTCAAAACAAATAATCTTGTGAAAATAAATACTCGATGGAGTTAGGCAAAATGCCTCGAGATACTGAAAACTGATGCCAAAATCAATTTAGATACTGAAAAAGTTTAACTATGAAGTCTCAAATCACTGAATTGAAATTGTAATAAAAAAATATACTGATTAAGTTTGGCATAACGACTCAAATACTAAACTAAAACGGAAACCAAAGCATACACTAATAAAGTTTGGCACAAAGCCTCAAATACTGAACTGTAACTGAAATCAAAACATATACTGATAAAGTTTGGCATAAAGCCTCAAATATTGAATTGAAATTGAAATCAAAACATATACTAACAAAGTTTGGCATAAAGCCTCAAATACTGAAAACTAATACTAATGAAGTGTAGGCAAAGATCCTTGATAACTAATAATGATATTGATGTCCATCCTAGCTAGTGATGGATGATTGTCGCAAGCAACATAATACCTATGGCCATAGAGTTACTCCAATCCCCTTGCGCAGTCGAAAGCTGGAACTTGTCTATTAGTTTTCCAGGAAAGCATGATAATTTCTAGAGCACGAGGCTCATATGGCACAAATACTGATACTGAAAGTTTAGAGCACAATGCTCAATAAACAAGTAATAGAACCTAGAGCAAAGCTTGATAGGCTCTAAGTGACTCGAAGGTCGATAGATCTACCGAAAATCAAATATAGAATGGAAAACTGAGTACTGATCAAAATCCTTTAATTCAAAAAACGGATTACTAAACAGTGATCAAAATCTTTTTGTTCAGAAAATGGATTACAGAATATTGATCGAAATCTTTTTAGTTCAGAAAACAAATGACTAATCAATACTTAGGAAGATGGAATTTATTGTCAAAACTCAAAGGTACACCATTATGCCTACTAAGGGCCCCATTTTTCAAAACATAAACTAAAATAGTTTCGAGGTTTCCAAATATGCATAAAAGTCCTTTGTTACAGAGTTAGTTCAAAACTATGCTTTTCAAACTAAGGTGTAATACCTAGTATTATAAAGTTATGCATGAAACAGTTCAAGTCAAAACATGCTATGTGTGAACTCACTTCTGCATCAATGGAGTACCTCGATGTACTTTGCATGGTTACCTAATAAGATTTTAATGCAGACCATGCATACGTGCATTTAGCCTAAACAGACTAGACAGACAAGATTCGTGTAATAACTTTACACTTGAACACTTTATTTCACATAACAGGCAAACTTGGCTGGCCACAGTGTCATGTATCAAAACATCAAATATTTCACTAATTTTATATAATCTGATCGTTTATGGTTAGGCTATCTGCAGTGTTGATATTTAACCGAAATAAAATTTATTATTTTCATACAAACCTAGGATTCAAATTCTCAATACTTATACACAAATATAATTAACCTCATGTCCAATATACAAAATAATTTACATCCCAAGTATTGTATATATAAAATAGCACTGTACAGAAAAGTCTAAATACACAAAACAATTTTGTATACCTCGACGAAATAAGATGATCACTTGAGGGATACCAAAATCAGGTCCTCCAAATGAGGACCCAAATTTATTACAGATGGGAGGAAAAAAATAAAGGGTTGAGCTTATGCTCAGTAAGAAATATATATACGAAAGCTGATACAATATATCTTATATGCAGTATTTAAAAATCATGCTCCTATATACGGAAATTATTTATTAATGGCACTAGTTCAGAAAAGATATTATAGTGGGTTAGATAACCAGGTTGCGTATAAAATGATGCTTTGAAGCATCTCACTTGTCTCGACATCCAAGTCCACTATAAGGAGTTTAGTAACATTTAATTTAATCACAAATTCAGTAACTATATTCAATAGTTTGTGTTAAAACATTTCTTAAATCATTCAGAAAACATAAGATACCTCGTAAACAATGTTTGTGTCATTTCCAAATAAATAATTTAAATAAATACAATTCACAAAAATAACATATATTATTAATCACAAATATGAAATCAGAAGCAAATCAAATTTGGGAGTGCTTGGATCTATGTTAACCAAGGATTTACCACCCCAGTATAATTACAATGGAGACTAGGCTTCACCAAATAGACTCATGCACTATAGTAGATGCATGGCCATAGTCAGGGGGCCATAATGTGTACACTAGCTAGGTGACCACTGTGGGAGCTAAAGACTGGGCTAGAGTCAATAGCATTGGAACGAAATGGAAATGCATGTACCTGTAGGTAGCTACGGGGCCAACAGTCTCAAAACATTTCATAAATTATTTCAAATTTATTTACAAAGATAAATTTAAAAAATCATACCTAAAATAAATTCAAAATTCAATATAATACTTAATATGATAATTAAAAAAATATTCTTAAAACGATATTCAGCATTCAAAAGGTTTTATTTAAATAGCAAAGAAATATATAAAAAAATACAAGCATCAGGAAAAACGGATAAAATTTCGTAAAATCTATTCAAGAACTGAATTTGTGATTTAATATACATTAAGTCATATTTAGGAACTTGAATTTCAAGTACAAAAAATCATTTTCTTTTATTTTTAAAATATCATGCCAAATGATAAAATTAAGGGTTTAGGTTAGCTTAGCAAAATTTTGGTAGCATAATGATTCTTTCTAACCTAACCTCCTACACGAAAACATAGCTTCAAACCACAAATTCCAATTTTTTCAATTTCAATCCAAAAAATCAATTCCAATTCCATAAAAGGCAAAATTTATCAAATTCATGCAATGAGGTATCCCTACGCTTCATACTTATGTCACTTACCACTTAAACGCTTGTTGTCCTACTTATTAGCACCAGTGGCACCTTCTGACCTTGGAGCTGCAATTTACCATACAAACTAAATAAATTCTCCATACTTCACTTAAAAAGAATATTTAACTCATTAAATGCCAGTACATTGTCTATTGCAGCTCTAAATTCAGTCTAATTTCTACTAGTGCTAAAACTACAACTAGCGCTAAACACCTTCGTTTTCAATTCTGATCACACCTACAGTCTTATATTAATTTATACGTTATTCTAGAATCTAAAACACATTGAAATGAGCATGATTTCTTCCTTCCCTTCTCTTGGCCGAATAGGTTTTTCCTTCCTATACATTGCATTTCTTCAATTTAAGCTTCATTACTTGTTTCAAACTAATTTTACTAAATTTATACTTCATTTCTATAGTTACACATTGAATGGCATCATATTCAAGCTTTGGTGGTGATGGCCGAAACCCCTAGGTACCCAATTTCATGATTTTAACTTGATTCAAGCTCAAATAAATATGTAAACATCTTAAACACATGCCATTTAATAGATCCCGTATCTTTAATCACTGTAGATTATTATTAATATAGTTACATTCCATTTAATCGATCCCATATCTTTAATCACTGTAGATTATTATTAATATAGTTAAGATTATGGGATTTTTTTATTATTTAAATATTAATTAAATTGTAGGTATGAAAGGAAATTATGAGGTGGATCCTACTAACCTTCCCGTGCCCCGATGTAGTTGAAACTTGGCAAATTCAAATTTTAGAGCCAAATAATATTATGGTAAGAATCTACACTTCAAACTTGATTATTTATGTATATTTCAAAAAATGTGAAACAATTTGAGAAATGACGGTAAGTCCATAGGCCATCAGAATTTTTGTGATAATGGTCAAACTAAATGGACTTTTGACCAACTATATGTAATAGATAATTTCTCATGTAATAAAATTTTAGAACATGTAGACTGATGAAACAAATCAGGTGTAAAAGCAAAAATTTACACGATTTTACGGTTAGGGTTATTTTGGTAATTTCACACAAATAAGCAATCGACCTCCAACAAAAGCTCCACCAACGATTAGAGCAAGTTACATAGAGGTGTTTAATGATTAAATGAAATATTTTGGAGAGTGGATAGACTGTTTTCAATTAAATCAAACGTTAAGGTTAAAATTGGAATATTTCATTAAATATAAGGGTATTTTAGTAATTTCACATGTAGATATTTTAAAAATAGAAATTTTTACACTTCTCTCATCTTCTTGGCTAGCCATAATCTTCCTCACTCACCATGCTCCTTAGCCAAAAGCTTGAAAGAGAGAGAAACCTCCCAAAACCTAGAGAAAATCATACCGAAACAAAAAAATTTCTTAACAAACCCTGTCTAATTTTCTGTGCTCTACTTCTTAATACCCAAATCAAGGCCTAATGTGGCCATTTGCATAGTGAAGGGTTCTCTAGGAAATTCGACCAAGGTGAGAAGTGTAGAAATTTCTATTTTTAAAATATCTCCATGTGAAATTACTAAAATTCCCTTATACTTAATGAAATATTCCAATTTTGCCCTTAACGTTTGACATAGTTGAAAACACTCTATCTAATCTCCAAAATATTTCATTTAATCATAAGACACCTCTATTTAAGTTGCTCTAATCATTAGTGGAGCTTTTGTTAGAGTTCGATTGCTTATTTAGGTGAAATTACCAAAATAACCCTAACTATTAAATTGCGTAAATTTTTGCTTTTATACTTGATTTATTTCATTAGTCTACATGTTCTAAAAATTTATTACATGAGAAATTAACTATTATAAACAGTTGTTCAAAAGTCTATTTAGTTTGACCATTATTCACAAAAATTTTGACAGCCATGGACTTAACTGTTATTTCTTTAAATTGTTTCACATTTTTTGAAACATGAATAAATAATCAAGTTTGAAGTGAAGATTCTTATCATAATATTATTTGGTTCTAAAATTTGAATTCCTCACGTTTCAACTCCATTGGGTAGGGAAGGTTAATGGGGCCTACCTCCTAATTTCCTTTCATACCTAAAATTTAATTAACATTTAAATAATAAAAAAATATCCTATATTCTTAACTATATTTGTGATAACCGCGAATTTTTGAATTTTGATATTAATTATTCAAAAATTTAATTTTAATGCGAAGGATAAATTAAAGTAAATAAATAAATTATTTACAAGACGAAATATTATTGGAAATTCCGAAATTGATGAAGTGATGAAGTTAAGGAAATTAATTTGGATAAATTGAAATCCAAATTAAATAAGAAAATCGATGAAAGGATAAATTTAAGGAATTTAATTTGGATATTGAGAAATCCAAATTAAACAAGGAAAGGATATATATATATATGTAAATATATATAAATATAATTGTATAAGAATACATATGTACATATAACAAATATAGTATATATTATTATTATTATTATTATTATTATTATTATTATTATTATTATTATTATTATTATGTATTGATATATACTATTAAATGTCTTCATATAGGTACATATGTATAATATTATTTTATATATATTTATGTATATATAAGTATATACACATACATGAATATGTATACAAATGAAATACAAATTGGTATTTTAAAATTTTGTGTAGATATATATATATATATGATTAAAATATAAATATATACATATAAAATATATATTGTAATTTAATTTAAAGTATATATATATTTTGTTAATATACAATATATATCATTATATAATATATATTTATATAGTAAAATACTATATACTTAAAATAATAATATTATATTTATAATACAGTTTATAAATATAATATATAGAAAAAAAAGGAAACAGAAAAGAAACAAGAAGGAATCGAGACAGAGCCCGATCCCTTCCTCACCGGTGATGAGAAGAGAGAGGAAGGGAGGAGATGATGCCGGCGAAGTGAAGGGAGGAGGTCGGCAACGGAGAGAAGACGCGAAACGAGCGGGAATCGAGAGAGAAAACAGAAGGAAAAAGGAAAGGAAAGAGTGGTAGTGCCGTCGATCTGGCCACCGCCACGCCACCTGCACCACCGCCGAAGGTCGACCAAGGTGAAGGGACAGCCAACGATGAAGGAAAACGGTAGAGGAGGGAAGAAACAGAAGAGAAAGGAGCCGAAACCCACTGTCCTAAATCCAGCGTCGTCGTCGTCGCTGGGAGGAAAGGGAGACTAGAAACGGCTTCACCGTGACCTTAGGTAGTTGTGGAGGAGTTGAACCGGTGGCGATGCCGACGGGATGAAGTTGAACCGGTGGAGGAAGGTCGAATCGGTCTGAACCGGTCCGAACCAGAAAAGGGAGAAAAGAAAAGAAAAAGAAAAAGAAAAAGAAAAAGAAAAAGAAAAAGAAAAAGAAAAAGAAAAAGAGAGAAGAAAAAGGAAGAAAGAAAGAGAGAAAAGGAAATTTTCGGGAATTCCCGAGAATTCAAAAATTCGAAATTTTTTGAAAATTTGGTAAGAAATTTCGGACATTAATTTCCTGTGATTTTTAATAAATTATGAAAAAATTCTAATTTTTAGAATTTGAATTTCAGAAAATTATTCTCGGCCAACGAGATGATGGAATCGGAAAAGATGAACACGGGCGCGACCGATAACGAGGAAGTCGCCAACCTGAGACAGGTAAGGGATGCATGTGCAGCACTGTAAGGATATTCAGTCTGCATGTTTTTAATTATGAAATATTTTATGAAAATATTGTGAAGATTATTGGGTTGGAAATTTGTGATGATGTATTGGCTGGAATTATAAACTGTATTTTCCGTGTAGGAGGCTAGCCAATCGACAGCCGTTATACTACCGAAACATTATCGAAAATTACCGAAAATTTCTAGAAAATTTCATAAAATCATAATAAATAATTTTATTTCACGAAAAATGATTTTCAATTACGAAAACCAAGAAATTGATTATTTTCATAAAACATGAATATATGGTATTCCATTTTTAAAATATTCATGTTTTCGATATCGGTGATAATGAAATTACCGAAAATTCTCATGATATGTAACTTACATGATTATTTTACATGAATTGAATTTCATGAAACGATTTACATGAGATGAATTATATGACTTAATTTACATGAAGTGGTTTATGTGCATTGATTTACATGAAATGAATTTCAAGAAAGGATTTATATGAATTAAATTAAATGAAAAGAATTGCATGAAAGGAATTACATTAAATGATTTAATTGAAAATGATTTCTACTGTTAATCGCTATTTGAAATTGATTTCTACTATTAAATGAATGAATTATGAAAATGTTTTGAGACAGTCGTTTGTTAGTGATCATGCATAGTGTTATATGACTGCGAAACCTGATCAGTCTGAAGGTTTATTATATTATATATGACTGTGGGAATTATGGTCAAAATCCACAGGTTTATGCAGTGAGCACCTGACCAGTGTGGACTGTGAGTGTTGACGATGGCCATTCGTTATAGTGATCGTCCCTTCGGGGATAATGATAGTGAGTGTCCCTTCGAGGATAGTGATAGTGCATGATTCTATTAAATGATGACTGTCTCCACCGAGTGATTATTGAATTGTTTAAATATCGATTTGACTGAAGTGAAAGAAAAAAAAGGTTTACAGTGAATAACAGTACATAATGATTTTTAATGAAATGATTTTATTGTATTGTTGCTATCTTTTGTTTATATGTAATATGATTTGGATGATGACGAGTTAAACTAATATTTTTCTAGAAGAATAGATAATATTAGTTATTCTATCAAAATGCTTTAAATCATAAAAGCATAAAATTGAAAATGACATGAAATAAAAGGAAAAAGGATTTAAATTTCAAACGAAATTTATTACTCTCTACAGTTGCTTCTAGGTTCCGGAACAAGACAGGTATTTCAAAATACCTGCCTTACTCCATCCGGATCCCTAACCGACTGTAGTATCCTTCCTACATGTGAGCCTAGAGCCCTTATAGGAAAAATGAAAAATTTTTTCAGCATATAGATAGCTGAATATCAAGTGAGGCATATAATTCTCTTACTGAGCCGTGGTTTGCTCACCCCTTAATTTTAACATTTCAGATTTCGAGGACTGAGAGTCTGACAATCTAAAGGATCTCGGCTGTGCATTTAGAGACACTGCGATAGCTCAATTTAATTACATGAGGTATGATCATCTATTTTCTGTATTTAGACTTATCCACAGTACTACTTCCTTATGCATTAAGATAGGGGATGTAATTCATATTATAATTTAATATGAAATTGTTTATATGTACAAGAAAAGTAAAGTATCGTAGACAGCCCAACCAAATAAAATGTATAGAATAAGGTGAAAAATTGGGTCATGGGATGTGACAATATTAATAATAATCTACAGTGATTAAAGATATGGGATCTCACATACAACACACAAATCATAAAACACAATTTTTAATCCTAACCTAACCATCATCTAGATTCATAGTTCGATCATATCTTTTATCTTACTTTAATAGTTCGATCAATAGCATGGCAGCACTTAAATTCAAAAGCTAAGTAATTTGTTTATAAAAATTAAATATCTACTATGAGATATTACTAGTGAAACTTTACTTAATTCACTTACCTTGAGACTTAGCATTTATCATCTTCAAGCTTCAAATCTGCACTCAATCTTCTGCCTTAGTCCAAGCCATTGCAACCATTCGAATCACATGCCCATATCATACTTAATTCTATGCTTAAAGAGATATATCTTCAAGCCATTATTATTCAAGCTCACTTCTATTTCAAGAGCTTACTTCCCTTTAATCTACAATTTCTCTCTCTCTATATATATATGTGAGTGTGTGTTTGTGTGTACATTTATGTATTTGTATATACATATATATATATATGTATATACACGCACATTAATCTTAACCAATGTATAATTTCTTATTCTTGAAAATCTTCTCTTGGCTAAAATTTCATATATCCACTTAAAATCCTATACCAAAATTCATCTACAATTTATTCCTTATTAACATACTAACAATATATATACACACACGCGCGTGTACACAAACGTTTGTATATTTATTTTCTTATATGCATAAAACTATATGTCACCCAACTTCATCTTAACAATGACTTTTCCATATATTATACACATATATATGTGTATATATATATATATATGTATATACATATACATATTCATCTTGAACAATCACACCATCCTTTACTTCACACTCTATGTGTGTGTGTGTGTGTGTGTGTGTGTGTGTGTGTGTGTATTATAAATAAAGTAAAGCCTTACTCCTCACCTTTAAAGTTCCTAAGGCCAAGCCTTCCTTGCTTCTCTTAGAGGCCAAACAAATTGCTGGCTTATTTGCCTAGAATAATTGGTTCCCTACTTAGCCATTACATAGTTTCTTTTCAACGCTATACCTTTAGCCTTTTTGCCACTAAATGGCACACCAAACCAGCTCTTGTTTGAGGCTCGGTTCTGAAACACCTCAAGTCCCTTTTATTTCCTCCACCCTAAAGCCTCAATAGCATCTCTTCTTTCTCTGGTTCTATCAGCAATTCGATAGCCACTTGTAGTGCAGCCAAGTTAGCAACCGAAATGGCCTTCAAAGCCACTTTTCTAGGTGTTTACGACCACTGTACCACATTCCACCAGGCTACATTTAAGCCACCCCAACAGCTCCTGTTTGGAGCCTTTTCCTAGCCTATCAAACTGCCCCAAAACAACATTCTTGTGCCACTGTTTTTAGGATCTTTCAAGCCTCTTAAATCTCAACACCGAATAGCCTTGAAATCCCCTGTTCATGAACCATTTGCAGTATCCAACAATTAACTTTAAAGCCTCTAATCAATGCCGCATTAGGCTGTGTCTTAACCACCAAAAAGGCAGCAGCTTGCTGCAACTCAACAAAGTAGAGTAGGGTTCACCAACTGCTTCAAACTTCACGTGCAACACTACCTTGTTGTCCCCTGTTTCCAGCTAGAAATTAAAATGTTCAACCCTGTTTTGCCTGCACAAAACAGCACCAAAAAGCCACATTTCACCGCCACCTTTTGCAGCTCTTCAGCAGCTTTGATAAGCACGTTGGGAGATTCTTTAGTGGGCCTACATATATTAATTAATTGTACATTACAAGCTATCTAATGTGTTTAGTTAACTTAAAAGTGATCAAATAAAGTTTAAGTTATTGGATTTTAGGGCATCTCAATTAGTATGGGCTTTGCAATGTGTAGAGACCCAATATTTTATTTTATTTTCATGATGGGCCAAAATAAAATAAAATATACTTCAAGTATAAATAGGTTATTGTCCCCAGTCTAAACATAATGTAATTCTCAATCAAATCCTATTATTGAGTGAGATATAGATTTGATAACCGAGAATTTTCCTAATTTGGGTATTAAATAATTGTAAATTTAATTTTATGCAAATAGAAAAGCTAAAGTAAATAAATGAATTTATTTACGAGATTGGAATATTGTTGGAATTACGGTATTTGATGAAGTGACGGATTGGAGAATATGTATTGAGGAATTTAATTTGGATATAAAGAGATGCAAAATTATAAGAAATAAAAATGTTTATATTTATATATATTTATATATCCATATATATAAATATATTTTTATATAAGTACATATGTACATATATGAAATACATATAATATTATTTATTCATATATATGATTTTATATGATTAAATAAGTACATATGCATATTATTATACATTTATGTATATATATAAATATATATATGAGATATATATATATTATATATATATATATATATCATTTTAAATTAAAGTGTATATATATATTGTTAATATAAAATATGTATATATATATATATAAAGAAAAGAAAAAAGAACACGGGAATCGGAATAACCCGATTCCTCGTTTTTCTCCTCTGTTACAAATAGAGGAGAAACCTGTGATAACCGTAAATTTTTCATTTATTGGAAATTATTAATATTGAAAATTAATATTAGTGGAAGTATATAAATTGAAATAAATGAATAAAATTATGAGATCGAAATATTAGAAAAGAATTTCGAGAATCGAAGAAGGGACAAATTGAGAAATTCGTGTGAAGAAAAGTTAAATTGGAGATTCAGAAAATAATGAAAAGAGAAAATTTAATTTGGATAAATGGAAATCCAAATTAAATAAGAAAATGAGAAATGAAAGAGAAATATATTTATATAATTATAAATTATATAAATGTATTTTTATACAAATACATATGTATTGAAATACTATATAGTATATATTAATATATAGGGGTATATATAGATATATATACTATTGTATAAATTTAAATAGTACATATGTATACAAAAAAATAAAATCTTATGTATATATAAATATATACATATATAAGAAAAGTAAATATTATTTTTTTCATCAAAATTTGTATATATATATTGTAATACAATATATATCTATAAATACATATATATATGAAATATATATTAATTCAATTTAAAATTTTTATATATATATATATATGTATTTTGTGTATAATATATATATGTTATTATATTATGTTTATATATATTATATAAACATAATATATTATATTTTATACAAAAAAGGAAAACAAAAAAACAAAAACGGAAAGGAATTGGAAACCCCGACCCCTTCCCAGCCAGAGGCCAACGGCGGCGGAGCTGCCACTGCCGGCGAGGGAGAAAGGAAAAGAGTGAAACGCCACCGACCAGAGGAAGGAAAGAGGTAGCCGGCGGTGGGAAAGGAGAAGGAAGGAAGGAAGGAAAATCGGCGGGAAACCGAAAGAGAAGAAGGAAAATAGGAACTGGCGGTGCCGGTCGATTCGGCCACCGCCACAGCAACCGAAGCTTCGGATGAGGAAGAGGAAAGGGTAGGAAGCCACCTGTGAGGCCGACGACGGTTGAGGAAGGAGGAAAGAGATGGGGAAGAAATCGAACCTAAACCGAATAGATCCCCCGCCGTGCCGTCGAACCAGGCTGAACGGAGGCCATTTGTAGATTCGCCTTGACGCCAGCCAACTGAGGGGCCACCGAACCGTCGGAGAATCGACTACCAGAGAAGAACCAGCCATGAGGGGAGGCTGACCAGTCTGAACCAGTCTGGCCAGAAAAGAAAGAAAAGAAAGAAAGAGAAAAAAAGAAAAGAAAAAGAGAAAAAGAAAGAAAAGAGGAAAAGAAGAAAAAGAAGAGAGAAAAGGAAATTTTCGGGATTCGAAAATTTTGAAAATTACAGAAAATCCCGGGAATTCAAAAAATCCAAAAAAAATTCGAGAAATTCGGTATGAATTTCGAAAATTATTTTCGAGTATTTAATTTAAATAAATTATGAAAAAATTCTAAATTTTAGAATTTTATTTTCGGAAAAGTCCCTCGATGATCGAGCCGATGGAATTGAGAGAGGTGAACACGGGCGTGACCTTTGAGAGGCAGTCGCCGACCCGAGACAGGTAAGGGAGACATGTGCCACCTGTAAGGATATTCGACCACATGTTTTTAAATTGCATTTAATTTTATAAATGCGATTGATAATTATTGGTTTAAAATTGTGGTGATTTATCGGTTTGAAATTGTGGTGAAATACCGGTTGAAAATATAAACTGTATTTTTCGTGCAGGAGGCTAGCCAATCGGCAACCGATATACTGCCAAAAATTTACTAAAAATTACCGAAAATTATAATAAGTGATTTGATTTCACGAGAGACAATTTTCAGACACGAAAATAGAGAAATCGATTAGTTTTCATAAAACATGAATATACGGATGATTAATTGTAAAATATTCATGTTTTCAAGAATTTGGAAAATGAAATCACCGAAAAATCTCTCGAAGTGTAAGATTACACGTAATACGAGATGGAAGATGAAAAGACACAAAGTGAATATTTTATTAATATTCTTCAAATATTAACTTGATTTCAGAAATAACCTTTATGGTCTTAATTGTGAAGATAATTGTTTATAGAAATTCCATAAAGGTTAATTAAAGATCGAAAAATGACATTTTGAGACGAAAAGGTCTCTACACGTGATTACAGAGGAAAACATGGTAACGGGATTTCGAAATTTGAAAATAAATATTTTATTTTCATAAATCCTAAAAACAAGTGATTTGAATTTCGATAACTTGAAAACCATGTTTTCGATAGAAAACACGGAAAGGTGTGCGTATATGTTTTACGGTGAAAAAGACAGTTATGACCTTTTATATTTTACAGTGATGATTTATAAACTGTTTTCACCATATGGAAAATATGATTTATACCTTTATGAAATATTTTGAGAAATGTGATTTAATTTCATTATTTCATAAAGGTGATTATATTACATGTGAGCCTTATGGATAATTGTGAAATGTTTTACATTACAGTATTTAAAATCCATAAAGGCTATGGTACGGTTTTTATACTGTTTTGAAACTTAGGCCCTGAGTTTCATGCATCTCACTTATATTGTTACTGTCACGTGGCTGATTGACCCGCCAGTCATCAGCGTCCCGGATGTCACCTGGCAAGTGTACACCGAGGACACCATATAGATCATGGCCATAGATCACATTACATACTATAACTGTGTCCCTTCGGGGATGATTACTGGTCCATTATTGGACGAAGATCGCATGATTTAATTGTAGGGTGAAGCCTAATCTCACTTACTGATTACTGTTTATTAAAAAGATTTACGGAATCCTGTTTACTGTACTATATTGTTTACTGTACTGAATTACTGTACTGTTCACTGTTTAATGTTTACTGAGCAAAATCGTACCAAGACACTATGTTACTGAACTGTACTGTTTACTGAAATGGTAGCCACCGATTACTGTTTTACTGAACTGAAAGCTACCATTTACTGTTTACTGAACTGAAAGCTACCGTATACTGTTTACTGAATTGGTAGCTATTATTTACTGTTTACTGACTGAACTGTATCTAAATACTGTTTTACTGAATATTACGGTTTTACTGAACTGTAAGATACGATTACTAAATTAAAGGGGAATTAATGTTTATTCGAAAAGAAAAACATGAAAATTATTTCTGAAATAGAAATAATTGCAGAAATGGTTATCCAATGACTTGGATATTTACAAACTACTGTACTGTCATGTGTTTTTAACTGTACTGAAGAGAAAGGAAGTAAACTACGGTTTTACTACTGTACTATCATGTGTTTTAACTGTACTGAAGGAAACAAAAGTAAACCACTGTTTTATTACTGAACTATCACGTGTTTTAAATTATATTGAAGTGAAAAGAAATAAGTGGTTTACTCTGTGAAAACGAAAATCATATCGTGTTGAGAACAAGGAATATAGTACTCTCTACAGTTGCTTCTAGGTTCCGGGACAAGACAGGTATTTCAAAATACCTGCCTTACTCTATCCGAATCCCTAGCCGACTGTAGTATCTTTCTTACATGTGAGCCTAGAGCCCATCTAGGAAAATTTAAAAAAAAGTGAAAAAGTTTTTCAGCATATAGATAGCTGAATATAAAGTGTTGCATATAACTCTCTTACTAAGTCATGGTTTGCTCACCCTTTAATTTTAACATTTCAGATTTTTGAGGACTGAGAGTATGATATCTAAGGATTTCGGCTGCGCATTTGGGGACGATACGACAGCTTGATTTACTACATGAGGTACGATCATTTATTTTTTGTATTTAGACTTATCTACAGTACTACTTTCTTGTGAATTAAGATAGGGGATGTAATTCATATTATAATTTCATATGAAATTGTTTAGACGTAAGTGAAAAGTAAAGAATTACAGATAGCCCAACTATCATAATGGTGTAATAATATGTGTATTGCTATGTTATTGGACTGTTACAATTTAATGGTATCAGAGCAAGGTTGGCCTGATGTCTATGGATACTTTTGAAAAAAAATGTGTTGAAAAATGTTAAACATCCCCGGTAGTACTGTGTAGTCTGAATACATAGAGAAAATAAATGATTGTAAATTGAGTTAAATGTCTTGAAGGGGGTGAGAATTATGAAATAAAGATGGCTAAAGAGAAATAATAGGCTCAGAATTTACTAGAAAATCATGATCTTATAATCTAAATAAAGGTCTGTTCGGTAAGGAACCGAAAGGACTCGGTGAGGGCCCCACTAGTACTTTTCTGTCCGGATCGAACTGAGACCTGAAAGTGATGATATAAAGGAGGGGAATGAAATATCATCATTAGATAGACTTGAAGATCATCGATTGAAGATATTTTAAAGAGAGAGAAAATTTTTGGCCAAAAATGACCAAAATACCCCTGCCTCTAAAAATTTATCGGGAGTCATAATAGACCAACAGAAGTTGGAATTGACTGATTTGACAGAGAAATTGATGATGTAAAGTTGAATTACAAGCAGAATAATCCAATTATGGATTCTAGTGGACTTCTCTATCGAAATCGAACAAGATCTTAAACTGCTGATATTAGTATGAGAAATGATACTATCAGCACATAGATAATAAGATCTTTGGTTTAAATGTATACTGAGGAGAAAGAATAAATGTCGAAATGATGAAAACGCCTCTATGTTGGGCGATGTTTTGAATAGTGATAAAATCAAGTTGATCTTGAATCCATTGATGGTAATAGAGTTATTACTGACATAGAGGATGTAATTTGAATATAGCGATCCCTGTCATAACATATTAAGTTTCGGGGAAACCTAATAGCTAGACACAAAACTACGGAGTCACCACCAACCATTCTAACCTAGGTGTGATTGGTCACCTATTCAAACTAAGGATAAGGCTTGGTCTACGTTAAGAGTTCTAAGTTCGGGAGTACGGTTACGTGTGAGGAAGGATTAGCACCCTCACAACGCCCATCCTAAAATGGTACCAAATAATCTAAGGTTATCTTAATTTTGCCTTTGACTTTAATTTCGATATAATTAAATATTGAAAAATCTTTTAAGTCTCCTCCATCAAGATGGTTGGACAACTTAAAAGTTATTCTCACCTCAAGAGTATTCAAGTAGGACCAATCGCCTTTCTTGAAGAGGCTCCGTCGTCGGATTGTTTAAATATTTTATGCAAACCCTATTTTGACTTCTATCCAATTTATATTTATTATTTTATCCTATTTTATTCTATCGTTTTTATTTCTTTATATAAATTATTATTTCATGTATTTTTATATCTTTAAATAAACATGAATTATTTGATATTGAATATTTTCTTAAAAACCTTCCATCAAGCTGGTAAGACCTTAAAGAAACTTTCTCACCTTAGGAATTTTTAAAGAAATTACTCAAGCGCAATTCCCTTTAAATTCCATCCTCGGAATAATTCACATTTATTAAAATATTTAATGTAATTTAATTTCTATTTATTTTTAATTATTTTCTAATTTTAATTCCAATTTATTTATTTGATCTTTATTCTTTATTATAATAAACTTAATTTTAATTTACTATTTTTTAATCTAATCTAATTTAATTTTTATTTTTATAATTTAATTTATTAAATCTTGGAAATATCTTATAAATCTTCCATCAAGCTGGCAAGATTTAAAAGAACTCTCCTCACCTCAAGACATCTAAAATTACTACTCAAGCGCAGTCCCTTTAGAATTCCGTCGTCGGATAATTTGTATTTTTATTATTTTATTCTATTTTTTGTCTAAATTAATTTTTATAATTCATTATTTCTAATCTGATTATTTATTCTTTTAATTGCAATTAATTTTAATAATATTTTTTGAATTTTAAATATCGAAAATATCTTTTTAAATCTTCCATCAAGCTGGTAAGATTTAAGAAGAATCTCCTCACCTCAAGATATCTATAAGCACTACTCAAGCGCAGTACTTTTAAAATTCCATCGTCGGATAATTTGTTTCTATTTATATTTTAGTAGAATTTTATTAGTTTTAATTAATATTTCAAAGTTCATATGAATTATATTGTCTTCATTATTTTTTTTTTATTTTTTTATTCTAAGCATTAATCCTAATATAGTGAGCTAAATTTATGCAATTCATCAAATCACATTATAAAATTTATTCATACAAAATGTACCATACGATTATATTAATTAAATACCATC
Source organism: Heritiera littoralis (assembly GCA_031772115.1). NCBI lineage: Eukaryota > Viridiplantae > Streptophyta > Magnoliopsida > Malvales > Malvaceae > Heritiera > Heritiera littoralis. The sequence continues at coordinate 152,473 of JAPDPK010000192.1, read as the reverse complement.
ATATAGTTATTTCATGCAAGATCACATTAAAGATTATCATGCAATTATTTAATTATGAACAAAAATGTGAGTCAAATTAGATAACTTTATTAATCAACCTAAATAAAAAATGTATTTATAAACAAACAAAATTATTAATCAAATTTACAATATTACATAATAACTTAATCTAAATTAATTATATGCATTAATCACAAAACAACAAAAAACCAACCAAAAAAAATAAAAGAAAATGATCATACCTAGGTGATGTGAAATCACGTAATTCTTAAAGCCACTTTACCCAATTTTGCAATATTTCCTCAAGTCATAGCATATTTTCTTTCTTGCTTCGTGTGGCATGAGTAGCAAGCAATGATGGTGACGTGCAGAGTTTCCAAGCAAAGCTAGAAAGTTTGGTTCAATGATAGAGGCTATGCAATCGTTGATGCAGCAATAGAGATAAGGGCACTCGTGTCAAGACAACGAAGAAGGGTCAGCGATAAAGGTGATGACGAGCATGCCGCCAACTAGGATATTGATGTACTAGGACCGAAGCGGACTTAGTGGCTAGGGTTAGTGATGATTTTTAATGGATATAGGGGCAGCGTAGATGAGATGAAGGTGCTTTCTCCAAGACTCGGGTTTCCCCCCTCTTTATACTTGTCAAAATTTCATGGAAAGAAATAAAAAATTTATAATTGATCCCATGATTATGGGATTTTTCATTTATTTTGTTTGACTTTCTCCTTTTTTTTAATTTATTTCCTTTTTATTATTTTTTTGGCAATGAATTTTCAGATTTAATTTCAACCAATTTCCTTCCTTTTGTTGATTTATTCATTGATTTAATGGCTGATTATTTTTTCTTTTATTTTTGGCAACAATATCAACTTTAGTCAACTCTTGAAGATGTGAATTTTGCATGTGCTTCACATGAGATTTGACCAAAATTGACTTGTTTCTTTTTATCATTATTTATTTTTTTGATTTTTGATTTTTTGATTATATATAAAAAAAATTGTTCGGACAAAATTAGGTGTCTACAATCCCTATTACTGATTCCACTGATACTTAGATTACGGACGCGAATTGTGAGTGACCTAGTGAACGGGCTGGGCCTCACGACAAAACCTTGAGGGGTGACCCAGTGAAAGGGCTGGGCATTCTCAAAGAGGACAGTACAGATGTGTACAGGCGGACGGCGGACAGGTCGAGGCCTTATATGATGCGATCCAATAAGATTGTACTGGAATGTCACTAGATAATTGGCCCAGTTATTTGACTGTAAAGGCTTGAATTACGAGTGTATCAACTTGGATGTTTATTACGGGATCGTTAGATAATATGAAAAGTGAAATGACTATAGAAGTTGACTGAGAAGGTGAATAGTACAGCTAATGAAATCCATAACAGTACGATTAATTATGGTTCTATACAATTATACTGTTTCTGAGGTATTAAACGGATATTTATCTATAGAACCGGAGCATTTTGAGGTATGCTATGCAAATTGAGTTACTGTATGGAGTACTGTAAATTGGTGAATATACATAAGAATAGTAAAGTGATAAAAAGAAGAAGATAACAGCTAACCTGAGTTCTTCAGGACCCTTGAGACAAAATCGGGATGGGCGACCCAATGATGGGCGACCCACAGTGGACAATATGATGTGAGGTGTGGGCGAACTATGTGGTCACCGACTCACTTGTAAGGGTAAACCTGGGGCGAAAGGACCGCCTAGGGGATGCTCACGGACGGCCGATACGAACGGGCGGGGCTCTTACAATTATCTCAATGGTAACACGAGTGTAAGGAATAAGGTACGTAATGGTGCTAAGGTTTGAACCTTGTGGATAACATGCTCAAGGGAATTAAACTTGAATTTATTAAATGAAATTGATTTTAAAGTAAATTACAGTGATAATAAATCGGGTAGCTGTAACATGTGTTGATAACTGTTGTACTCGATACAGCTTACTAGAATGAGATTCGTAATGCTGTAAAGTATGAGTAAACAATGAAATCAAAGTAGAGCATGTATCAAAATGACTTGAATAGTAAATGTCTCTGCCTTGAGAATACACAGTGAAAATGACAGAACATGAGGATGAAATGTCCAAGATGATAAGAGATGTGTAATTAAAGAAAGTATCGAATGTGATTCCCGATAAATTTTTCAGAGTTATATAGATTGGAGAAATCGAGCTAACATTGACTCGATTGGTTATATGAAATCTAATTGTAAGCTTATATAGGATAATATAGACAGAATCTGAAAAGCTTAAGAAAGTAACTCTGAAAAATGTGTGAATAATGAAATTCACTTGTAAAGGTGTGATTGATGGAAATACAGATAACATAAATTGAGGATAATGAAGTTATCTGTATAAGTGTAAATGAGAGAAGCACAGATGACCTTGATACGTAGATGAATTAAAATGATATAGTAAATTCTTACTATTTAATAAAGTTCTTGTGAAGAACAAGTATTCATCTCATGAAAATGGATGCTTTATTGATCTAATCAGAGATATATGAGGAGTTTATAAGACAAATCTCTATATAAGCGTCATTGGATAAAAACCGGAGACTGATGCTAATAAGATGATGACTAGGACTCGGAGTGAATCTTACGAGTTCCTATTGAGGTTACAAGGTTAATGAATTACCTTGTAAGGTATATAAGCCTAAGAAATGAGGCATTAATATAAAAAAAATAAAGTGATGAGGTATTGAAATAGTTAAAGATACACATGAAACATGAGCAGCATTATGGTATGATCCCCCCAAACTCTCAAAGACTGTGGACTTGTGTTAAGTTTGGCAAATAAGAGATTTGGCTAGACAGTGTCTCTTTCTGAGATAGATAATCTTGAAATGACAGAATGACAGTGAATCTGTCTATGATAGAGAGATAATGATTGAGATACGAAATTAATGAGTCTAGCTAGATACTACAGCAAATCTATAAAAGAGTTATGGGACTAGCTGCTTTACTAATGGAATATAATTAAAGAAATTAAAGTCGGTAAATGGATAAGTGTGAAGAAAAGATGGTATACTAATACTAAATGATTTTAATAATAAAGTACCATACCACTTGATAAAACCGACTGAAAAGATGAAAATGGAATAAGAAAATAAGTGCCTGGTGAGAAGGGAACACCAATATGAAACAATTCCCGAAATTAAGACTGAAAGTGATTTCGTGTTGGTTATCACATGACTGTGGCAAGATGAAAGATTTAGCCAAACTTGACAACCGAAATTAATGATACTCAAAGGAGTAAAATGAATGACACATGTTATCTTACTGCCAGTATATAAATGGAAAATGATTACCAAGTATTTTGTTACAGCCGAAAATGGCCAGTATTGAAGCCTGCAATGAGATGCAGCTTTGGTAAAATAAAGTGAACATGAATATTGTGGACAATAAGGAGTCCAAAAGGGAAATGATGATATAGAAGTGATTAAAGATTGAAGATCTAAATAGAATCACTTTCCATTATCAGACTCCTAGATTCTCTAGTGCCTTAGTCGAAGTATGAGTGTGAAACAGTGGAAATGCATATGTATAGTTCCAGTGAGCATTACATGTGATGGGAATCTCCGAGTGTCCATATGCTAATAAGAAAGAGCAAAAGGCTTTGAGATCCCAAGTATACTGATAGCATCGCTCCGTACTGATATAAATATCTTAGCGTGGTATAGAAATGCTTGAAGATATATTGAGAGAGCAGATGCATGAGATGTGAAAGCTACTGGGACAATTACATACAACTGATTGCCATGTGAAACTGATAGTCTTTAAACTATATCGACTTGGCACTAAGTGAGAAACATGGATGATGAACAGCATAAATCAGATGTGATATAAAACAATGGTATGAATGGACTTTTAGGTGAAAAGAGTGGAAATGAAAAACTCCCGATTTGAGAACTAAACTTACAGGAGTATAAATATATACTAAATGATGAAAGACCGCATATAGTGGTCTAAAAGTACTTTTGATGTTGAAAGTGTACTGGCACTATTACTCAAAAGATGACTAGAGGTCAGAAGTCAGAGACAATAAGTAGACGGAATACACCACCTTTTGGACTTAAGATTAAAATCGGAGGACTGAATTTCTTAAGGTGGGGAGAATGTGATAACCGTAAATTTTTCATTTATTGGAAATTATTAATATTGGAAATTAATATTAGTGGAAGTATATAAGTTGAAATAAATGAATAAAATTATGAGATCGAAATATTAACAAAGAATTCCGAGATCGAAGAAGGGACGGATTGAGAAATTCGTGCAAAGAAAAGTTAAATTGGAAATTCGAAAAATAATGAAAAGAGGAAATTGAATTTGGATAAATGGAAATCCAAATTAAATAAGAAAATGAGAAATAAAAGAGAAATATATTTATATAATTATAAATTATATAAATGTATTTTTATATATATACATATGTATTGAAATACTATATAGTATATATTAATATACAAAGGTATATATAGATATATATACTATTGTATAAATTTAAATAGTACATATGTATACAAAAATATAAAATCTTATGTATATATAAATATATACATATCTAAGAAAAGTAAATATTATTTTTTTCATCAAAATTTGTGTATATATATATATATATATTGTAATACAATATATATCTATAAATACATATATATATTAATTCAAATTAAAATTTATATATATATATATATGTATTTTGTGTATAAAATATATATATGTTATTATATTATGTTTATATATATATTATATAAATATAATATAGTATATTATATACAAAAAAGGAAAACAGAAAAACAAAAACGGAAAGGAATCGGGAACCCCGACCCCTTCCCAGCCAGAGGCCGACGGCGGTGGAGCTGCCCCCGCCGGTAAGGGAGAAAGGAAAAGAGTGAAACGCCACCGGCCAGAAGAAGGAAATGTTGGATTATGCCCTTAGAACCATTCATTAGATGATTGACTTTTGCATTATTTATGTATCATGACATTTTATTTATTATAGTTCATTATTATATTTGTTTTATAACTGCGTAATGTAATCTTATATGATAATGTCCTTAGAATAGTAATAACACACTATTCTTAAAATATCCCTAGTCAAGTATTATTGTGAACAAGGATAACAATGATACGATAAGACTAGTATGTGGTTGACTGATGACCATTGTCATCGATATGGGATATCAAGTCATCACATAGGTACATGTTAGAGAACTATGTACTGGATCGACCCTCTATGAGAACGCTACATGGATTGTTATATGAGTGTCATAAGCAATTCTCATAGTGATGATGGTGTATATGATCCTTTGACTTGAGATCATCAGAGATCCCAACATAGAGAATTGCATACTTTAATGCTGCTAGATGTCATTCGTAACAGGATGGACTATAAAGGTAGTAATTGGGTATGCCTTGATCTATGTAGAGGGATGTTGAGTGATCAAGATAGGATTTATCCCTCTTATATAACAAGAGTGATGTCTTGGGCCCTTTGATAGAGTGAGACTAAGAAATCATGGCCGTGCTCGAATAAGTCAATATGAGATATTGATTTTATTTGTTTAATTAGTCTACTAGGAATCAAGAAACGCTGATTAGACTATACAAGTGTGACACATTCCATGACTTGTGTCTAATCAAGACATCAAAGGATAAAGGGATTAGACTACACGGTAACATCTATCACGAGTAAGGTTATGTCGAGTCATTGACATTCTCGTTACATGGGTAGCAATGATGTGTTGCTAGATACCGCTCATTGCCTGTGACAATTTTGTCATTGCCATTGTTTTGAGAACCTATTGGGTCGCACACTTAGAACGGATCAATGAGGAGCTTAATTAATCCTATTCTGAATTGGATTAAGGATATGTCTAATCCTATTCTGACTTGGATTAAGGATATAGTTAATCCTATTCTAAGTAGGATTAGAGTTCTGTTTGGCAGTAAATTTTAGGGTAAAATTTACTGCCTTTAAAAGAATATTTTTCTAGGCAACTCTCCGAATCGATCCTGGTGGAGGCCGAATGATTTAAATTCCGCTGCATGTTTGTTTCGGTTTCCTTCACTGGTATCAGAGCCAGATTCGGAGTCCCTGATTTGTTTTGATTATAGCATGATCTCTGGTTACTTTCTGTTTATTATTACATGCAATCGTTTCATGAGATTAATACGGATTAGAATGTATATGATATATTCAGAGGCTAGAAATCGAATTGTTGAAATTATATATATGATATATATCAATTTCGATTCAACTTATATGTGAGATATAATCTGTGATGCGAATTATTAATGGCGGTTTCTGTTCTGCATAAATGTTATGGAAGAAACAGAATAATGTCGAAAGTGTTCTAATGCGACTAAAATTATAGTCAGTTTGAGATACTGGCTGGAACATCCTGATAAGATTAGGACACTTCCGGATAAGCGGCGTTGGCAATGTCAATACTGTTGACCTTTTTTTTTCGGGGGCGGAAGGGGCGCTGCCCCTTGACCCCGCCCGCTGATCGGCCAGCGGGACCGCTGCCCTTGGGAACCTCGCAGTCGGGTCATAATTCTTTTCAAATATACCTCATTAATAAAATTAAAAGTTGAAATTGCATTACACTTGTTTGTATAAACACGGTGGTTGTTGTTTGAGCATGGTGCATAGTTATAGCCCTAGCCCAATATGATTGTATTTTGGTGGTTGTAAATTTTAATAAATACGACCTGCGTGTCGTGCCTTGGTCTTGAAAATCTAGTTGTACATTCTTTTCTCATCTTACTCCCCTCGAATGTAACTCAAGGTTTCTCTTAAACTATGTAATTGGAGCTGACAACCATGCAAAGGATGACCAAAGAGGCACTTGGAGAAGATGCTATTACCCTTAGGTTAACCCTTAGGGTTTCTCATTGGCTTGGGAAATCCATTTAGTTTGGGCTATAACTATGTCACGTTTATTTTATTGCTTAATTGCATGAGATGCATGGTTTATTTTGTACGTTTATGATATGAAAATCATATGATAATTTTAAAAGTAAAATTGGTGAGATCTTATTCAATAAACTAAGAAAATCCCTCAAATTAAATTAAGTCAATAATAGATGCCTACCAATGAATAGCACTCGTCAAGACTAGAATCGATTTTGTTATGTTTGCCAAAGCAAAATATCATATCTATCTTAGTAAGACGCGATGGGATAATAGTGATATCCAAAGGCTATAAATTGGGTTGACTTAACAAGATTTCCTCAATAGGATTGGGAATCTAGAGGCATAAAGTTGGGCTTCCATTCATGAGATGAATTAGAACAAGTGTTGTTCACCCAACTATCCAAGAGTTACATGAAATGTAATTGGTAAGTGTTGCGTACCTAAATAGCCAAATCTTGGGCGATTAGCCAAAGCTAACTCTAGATAAGGTGAAATATGGATCTTGGCCCACTAGAGAAATTATGTGATAATTTTTCCGAATTAATAGTGAGGGTTGTTGATTCGATAAAAATAGTGGGAGCATCATTTATTAAATATTTAATTAAATGAATGCATTCATGATACTTATATTTTGCATATTTCTGTTGTAGATTATCATGGCATCAAACACAAATAACACACTTTCACTGCGATCTGTCCTTGAGAAGGACAAGTTGAATGGGACAAACTTCCTGGATTGGTACAGGAACCTGAGGATAGTCCTCAAGCAAGAAAAGAAGTTGTATGTCCTTGAGATTCCCTTACCTGAGGAACCACCCCTCTAATGCTCCAAGGGCAGAAAGAGATGCTTATAAGAAGCATCAAGATGATGCATTGGATGTTAGTTGCCTTATGCTTGCCTCCATGAATCCTGAGCTTCAAAAGCAACATGAGGAAATGGATGCGTTCGATATGATCGAGCATCTCAAGCAACTCTATCAAGAGGAACTAGGCAAGAAAGGTGCAATGTCTCTAAGGCATTGTTTCAGTGTAGGATGGCAGAGGGGACTCCGTTGGTACTCATGTGCTCAAGATGATTGGGTACATTGAAAACCATGAAAGATTGGGATTTCCTTTGGGCCAAGAGTTGGCCACTGATGTGATTATGCAATCGTTGCCAGACAGCTACAGTCAGTTTGTTGTTAATTACAACATGAATGAAATTGACAAGACTCTGCCACAGTTACTTAGCATGTTGAAAACAGCTGAATCCAACATGAAAAAGGCCAAGCCCAAAGATGTCTTAATAGTTAAGAAAGCTAAGGGCAGGGCTAATGCAAAGGACAAGAAAAAGGGTAATAAACCAATGGCAAGTTCAAGCCCAATGATACTGCACTGAAGCCTAAAGGTGGGTTGCCAAAGAAGGGAAATGCTTCCATTGCGGTGAGACCGGACATTGGAAGAGAAATTGCAACAAATACTTGGAAGAACTAAAGAAGAAGAAAGGAAGTGAGACTACCACTTCAGGTATTTATGTTATAGAAGTTAATCTATCTACTTCTTCATCATGGGTATTAGATACTGGATGTGGTTCTCACATTTGTGTAAATGTGCAGGAACTCAAAAGGAGTAGATCGTTGACTAAGGGCGAGGTCGACCTACGAGTGGGAAATGGAGCAAGGGTTGCTGCATTAGCTGTAGGAACTTATATTTTGACATTGCCCACAGGGCTTGTTTTAGAATTAGATGATTGTTATTATGTGCCTTCCATCACTAAAAACATTATTTCTATTTCTTGTTTGGACAAAGGGTTTTTCATTTATAATAAAGGACAACTGTTGCTCCATTTATTTAAATGATATCTTTTATGGTAGTGCACAACTAATTAATGGTCTTACATTCTAAATCTTGATATGCCTATTTATAACATAAATGCTAAAAGGATTAAATCTAATGATCAAATCCAACATATCTCTGGCATTGTCGCTTGGCACACATAAATGAGAATCGCATTTCCAAACTCCATAAAGATTGAATTTTGGACTCATTTGATTTTGAATCGTATGAGACATGTGAATCTTGTTTGATGGGTAAGATGATTAAAGCCCCTTTCAAAGGACATAGTGAAAGGGCAAGTGATTTATTGGGCTTAGTACATACAGATGTATGTGGACCTTTAAAACACACAGGCCAGAGGTGGGTTTATGTACTTTATTACATTTACTGATGATTTCAGTAGATATGGCTATGTGTATCTTATGAGACACAAGTCAGAATCTTTTGAAAAGTTCAAAGAATTCAAGAATGAAGTACAAAACCAACTTGGCAAGAGCATTAAGGCACTTCGATCAGATCGAGGTGGTGAATACTTAAGCCAAGAATTTTATGACTATCTTAAAGAGTGTGGGATTGTCTCACAACTCACTCCTCCAAGTACACCACAATGGAATGGTGTATCTGAAAGGAGAAACCGAACTTTATTAGATATGGTTCGATCAATGATGAGTCATACAGATCTTCCAGAATCCTTTTGGGGACATGCATTAGAAACAGTTGCTTTTACACTGAACCGTGTTCCATCTAAATCGGTTCCAAAGACACCATATGAGATATGGACTGGTAAACGTCCCAGTATGTCTTTTATGAAGATTTGGGGTTGTGAGGCTTATGTAAGACGTCAAGTCTCTAACAAACTTGCACCTAAATCTGATAAGTGCTATTTTGTGGGATATCCTAAACTAACTAAAGGATATTATTTTTACAATCCCACTGAGCGCAAAGTGTTTGTAGCTCGAACAGGTGTCTTTCTAGAAAGAGAATTCATTTCTAGAAGAACTAGTGGGAGAAAAGTAGAACTTGAAGAAATTCAAGAGATACAAGATAGCGCACCCGATGTTGAGATGGAGCCTGAGCAAGCACCACAAGTTGTTGTGGAACCAGAACCACAAGCTGTTGTGGAGCAACCGCCTACTCAAGAGACACAAGCCTTGCGTAGATCAGTTAGAACACATCGTGAGCCACAGAGATATGGATTTCTAATGACTCAGAACGGTGATGTATTGCTCATGGACCAAGATGAGCCAACTACCTATCAAGAGGCTATTACAGGTCCAGACTCTGAGAAATGGCTTGAAGCCATGAGATCTAAGATGGAATCCATGTATGCCAACCAAGTTTGGACCTTGGTTGACTTACCCGAAAGGGTAAAACCTATAGGGTGTAAATGGGTTTTTAAGAAGAAAACCGACATGGAAGGAAATGTTCATACCTATAAAGGGCGATTAGTTGCTAAAGGTTTTAAACAAATTCATGGTATTGACTATGATGAAACTTTTTCACCAGTCGCGATGATCAAATCCATTAGGATCTTGTTTGCGATAGCTGCATACCATGATTATGAAATCTGGCAAATGGACGTCAAGACCGCTTTTCTTAATGGAAAGCTACTCGAGGATGTGTACATGATACAACCTGAGGGTTTTGTTGATCCAAAGAATGCTGGAAAGGTTTGTAAGCTGCAACGTTCTATTTATGGACTAAAGCAAGCTTCTCGAAGTTGGAATCTTCGTTTTGATGATGCAATCAAAGAGTTTGGTTTCATCAAGAACGAAGATGAACCTTGTGTCTACAAGAAGGTCAGTGGGAGCACTATTGTCTTCCTGGTGTTGTATGTAGATGACATACTACTCATTGGGAATGACATCCCTACCCTTCAGTCTGTAAAGACTTGGTTAGGGAATTGCTTTTCAATGAAGGACTTGGGTGAAGCTACCTATGTACTTGGTATAAGGATCTATAGAGATAGATCAAGGAAATTAATTGGCCTAAGTCAAAGTGCATACATAGATAAAGTGCTAAAGAGGTTTAGCATGCAGGATTTCAAGAAAGGATTCTTGCCTATGACACATGGCATTACTCTCTCAAAAGAACAGTGTCCTACAACACAAGAAGAGAGAGAATGTATGAGTAAAGTTCCATATGCATCTGCTATTGGATCCATTATGTATGCCATGTTATGCACACGTCCCGATGTCTCGTATGCCTTGAGCATGACGAGTAGATATCAAGTTGATCCTGGTGAACATCACTGGATCACTGTCAAGAATATTCTTAAGTACTTGAGAAAGAGTAAGGATACATTCTTGATATATGGAGGTGAGGAAGAGCTCATTGTAACAGGTTACACTGATGCTAGCTTCCAAACTGATAAAGATGACTATAGATCGCAATCTGGTTATGTGTTTTGCCTTAATGGTGGTGCTGTGAGCTGGAAGAGTTCAAAGCAAGCGACAGTGGCCGATTCTACAACAGAGGCTGAGTATATAGCTGCCTCTGAAGCTGCTAAGGAGGCTGTTTGGATCAGGAAGTTCATTACTGAGCTTGAAGTTGTTCCTAGCATTATAGATCCGATTAAGCTCTATTGTGACAACAATGGAGCCATCGCACAAGCTAAGGAGCCTAGATCTCACCAACGATCCAAACATATACTACGGCGCTTCCATCTCATTCGAGATATCATCGAGAGAGGAGATGTGAGGATATGCAAAGTACCAACTGACGATAACATCGCCGACCCACTGACGAAGCCTTTGACGCAGCAGAGACGTGATCGTCACACTAGGTCACTAGGTATTAGATACATGAGTGAATGGTCTTAGTGCAAGTGGGAGATTGTTGGATTATGCCCTTAGAACCATTCATTAGATGATTGACTTTGGCATTATTTATGTATCATGACATTTTATTTATTATAGTTCATTATTATATTTGTTTTATAACTGCGTAATGTAATCTTATATGATAATGTCTTTAGAATAGTAATAACACACTATTCTTAAAATATCCCTAGTCAAGTATTATTGTGAACAAGGATAACAATGATACGATAAGACTAGTATGTGGTTGACTGATGACCATTGTCATCGATATGGGATATCAAGTCATCACATAGGTACATGTTAGAGAACTATGTCCTGGATCGACCCTCTATGAGAACGCTACATGGATTGTTATATGAGTGTCATAAGCGATTCTCATAGTGATGATGGTGTATGTGATCCTTTGACTTGAGATCATCAGAGATCCCAACATAGAGAATTGCATACTTTAATGCTGTTAGATGTCATTCGTAACAGGATGGACTATAAAGGTAGTAATTGGGTATGCCTTGATCTATGTAGAGGGATGTTGAGTGATCAAGATAGGATTTATCCCTCTTATATAACAAGAGTGATGTCTTGGGCCCTTTGATAGAGTGAGACTAAGAAATGCATGGCCGTGCTCGAATAAGTCAATATGAGATATTGATTTTATTTGTTTAATTAGTCTACTCAGGAATCAAGAAACGCTGATTAGACTATACAAGTGTGACATATTCCATGACTTGTGTCTAATCAAGACATCAAAGGATAAAGGTATTAGACTACACGGTAACATCTATCACGAGTAAGGTTATGTCGAGTCATTGACATTCTCGTTCCATGGGTAGCAATGATGTGTTGCTAGATACCGCTCATTGCCTATGACAATTTTGTCATTGCCATTGTTTTGAGAACCTATTGGGTCGCACACTTAGAACGGATCAATGAGGAGCTTAATTAATCCTATTCTGAATTGGATTAAGGATATGTCTAATCCTACTCTGACTTGGATTAAGGATATAGTTAATCCTATTCTAAGTAGGATTAGAGTTCTGTTTGGCAGTAAATTTTAGGGTAAAATTTACTGCCTATAAAAGGATGTTTTTCTAAAACAGAGAGGCACAACAATTCGAAAACAGAAAAGTATTCTTTAATCGAAGCTAGCAGTTCGGTTATAAAGAATCAAAAACGCTCCTTAAGGCTTCGGATCGTGAGACGTTCAAGAGTCGTGAGATCCGTTCGTGTGGATACCATAGAGGTAGGAACGAAAGGTTGTTGCTTGTGACTCGACCAAAGACAGAAATCAGAGAAAACGTTAGGTAAAATCTCGAAACCCTAATCAGGCAACTCTCCGAATCGATCCTGGTGGAGGCCGAATGAGCGTTTTTGATTCTTTATAACCGAACTGCTAGCTTCGATTAAAAGAATACTTTTCTATTTTCTAATTGTTGTGCCGCTCTGTTTTAGAAAAACATCCTTTTAGGAAAGAGGTAGCCGGCGGTAGGAAAGGAGAAGGAAGGAAGGAAAATCGGCGGGAAACCGAAAGTGAAGAAGAAAAATAGGAACTGGTAGTGCCAGTCGATTCAGCCACTGCCACTGCAACTGAAGCTTCGACTGAGGAAGAGGAAAGGGTAGGAAGCCATCGGTGAGGCCGACGGCGGTCGAGGAAGGAGGAAAGAGAGGGGGAAGAAACCAAACCTAAACCGAATAGATCCGTCGCCGTGCCGCCGAACCAGGCTAAACGGAGGCCACCGGTAGATTCGCCTTAATGCAGACCAGCTGAGGGGCCGCCGAACTGCTTGAGAACCGACTGTTGGAGAAGAACCGGCCGTGAGGGGAGGTTGACCGGTCTGAACCAGTCTGGCCAGAAAAGAAAGAAAAGAAAAGAAAAGAAAGAAAGAAAAAAAAAAGAAAAGAAAAAGAGAAAAAGAAAGAAAAGAGGAAAAGAAGAAAAAGAAGAGAGAAAAGGAAATTTTCGGGATTCAGAAATTTCAAAAATTACAGAAAATCTCAAGAATTCGAAATATCCGAAAAAAATCCAAAAAATTCGGTAAGAATTTCGGAAATTATTTTCGAATATTTAATTTAAATAAATTATGGAAAAATTCTAAATTTTAGAATTTTATTTCCAGAAAAGTCCCTCAATGACCGAGCCGATGGAATTGGGAGAGGTGAACACGGGCAAGACCTTTGAAAGGTAGTTGTCGACCCGAGACAGGTAAGGGAGACATGTGCCACCTGTAAGGATATTTGGCCACATGTTTTTAAATTGCATTTAATTTTATAAATGCAGTTGATAATTATTCGTTTAAAATTGTGGTGATTTATCGATTTGAAATTGTGGTGAAATACCGGTTGAAAATATAAACTGTATTTTTCATGCAGGAGGCTAGCCAATCGGCAGCCGATATACTGCAAAAAATTTACCAAAAATTATCGAAAATTATAATAAGTGATTTGATTTCACAAGAGACGATTTTCAGACACAAAAATCGAGAAATTGATTAGTTTTCATAAAACATGAATACACGGATGATTAATTGTAAAATATTCATGTTTTCGAGAATTTGGAAAATGAAATCATCGAAAAATTTCTCGGAGTGTAAGATTACACATAATACGAGATGGAAGATGAAAAGACACAAAGTGAATATTTTATTAATATTCCTCAAATATTCACTTGATTTCAGAAATAACCTTTATGGTCTTAATTGTGAAGATAATTGTTTATACAAATTCCATAAAGGTTAATTAAAGATGAAAAATGACATTTTGAGACGAAAAGGTCTCTACACGTGTTTACAGAGGAAAACATGGTAACGGGATTTCGAAATTTGAAAAAAATATTTTATTTTCATAAATCCTAAAAACAAGTGATTTGAATTTTGATAACTTGAAAACCATGTTTTCGATAGAAAGCACAAAAAGGCATGCGTATATGTTTTACAGTGAAAAAGATAGTTATGACCTTTTATATTTTACAGTGATGATTTATAAATTGTTTTCACCTTATGGAAAATATGATTTATACCTTTATGAAATATTTTGAGAAATGTGATTTAATTTAATTATTTCATAAAGGTGATTATATTACATGTGAGCCTTATGGATAATTTTGAAATGTTTTACACTATGATATTTAAAATCCATAAAGGCTATGGTACGATTTTTATACTGTTTTGAGACTTAGGCCCCGAGTTTCATGCATCTCACTTATACTGTTACTATCACGTGGCTGATTGACCCGCCAGTCGTCAGCGTCCCGGATGTCACCTGGAAAGTGTACACCGAGGACACCATATAGATCATGGCCATAGATCACATTACATACTATTACTGTGTCCCTTCGGGGATGATTTCTGGTCCATTATTGGACAAAGATAGCATGATTTAATTGTAGGGTGAAGCCTAGTCTCACTTACTAATTACTATTTATTAAAAGGATTTACGGAATCCTATTTACTGTACTGTACTATTTACTGTACTGAATTACTGTACTGTTCACTGTTTACTGTTTACTGAGCAAAATCGTACCAAGACACTGTGTTACTGAACTGTACTGTTTACTGATATGGTAGCCACTGATTACTATTTTACTGAAAAGAAAGCTACCATTTACTGTTTACTGAATTGGTAGCTATTATTTACTGTTTACTGACTGAACAGTATCTAAATACTGTTTTACTGAATATTACGATTTTACTGAACTGTAAGATACATTTACTGAATTAAAGGGGAATTAATGTTTATTCGAAAAGAAGAACATGAAAATTATTTTCGAAACAAAAATAATTGCAGAAGTGGTTATCCAATGACTTGGATATTTACAAACCACTGTACTGTCACGTGTTTTTAACTGTACTGAAGAGAAAGGAAGTAAACTACAGTTTTACTACTGTACTATCATATGTTTTAACTATACTAAAGGAAACAGAAGTAAAACATTATTTTATTACTGATCTGTCACGTTTTTTAAATTATATTGAAGGGAAAAAAATAAGTGGTTTACTCTGTGAAAATGAAAATCATATCGTTTTGAGAACAAGGAATATAGTACTCTCTACAGTTGCTTCTAGGTTCCGGGACAAGATAGGTTTTTCAAAATACCTGCCTTACTCTATCCAAATCCCTAGCCGACTGCAGTATCCTTCCTACATGTGAGCCTAGAGACCATCTAGGAAAATTTAAAGAAAGTGAAAAAGTTTTTGAGCATATAGATAGCTGAATATCAAGTATTGCATATAATTCTCTTATTGAGCCGTGGTTTGCTCACCCCTTAATTTTAACATTTCAGATTTTCGAGGACTGAGAGTTTGATATCTAAGGATTTCGGCTGCGCATTTAGGAACGATGCGACAACTTGATTTACTACATGAGGTACGATCATTTATTTTCCGTATTTAGACTTATCTACAGTACTACTTTCTTGTGAATTAAGATAAGGGATGTAATTCATATTATAATTTCATATGAAATTGTTTAAACGTAAGTGAAAAGTAAAGTATCGCAGACAGCCCAACTGTCATAATGGTGTAATAATATGTGTATTACTATGTTACTGGACTGTTACAAAAGTCGACACTGTCGGCTGAGAAAAGAGAAGGGAGAGAGACGTCGCCAGTGAGAAGAGGGAAAGAGAGAATAGGTCAGCGATGGAAAGAAAAGAGGAGAAGTGGATCGGAGTAGAAAAGAAGGAAAAGAGAAAAAGGAAGGAAAAAGGAAAAGAGGCGGTGCCGCTTGATTCAGACACCGCCACCACACCTTCGTCGCCGGCGAAGGTAAATCTGGAGAAAAGGATAGCCGACGGTGAAGGGGGAAAGAGGAAAAAGAGGGAGAAAAGAAGGAAAAAGGGAACCGACTGCTGCCTTCAGATCCGCCATTGTCGCCGTCGATCGGGAGAGGAAAGAGACAGAAATGGCTTCGCTGCAACCTCAGCCACGCTCGGAAGGGCTAAACCGACGGTGATGAAGACAGATGGTGGCCGAACCGGCTGAACCGGTCTGAACAAAAGAAAATAAAAAAAGAAAAAGAAAAGAACAAAAAGAAAGAGAAAGAAGAAAAAGAAGAAGAAGAAGACAAAGGGGTAGGAAATTTATTATTATTATTATTATTATTATTATTATTATTATTATTATTATTATTATTATTATTATTATTATTGAGTAATTTTGTAGATTTCTAAATGTGAGTATGGGTTTGAATTGTAGAAATTATACAAGGTGATTGGAGATTGATTGATTCGGGAGAAGTGGATTACACGCGCGACGTTAGTGAGAAAGTCACTAACACGGAACAGGTAAGGGATGCATATGTAGCCTGTAAGGATATCTAGATTGCATAAATTGAATATGCATGATTTTATGAAAATATTGGTGAACTAATTTTGTTGAAAATTGTGGAAATACGGCTGGTTGTGAAAAGATGAATTTGTCTAAATTGTGCAGGGAGGTTAGTCAACAGACTGCCGTTATGATGCCGAAAAATTTTAGAAAATTATGTAAAATCATCATACATGATTTTCTTACATGAGAAATAATTTCCAACCCACGGAAAAGAGAAATCTATTATTTTTCATAAAACATGAATATACCGAATTTGACTTTAAAATATTCATGTTATCGAAATTGGTGATAATGGGATCACCGAAACTTCTCTCGATATATGAATTATATGTGATATGAAATGGAAGATGAAAAAGGGATAAAGTGAACATTTCATAAATGTTTCTTAAATATTCACTTGATTTCTTATATAACCTTTATGGTTTTATTTATGAATTTATTTATTTTTATAAATTCCATAAAGGTAAATTGATGATGAAAAACATTGTTTTGAGACTAGTTGGCCCCTTTATCATGCTGATATGTGATACATAATATGTGACATGTGATATGTGATATGTGGTCCAGGTTGACACTTTATCAGTGATCCACCAAGGACAATATAGACTATGACCATAGATCTAATATGTTTATTTCTCTACCCTCTGGGGTTTATAGCATGATACGATTAGGTGATTACCTCAGTCTCCACTATAATATGTGATATGTTAAAAAGGAAATGTTTTATATGATATGTGGAAAAATAAAAAGGTTTTACAGTATTTTTACACGGTGTATAGTACTATATGATGATTTTCATAATATATGTGATATGATCATGTGATATGTTTTCAAAAAGAAAAGAGGAGATTATAAATCTAATAATATTATTATAATTTTAAATTGAATATTAGATTTAAAGGATGTAAATGTTATAAGGAAATGATTTTAATAGCTTCTTTTGCTATCTAAAGTACTGTACTAATTATGATTCGTACAGTAAAATATGATATGAGTTTAAATGAGAATGATGATGATTAAACTAATATTCTTCTTAAAGAACATATGAATAGTAGTTATTTTATTTAAATGCTTTAATTCATAAAAGCATAAATTTGAGAATGATATGGAATGAAAAGGAGAAGGATTTGATTTCCAACGAAATTAATTACTCTCTACAGTTGCTTCTAGGTTTTGGGACAAGACAGGTATTTTAAAATACCTTCTGTACTCCATCCGGATCCCTAGCCGACTGTAGTATCCTTCCTATATAAGCTTAGTGTACTTATAGGAATATGAAAAAGTTTTGATAGCATATAGATTTATGGATATCAAGAATTGCATATAATTCCTTTACCGAGTCGTGGTTTGCTCACTCCCTATTTTTAACATTTCAGATTTTTAGTGACTGCGAGATCTAGCATTCCGAGGATCTTGACTGCGCATCTGGCTGAAATGTGACAGCTTGATTGATTCCAGGAGGTAAAGTCATTGTATTTATGTATTCAGACTTATCCACAGTATTACTTTCTTGTAAATTAAGATAGGGGATGTAAATAATAATGTGATTTTAGTATGTAATAGTTTTGATGAAAAAAGGAAAGTAAAGCATTGCAGACAGCCCAACCATATAAAATGTGTGGAAAAACATAAAATAATGTAGTCATGGGATATGATAGAATTAATGGTATTAGAGCAAGGTTGGCCTGATGGCTGTCGATGTTTTTGGAACAAAACGAGTCAAAAAGGTTAACATCCCCTTATAGTACTGTGTAGTCTAAATATATAAAGGAAATAAGTGACTGTAAATTGGAATAAACGTTTTAAATGGTGTGGAAATTTATGAACTAAGGAGGCTAAAGAGGGATAATGGCCCTAGAATTTTACCTGAAATAGGTGATCTTATAATTTTAAATGAAGGTCTGTTCGGTAAGGAACAGAAAGGAACTCGGTGAGGGGCCCCACTAGGACTTTTCTGTCCGGATCGAATTAAGACTTTACAGTGATGATATAGGAGTGGAATGAGATATCATCAGTAAATAGATCTTAAGATCACCTGTTGAATGTATCTTGAAGAGAGAGAAATTAATGGAGAAATGACAAATATGCCCCTATATTGAAAATTATTCCTTCTGAATCATAGTAGACCAAATTAATTCAGAATTAACTGATTTGGCAGAGTAATTAACGGTGTAAGGATGTAGTACATGCAAAACAATTAATCTATTAACTTCACCAGTACTTCTCTGTCTAAATAGAACAAGATCTTAAAATGATGATATTAGTGTGAGAAGAGATATCATTAGCATATAGATATTAAGATCACCAGTTTAAATTATATTGAAGAGAAAGAAATAAATTTTGAAATGATGAATGTGTCCTTATATTGGACTAATTTCTGAATAGTGACAAACTAAATTGATCTTGAATTTATTGATAGTGATGGAGCTATTGATGGCATAAAGAATGTAACATGTGTATAACGGTCCCTATTACTAACCCCACCTATACTTAGATTACTGATGTGACCTGAAATGTTTATAATGGGAGGTCGCAGAATGATTGGCCTTGTTATTGATTCTTAAGAGCTTGAATTAAAAATATACTAACGACGAAATTAGTAGGGGATTGTTGGATACCATGAAAAGTGATATAATTACTGAAGGTGAATGAGAAAGTGATCTGTATATTTGATGAAATCTATATCAGTATTGTCAATTTTGGTTCTATACGGTTATTCTGTTTCTGAAGTATCAAACAGATATTTATAGAACCAGAATATTTTGAGATTTGTTTTGCAGAATGGTGTACTGTTTGGAGTATTATAAATTTGAAAGGTATGTATAAGAACTGTAAAATGACTGTAAGAGCAGAGGAAGATGACAACTAACCTGAGTTTATTAAATGAAAATGATTTCACAGTGAATTATAGTAATGAATCGGTTAGTTGTGAAATGTGTTAGTTAAACTGTTATACTTGATATAGTATTAATAATCATCTTAAATAGTATGCTGTGAAGTATGAGTAAATAAGTGAATCAAGGTGGAGTATGTGTTAAAATGAATTGAATGTTAAGTGTCGGTGCCTTGAGGATATACAGTGGAATTGTAGGACATAGAGACGAAATGTCCAAAATGGTACGAGATTTGTGATTAAAAAGTATAAGATGTTATTCCCAATAAATTTTCAGAGTAATATGGACTTGGGAGATCGAGTTAACATTGGCTCGATTGTTGATAAGGAATCTATTTCTAAGCTTATATCGGAGAATATAGAAAGAGTCTGAAAAGCTTAAGAAACAATTCTAGAAAATCTGTGGACAATGAATTTATCTGTATAAAGGTAATGGATGGAAATACAGATGATGTTGATTTGAGGATGAACTATAATTGTGTATTAAATTCTATTATCTAATAGAGTTCTTACTAAGAATGAATATTCATTTGTACGACATTGATGCCTTATTAGATCTAATCAAAGATGTATAAGGAGTTCATAAGATCAGCCTCTGTACAGGTTGTCATCAGATAAAAAGTTAGAGACTGATGTCCATAAGAAAATATTTAGAACTGGACATAATTATTACAAGTTCCTATTGAGGTTTACAAGATTAAAGAAATACACTGTGATGTATATAAGCATAATGAATGAGGTATTTAAACCATACATGGATAAACTATAAATAGTATTCATTAATAAGATATCGATATAGAGGAGCACTTTTGTATAACCCTGTAGACTCTCAAAGACCGAGAACTATATGTTAAGTTTGGCAAATAGGAGATTTTGGCTAGACTATATTTCTTTATGAGATATATGGTCTTGAACGATAGAGCGACCATGGACCCGTCCATGATTGAAAGATAATGATTGAGATACAAAATTTACTGAGTCTAGCTAGATACTACTGCTAGTCTATAAAAGAGTTTATGGGGCTAGTTGCTCTACAGATGTGATTTATAATTAAAGAAGTAAGGTCGGTGGATGAATAAGTGTAAAAATAGTATTCAAAATGTTAAAAAGATTTTAACAGTGGAATACTATACCACTTGGGAAGAGATGAAAATGTATTAAGAAGGTAAGTTACATGATGATTAGGGAACACGAATATGAAGCAATTCCCAAATCTAGGATTGAAAGTGATTTCTCTTTGGCTATCATGTGGTTATGGCTAGATGGAAGATCGAGCCAAACTCGACAAATGAAAATTAATTATACTCAAAGGAGTAAATAAATGATTTGCATTATTTATTGCCAGTCATGTAAATGGAAAAATTTTATATATACACACACCGCGGAATTGTGGAATTGTGTAGATAATGTGGTGACGAAATTGATAATTTGATTATTCAATTTCGAAATCTAAATTATGAAAAGATTACATTCTCTGGTATATTCTAAAACTTAAGTGATATTGAGTATACCATAAGAATAAAGATCGTAATGAAAATACTGCATGAATAGAGGTATTGAGAGAAAATGATTGCCAAATGTTTCATTTACTGCAAGAGATGATTAATATTAAAGTCTGTAAGTGAGGTGCAGCTTTGGTTAAATTAATATGAAAATGAGTATTGTGGAATAATAAAGAATCCAAAAGAAATATGATGTTATGGAAGTGATTATAGATTGATTGCTCAATTGAATCACTTTTTCATTATCAGGCTCCTAGAATTCTCTAGTGCCCTAGTCGAGATATAATTATGAAATGGTGAGAATATATGTGAAGTTCCAGTGAGCGTTACATGTGATGGAATCTCTGATTTGCCATATGCTTATAGAAAATAGCAAAAGGTTTTGGGATTCCAAACTTACTGACAGCACCGCTTCGTATTGATATAAATATTCGAGCATAATATGTGAACACTTAAAGATATATTGAGAGCGAGTGCGCTAGATTTAAAAGCAACTAGAACAATTACATACTACTGATTAGACCGTTTAAAAGATAGCTACCAAGCTATATTGACTTGGCACCAAATGAGAAAAACGGGTGATAAATAGTGTGAATCATATATTGTGCGAAAAGGAATGGAAATTGATAACTCTCGATTTGATAAAGAAATCCTTAAGGAGTATAAAGATATTGTGAAAGACGAAATGTAGTGGTCTAAAAGTATTTCTGAATTTGAAAGTATGCTGGCAGTATTATGTTTTAAAAGATTATTTGGAGGTCAAGAACTATAAGCATACAGAACGGTACCACCTTTTAACTTAGGTGAAATTCGGAGGACCAAATTTCTTAAGGTGAGGAGGATGTGATAACCGAAAATTTTTCTAATTTGGGTATTAAATAATTGTAAATTTAATTTTATGCAAATAGATAAGCTAAAGTAAATAAATGAATTTATTTACGAGATCAGAATATTGTTGGAATTACAGTATTTGATGAAGTGACGGATTGGAGAATATGTATTGAGGAATTTAATTTGGATATAAAGAGATCCAAAATTATAAGAAATAAAAATGTTTATATTTATATATCCATATATATATAAATATATTTTTATATAATATGTACATATATGAAATACATATATTATTATTATTTATTCATATATATGACTTTATATGATTAAATAAGTACATATGTATATTATTATACATTTATGTATATATATAAATATATATATGAGAAATATATATATCATTTTAAATTAAAGTGTATATATATTGTTAATATAAAATATGTATATATATTATTAATAGTGTATTTATATATATATAAAAGAAAAGAAAAGAGAAAACGGGAATCGAGATAACCCGATTCCCCGTTTTTCTCCTCTGTTACAAACAGAGGAGAAACCAAAGAAGCCGACACCATCGGCTGAGAGAAGAGAAGGGAGAGAGACGTCACCGACAAGAAGAGGGAGACAGAGAACTAGCCGGCTACAGAAAGAAAAGAGTAGAAGTGGATCGGAGCAGAAAAGAAGGAAAAGAGAAAAAGAGAGGAAAAAGGAAAAGAGGCGGTGCCGCCCGATTCAAACACTGCCACCACACCTTCATCACCGATGAAGGTAAATCCGGAGAGAAGGATAGTCAGCTGTGAAGGGGAAAGAGGAAAGAGAGGGAGAAAAGAAGAAAAAAGGGAACTGGCTGCTACCTTTATATTCGCTGCCGCCACCGCCGATCGGGAGAGGAAAGAGATAGAAATGGCTTCGCCGCAACCTCAACCACCCTCGAAGGAGCTGAACCGGCGGTGATGAAGACAGATGGTGGTCGAATTGGCTGAATAGGTCTGGACCGGTCAGGGAAGGCTGAACCGGTCTGAACCGGTTCAGACCAGAAAAAGAAAAAGAAAAAAAAAAGAAAAAAAAGAAAGAGAAAGAAGAAAAAGGGGTAGGTAATTTATTTTAATATTATTATTATTATTGTTGTTGTTGTTGAGTAATTTTGTAGATTTCTAAATGTGAGTATGAGTTTGAATTGTAGAAATTATACAAGGTGATTGGAGATTGATTGAATCGGGAGAAGTGGATTACACGCGCGACGTTAGTGAGAAAGTCACTAACACGGAACAAGTAAGGGATGCATATGTAGCTTGTAAGGATATCTCGATAGCATAAATTGAATATGCATGATTTTATGAAAAAATTGGTGAACTGATTTTGTTGAAAATTGTGGAAATATGGCTGGTTGTGAAAAGATGAATTTGTCTAAATTGTGCAAGGAGGTTAGTCAACAGACAGCCTTTATGATGTCAAAAAATTTTAGAAAATTATGTAAAATCATCATAAATGATTTTCTTACATGAGAAATAATTTCCAACCCACGAAAAAGAGAAATCTATTATTTTTCTTAAAACATGAATATACCGAATTTGACTTTAAAATATTCATGTTATCGAAGTTGGTGATAGTGGGATCACCGAAACTTCTCCCGATATGTGAATTATATGTGATATGAAATGGAAGATGAAAAAGGAATAAAGTGAACATTTTATAAATGTTTCTTAAATATTCACTTGATTTCTTATATAACCTTTATGGTTTTATTTATGAATTTATTTATTTTTATAAATTCCATAAAGGTAAATTGATGATGAAAAACATTGTTTTGAGACTAGTTGGCCCCTTTATCATGCTAATATGTGATACGTAATATGTGACATGTGATATGTGGTCCCGGTCGACACCTGATCAGTGATCCACCGAGGACAATATAGACTATGGCCATAGATCTAATATGTTTATTTCTCTACCCTCCGGGGTCTATAGCATGATACGATTGGGTGATTGCCTCAATCTCCACTATAATATGTGATATGTTAAAAAGGAAATGTTTTATATGATATGTGGAAAAAAAAGGTTTTACAGTTTTTTTACACGGTGTATAGTACTAAATTGAGAACAGTACTATATGATGATTTTCATAATATATGTGATATGAACATGTGATACGTTTTCAAAAAGAAAAGAGGAGATTATAAATCTAATATTCTTATTATAATTTTAAATTGAATATTCTAGATTTAAAGGATGTAAATGTTATAAGGAAATGATTTTAATAACTTATTTTGCTATCTAAAGTACTGTACTAATTATGATTCGTACAGTAAAATATGAAATGAGTTTAAATGAGAATGATGATGATTTAAACTAATATTCTTCTTAAAGAACATATGAGCACTAGTTATTTTATTTAAATGCTTTAATTCATAAAAGCATAAATTTGAGAATGATATGGAATGAAGAGGAGAAGGATTTGATTTCCAACGAAATTAATTACTCTCTATAGTTGCATCTAGATTCCAGGACAAGACAGGTATTTTAAAATATCTTCTGTACTCCATCCGGTTCCCTAGCCGACTGTAGTATCCTTCCTATATGAGCTTAGTGTACTTATAGGAATATGAAAAAGTTTTTATAGCATATAGATATTTAGATATCAAGAGTTGCATATAATTCCTTTACTGAGCCGTGGTTTGCTCACTCCCTATTTTTAACATTTCAGATTTTTAGTGACTGCGAGATCTTGCATTCCGAGGATCTCAGCTACGCATCTGGGTGAAATGTGACAGCTTGATTGATTCCAAGAGGTAAAATCATTGTATTTATGTATTCAGACTTATCCACAGTACTACTTTCTTGTAAATTAAGATAGGGCACGTAAATAATAATGTGATTTTAATATGTAATAGTTTTAATGAAAAAAGGAAAGTAAAGCATCGCAGATAGCGCAACCATATAAAATGTGTGGAAAAACGTAAAATAATGTAGTCACGGGATGTGACAACAAATTCTCTCAAAAGGTTTAGACATGGAAGACTTTAACCACAAGAAATCAATTCTAATGGATTCAGGTACGTCTCCATATTACTTTTCTTGATGATTAAACATGAGATCCTAGCTATGTTTATATGTATAGATTACTTACAAGTGGTATCAAGAGCGTGTTCATGATTGATCATTAAGAATTAAAAGTTTTTTTCTTTGAAACCTTAGGGCTTTTATTCCTTATAGAATAAGGATTAAAATCATGTAAACAATTTTCTTGAATTTTGTTTCATGTTTCATGAATTTTATCTTTAAATCTTTAAATCTCGAAATTAAAATTTAACCAAAACAACTATATTTTTTTTGTTTTAATTCAAATTGACTAATGATAATTGATTCTTGTGACTTCTATGGTTGAAACAAAGTCACAATTTTGGTGAATTTTTTGTTTTGGTTGAAAGAAATGAAGAAAAGGATTTGGTTTTCCATGGTAGAGTTTTCTTGAAAATTTTTTATCAAATTAAACACCAAATTTTGATGTTTTGATCTGTTTTTTAGCCTGAGTTTAGTAATATAAAGTCTTAATTCCATGATTAAAGTTTAAATTTGGTGAAAAAGGATGAAAAAATTGAGAAAATTCAAGAAAAGGAAAGAATAAACCCGAACGGGTTTGCTCTGCAGCCAACCAGGTCGAGTCAGCCCGGTTAGGTGAAGAAGGAGATCCCAATTAGGGATTTCATATCCCATGCATGTAAGTGGCACGTGGACCATCTTGTGGCCATTCGACCACCGATTTTTCCAGATCACAATTTTTTTTATTTCCTAGCTTTTTGGGCATTTTTATGGAATTTTTTTGAAACTGTTAAGTAATTATTATTTAATATTTATTATAATGCCAGTGTTTTGATATATTATGCACATGTGTTTTGAGAATTTATTTCATGATAAATTGTTTTATGATATTTTGAGATCATTTACAATACTCACTCTCCCTATTGATGTGAATAAATTTGTCTACTCTCAATGTTTTATATATGTGCATAATTGTTGAAAATATTCAAAATAAACTAAATTAATATAAAATGGCACCAAAGTGACATCTTTTATGTTAATTTATTTATTTTGAAAATTAAAGTTGTCATTTAAGAATTTAAATGATTATGTTTTTAATCCCTGCGCAAAAATAATCGACCCAAAGGAAGGTTATTTTTGGTCGAATTACAAACACAATAAGATAGTAAATATGTGATAAAATTATTTTTTACCATGCATGCAATATGTCGCCCAAATGAAGGCATGTTATTAGCAGGATTTGGTTATCAATATTGTTAGCTTTAAATTGACATGTGTATTTTGAAATGAAAAAAACTTAAGTAATCTTTAATGTGTGATTCATATTGTAAATTTATTTTATCACACATGATTCTCTCAAACTATTTTAAGTGTTCATATCAAATATTAAGATCATGATTTAATTGTATATTCTTATTGATCTTAATAAGTTATAAAATGGTTTTGAATATTTTCATTAGGTAATTTTCTCAAGAAAATATTGAACACATTGTTAAAAACGTACTTAATAAGTTTTTGAACAAAGACATATTAAACACATTGTTAGAAATGTACTTAATGAGTTTTTTGACAAAGATTTTAGTTAAGAAAGTCAAGAAATACTTCCATAAAATTGAAAAATGTTTTGGGATGATTTAAAACCAAAGTTTACATCATTTCTAACCTAAAATGGCCTAGAAAAGTGCAAGAAAAGCATGAGGGATCGATCCCCTATGTTGAAGATCAATCCCCTAATGGCAGAACACTCACAGGGGCAAAATTGAAGCATGGGATTGATCCCTTCATGGCAGAATGCCCAGGAAGCATGGTAAGAGGCACAAGATTGATCCCCTATCTCGGGAAAGCACTCCAACTGCTAGTTTTTGTGAGATACAACGATAAATTTTGGTTTTGGCTCCAACTAACGTCAAGAATACATCCAAGGGACTATAAATAGAGCCTTGGAAGCTTAAGAAAGTGAGAGAAATGTCTGAGCAACCAAAATTCATTATCTTCTTGTAACAGTCTGAATATACAATAAAACACTTATTTTTACACATTTTTACGATTGGGCCGTGTGAGTCCCGATTTTATTACACTGTACACTGTACACTATACTTGTGAATTATTGATAGTGAAATTTAATTATTTAGTGGAATTTAAATAAAGATGGAATGAATTTCCATTCTCAATTTGGAATTTTTGGATTCATGAATTGTAGTATAGTGTATAAAGTTGAAACAAATATGAGAAGAAAAAGAATTAGAAAAATTATGCATGGAAGAGTTATTCCATGGCATAAGATATCAACAAAAATATTAATAAGAGAAAAGAGAATTTTATATTATATGTGATGTATTTTGGATGTATGGAATATACATAGAAAAAGAGGAACAAACTTGAATCATGTAGCAAAAAGGAGGTAGTTTCCATGCCATTTACATGGCGGCTGCATGTACACTGTTTGCTATTGTTTGTGATATAATTTTTGTGGAAAAAAAAATGAGATAAGAATAGAGATGAAGAAGAGGTAAGGCTGGAATGTTATTGGCTTAAATAACTACCAAGGGAATAAAAAAAAGTCAAGAAAATTCAACCATTCATGCCAACCAAAAATTCTGCTGCCTTTGTTGAATTCGGCTGGAAACAATTGCAAGGAAAAGAAAGTTATTTCATGGATAAAATAAGATATAATAAAGCCAAATTAACATATATCATAAAGACTAAGAGCTCATTGGTTGATGCTTTGAGAAGAGAAGTACAATATTAGTGGATAAAAGAGCTAGCAAAAGAGATCAAGAGAAGTCAACAAAAACGTGCTACCAAGTATGGACGACAAGTGTTTTATTTTCTGCTTCATGCGTGATCTTGAGTTTTGAGCATGAATTTTATACAATAAAAATTCCAAGTTAAAGATATACAATAATGAGAAGTGAATATGTAAAATAAGGAAAAGAAATGCTTATTGGATGGCATGGATAGAAGTCAATAAGGGAGTAGCAAAAGTGGACTTCCACGCCACTTTGCTGCTGATACAAGTCCCTCTTCAGCCTTTTTAAAGGTTGTTGGACTATAAAAAAAATGGTATTTAAAGATATAACATTCGATGGTATTATATATTAAAATAAGTAGGCTGAAAGTAAGCAAAGAAAGAGTGAAAAACAAGGATAAACTGAATGGTCAAGAGAAGTCCACTCCAATTTGCTGCTTGGATACGTTTCCTTTTAGTCTTTTTTAAAGGCTGCCGAAACATGACTTTATGAGCAAAAATATTAAAGAAATATAGTATAAAAAGACATGGAATTAATTGAAGTTTGACATGGCTACAGTCTTAATTGGTGAAGTATAAAACAAAGGCAATAAAAGAAGTAAAGGAAGTGTAAAATGGAGGACTTTCACGCCACCTTGAGCTGCAGTTTTTCTTCAGCCATTAACTGAAGTTTAATGCATGAAATGATGAAGAAATATGATAAGATGCTAGGTGGATTTTTGGTATTAGTTGTCTTGGATATAAAGAGAAGAATAAAGAAGCAAGGAGGCTCGACAAAACACCTTCTTCATCACCAAATACTGATGTATACGAGAGGCAGAGGTGAATTCCCATATTTCGATTCTGTTTTAGCTTATGTCCAACCAAGAAAGAAATTCAGCAAATTTTATAAATGGGAAAACCTCAATACTTAAGCTTCATCCTTAAACCTTAGCTACATCTTAGAATCCATCAAGAAACAATTTTAAAAGGGCCGACGTGAAAAGGAACAAAATAGAAAACAAATTCTGTTTTGAAAGCATAAATTGGTCAAGGTGAGATTTAATGGTTTCTTAATATTGAATGATATAATTCTATGATTTCAAGCATGAGAAGCATGATTATAGTCTTGCTTTTGATTTATTCTTGTTAGATCATAGAAATAGAATAAATTCATATCTTGAAGTAGATGAAGAATAAAATGAAATTGAGCTGAAATTGTAGTTTGATGATGTAAAATCATTAAAGGAAACTAGATACGATGGATGAAGAAGCTTAGAATTGAAGTAGGTTGAAAAGAGAACTTTGACTGTTGAGGAAACCTACGGTTGAACATGGAAAAAAATGGAGGCATTTAAGACTTCATGCAAAGAAATGGTAAGAGGGGTTCACGTAGACAAGAAGTATTAAATGGGAATCAAGAAGATGGAAAGAAAAATTAGAAAGTCAATGAAAGTGGCCAAAGATGATATACAGTCATGACAAATTGGAGGTATAAAAATATGTTGAAAATTGAGGATTTTGTTATAGAATAATTCTAGAAATTAAAAGAGATCGGTTGGTGAAATTGAAACCGAGAAAGAAGCTAGAATAGACAAATTCAGTCTTAACACCAGTATAATTCATACTGGTTGTACTCATAATATGAAGTTAGTGGCTGCATTTTATGAATTTTAGTGGTTTAAAAATAAGAAGAAAATTATTAATAATTTTCGATAAAATTATTTTGCTGCCCGAGTTGACGGAATATGGTAAACGTAACTGGGAAGCTCAACTTCGAAAGACTGTCGGGAATTGAGGACTCGGTAAAGGCGATTGGGAAGCTAGGCTTCGTAAGACCAGGTAAGGGAGTAGTATGTGAAGTGAAATGCATGTCCTATGGAGTAAAATGTTATAAAAATATTGAGAAAAGGATTTGGTTTGAAACATGCATTAGTTTGATAAACTGTTTTGAATTTGGATGAGCCAAAGATAGGCGACCCCTTTGATATAATTTTGGGCAAGCCAACAGTGGGCAATCCCTTATTTTTTCTAAAGAAAAATATTTTATGGGCAACCCTCCAGCTCAGCTCAGTGTGAGATCCACAGTGGGTGATGTTAGTTCACCACATGGGCAAATGAAAACATGCGAACTCAATCCACTGCGATAGGCGAGCTATAATGGGTGAGCTGATAAGGGGTGAGCCAGTTTAACTTATGTTTTTCTCATACGAAAAATGGTGAAATTACTGGCTGTTTTTACTGTGTTTTGTAAACAGAAAATATAATACCTTTTTGGAAAATGATCATTTTAAAGAAATGATGAAATGTGTGAAATATTCCTTAAAGGTACTTTATGAGATATAAATTGATTTTTGAGACTTTAGGCCCCGAGTTTCATGCATTACTATTCACGTGGTTGATTAGTGCCTTAGATCTAGCTATGTCCCAGTGGGGACGTGAATTGGAGTTTTGGCCTAAGGGCACACTTCGAGAAAGCCGTGAGGGGGGATGGCCTACGGGTGCACCCCAAAGCGGATGACTTGTGTTCCTGTGGGAACGATGATATCATGATTTAATTGTAGGGTGATGCCTAGTCTCCACTTACTGATTTCTATTTACTGAAAGGATTTACTGAATCCTGTTTACTATTTACTATACTATATTGTAAACTGTTTAGCCAGTGATTTAAATATTAAAGATTGTTCACTATATCCACTATTTTCCTACTGGGTATGTTATTAGGGAAAATAAACGTTTTGTGGTATATAGTTTTTATTTTATAAAGCAACATTCAACTCCTTTACTGAGCACGTTGTTGCTCACCCCCTTATTTTCATTCCACAGGTTATTAATTTGGATTAAAAGGTTTACCTTCCAGAGTTATCGGCTGCTAAAGTTAGCAGATATACGATATCGAAGGTACATTATATTCTTTTATATATTCAGTAAAATTGTACAATACTACTTTGATTAAAAAGGGAATGTAGGTGATCTCAAAATTTATGAGGTATTCACATTTCTATTTTGGTACTGAATTGAAAGTACCATTTATTTCTTAAAGGGTTAATAGAGTGTTAAGCATCACAGACAGCCCAACCGGTAAAAATGTGTGATTAAGAGTAAAATAAGTGATTTACTGTAAAGTCGGGATGTTACAAGCCGTCTACGATGCCTTAATCACTTAAACAGTAATAGTTATGAACAGCAAATTTTATTTACTTAATAAATCCGAAATATGAATATTACATTATTCCTCATCATATTTACATCCCTTGTAATATACTTATAATTTAAGTAGTACTGTACAAAATTTCTGAATATATAAAAGAAATAAAATACCTCCAAGATCAAAATTCTACTGACTCAGGTAACCAAAATCGCAGCCGATAACTTAGGATGGTATGTCTCTTATCCAAATACAGTATTCTGTGGAGTGGAAAATAAAGGGATGAGCGACAACGTGCTCAGTAAAGGAGTCGTATGCAAGTATGATATAAAGAAAACTATATGTTGGAAAATATTTATTTTCCTAACAAGTTTCTAAGCACAGTAAAGGATGGATACTACAGTAGGCTGGGAAATCCAGATGAAGCATGGAAGGTATTTTGAAATACCTGTCTTGTCCCAACACAAAGCGACTATAGGGAATAATTTATAAATTGTTATAAATAAAACAATTTAAGGAATATTTTCAATAAATATAAATGGAATAAACAATTTAATTTCACCAATTTAGTAGCACTTTAAAACACGTGACAGTACAGTAGTGAAACAGTACAGTAAATAGTAAATTTTTTAAACAATAAAAATAGTATATAGTCACTTCAATTCAATACGATGAAATTCTTCAGAAATCAGTAGCTAAATAGTTCAATAATTATTTCTAGTTTAGAAATAATATCATAAATATATTCATTTCAATAAATAGTGTTTTCAGTACAATTCAATAAACAGAAGTCAGTAAATAATAGTTCAGTAACAATATTTCTCAATACAATTTAGTAAAATAGTAGTCAGTAAAATACAGTTCAGTAATCATTTTAACTGTAATTTTAGACTAGGCAACACCCTAAATCAATCATGCTATCATTTTCCCCGTATGGAAACAGAAATAGTTTACAGTTAGATCTATGGCCATAGTCTATAGGGCGTCCGCAAAATACACTTGCCAGGTGACCCGGGGACTGCTGATGACTTGGCAGGTTAATCAGCCACGTGATAGTACAATAACAGTGAACATGAAATTGGGGCCTAAAGTCTCAAAATTATTTAATTTTAATATAAAATACCTTTAAGGAATTTATATAGAAATTATCATTTAATTTAATTTAATAAAAATTACAAAAGGTATTAAATTCATATTTATTAATATAGTGGAAACAGTAGATAAAATATTCATGTTTTGGTGAGAAAATTCATAAATGTTCATTTTCAATATAAATTGCATTTAAGAACATTTTCCTAATCTCACTTTAATAAAATTTCACAACATGAATATTTAATTTATATTTTTCAATAAAATTCCAACTTATGGGAAGTTTATGGAAATAAATTCCAAAATTCATATTTCACTCAATTTTATGCATCTAAAATATTTCATGCTATTTTAGAATATTTTCGATAATTTTTTGGCAGCATAATGACTGCGATTCCTTAACTCCCTGCACTTAAAATATAGTATATAAAACCAACCATATACCACAATTTGCATGATTTTCAAGGCATTTCATCATCCAAATAATTTCATAAAATCATACTTATTAAATCATGCAATTCTCTATATCCCTACAACTTACACACTTCTCCCTTATCTGTCTAATAATTCCAACTCATTCGGTGGCACCAACCGTAAATTGTTAATCCTGACTGCAAAACAATTTTACCAAAAAATATCATTAATTTTTCTCTTAATTTTAAGCTACTAACTTGCACTAAATACAGCCATGTAAGACAATGTCAATTTCTAACCAGTGTAAATTACACCGATAGTAAACCTTAACTTTCCGTTTTAGCTCCGATTTCACTAGTCTTCTTCTCTTAATTTCTAAAATCATTTTACATATTCAAACCATGAAATACAGTACCTTGGGCTATACAATACCCCATGGTCGAATGGTACCCATAAGCATTCTTTCAGCTTTTCTCAAATCTAAGCTTACCAAATGGTTTAACTGATTTCATTATGCATTTTGGCACCAATTTCATGCAAGTTTCACCAAGTTTTCATCATGCCCTTATCCTAGCCGAAACACCATGGTGCCCTTTCCTCTTGATTCAATTGGTTTTAAACAAAACAAATGGTAGATCTAGACTTAGCATTAAGAAAAACATAAAAATCTAACATTAGTTTTTAAGGAAATGTAAAATCACCAAGAAATCTCACCTTTGCCGCCACCTTCTTCTTCACTTTTCTCCTTATTTTCTTCTTATTTTGATGAAATATGGGTGTCAATGGAAAGAGGAAGAAGAAATGAACAATTCTTGTGTTTTAATCTAGTAGAAATAAGCTAGTTTTCTTTGTATTTTTTCTTGGTTTTATTTTCTTTTTCTTTTTGCTTGGCTTTGGCGTGAGGGCTGTTAGGAAGATGATGAATAGTGGCCGGCTATCCCATTTTTCTGACTTAAAAAGAAAATTCTAGAAAGGGCTAATTTACCATTTTACCCCTATTTATGAAAAATCTTGACAATTTTGCCATTAACTTCCGTAATCGTAAAAACCATGTAATTGGACTCCAAATTTTCGAATTCCAGTACCAATCAATCACATTTAATGTATTTTGATAATTGGAAGTGGTTTCGTTAACGCACGGTGCACCAATAATGAGAAATTATGATTTTACCCCCAGTGGACCGCCAACAAAATTTTCTAATTAAATCATTGTTTTAGTAAATTTCTTACACTATGTTATTCTCCTTTTCATTTAGAATATCATGATATTTTGACTTCATTCCAACTCATTTTAGTTTGGGCATAATTTATGAAAATGCCCTTGGGATGTATCCGTTATTTTCTAATTTGTTTTTCAAAATTCACAAAATAATTCCAAATATTAAAAAAAATATTTTTATGCCTCAAAATCATTAATTTATATTTATTTCACCCACTGTACACTTTAATATCAGTCTTGAATCCATCAAAACCATAAAAATTAAAGTGAGGCCCATATAACAAATTCACTTAATTTCACAAAATACATTATATTTTATTAATTAAATAATTACAAAATATCATATACAGTACAGTAGAAACAGGTCTCACACTTCTTCATCTTCTTCAAGTCTCAACAGCAATTCAAAAGCTAGAAATTCTTCATCCTTTATCACTCACATTTTATTGTATTTCATAGCACAAATAGTTTAGAGTTTTTCTTATAGAGCTTGACTTTTGTAATCATTTGCCTACTTAGAGGCCTTTCTTGATTACATCCTTTGTAAACCTAATCACAATTTGTAAAGGCAAGTGAACCCTTGAGTGCATTATTGTTAGTGAGAATTGGGTAGATACGGTTTACTCCTTGAGCCCGAAAAAAGGAAGGGATAGGTTTCTCTTAAGCCTTGAAAAAGAGGGAGTTTTCTATTAAGTCTAGAAAAAGAGGGAGGTTACTCTTAAGCCTGCGAAAAAGAGAGACTTTAAAGACAAATTCAAGTTAGTGAATTTGGGGAAAATCCTTGGGAGCATTTCAAGATAGAGGACGTAAGCAAAGTTGTCGAACCTGTATAAATCACTTGTGTACGTTTCTCTTTCCATTCTCTCTTTATTTACTTGCAATTATATTGTGTTTTTTGTATTGAATTTGAATTACATGCTTGCGTAGCCTAGAGAACTTAGAAAACATCAATATAGGTTAGTGAATTTAGAAAAACCGAAAAACGAACTTAAGGTTAGCTAAAAACCGATTTACCCCCCTCTCGGTTTAGTCATAGAGCCAACAAATATTTACTAATAAAGTTTAAGAGTACTGCCTACAAATTAAAATTTCTGTCCAAAGACTAAATTTTAATGTTGTGCTTGGTATCTTATATGACCCCAAATTATTATTTATTAATTGTGAGCTTATTATTGTTATTTTTCTGCTTACAGTAAATGTTTCTTCTATATCTGCCAATTTGAACAATATCTCAATGCTTAACAGCACTAATTTCCAGAAGTGGAAGGAGCACATTACCATTGTGCTTGGGTGTATGGATCTAGACTATGCGATCAAGTCTGACAAACCTTTCGCGCTTGCTAAAAATAATACAACTATGGAAAGGGCACTTTATGAAAAATGGGAACCTTCAAACCGCATGAGTCTAATGACCATGAAGCACTCAATTTCGGATACCATCAGGGGCACAATGCCTGAGGAAGAAATGCTATGAGTTTCCTACAGCATATTGCAGACAGATTTTCTGCAAATGAAAAGGTCGAAACAAGCACCATCTTGTCTAAGCTTGTTTCAATGCGGTATAATGGCAAAGGAAACATAAGGGAATATATTATGGAAATGTTTAATCTTGTTACAAGACTAAAGGCACTAAAGTTAGAGTTGTCTGAGGACATTCTCATGTACTTGGTCTTGATATCTCTTCCTGTACAATTCAGTCCTTTTAAGATAAGTTATAACACTCAAAAGGGGAAATGGACTCTTAATGAGCTTATTGCTCAATGTGTGCAAGAGGAAGAGAGGTTAAAACAAGAGAAGATAGAAAGTGCTCACCTAGCATCTTCTTCCAATGATAATGTTGCCAACAGAAAATGAAAAATGAACAACATAAGAAAAGGCACTGGAACTTCACAACCAAAGGGGCAAGAGAAACAAGATATGGTGATCACTTGTTTCTTTTGCCGTAAAGGTGGTCATGTGAAGAAGGATTGTTCAAGAATGCTAAATGGCTTGCCAAAAAGGGGAAACTTCTCAACTTTGTTTGTTCTGAAGTTAATTTGGCTTTTGTACCTAACCACACTTGGTGGATAGATACGGGTGCAACTATTCACATAAGTGTGACTATGCAAGGTTGTCTAAGGAGTAGAAAGCCAACTGATGTTGAAAGATTCATCTACGTACGAAATGGCGAAAGAGCTCCTATTGAGACTATTTGTCTATTTAGATTAAAGTTAGAATATGGTTACTATTTGGATTTGAAAGAGACTTTTTATATACCGTCATTTAGACGAAATTTAATTTCTGCTTCTTGTTTGGACAAATCAGGATATTCTTGTTCATTTGGAAATGGAAAATTTAGTCTTTTTCAATATTCAAATTTTATTGGCACAGGCTCTTTAGTTGATAATCTATATAAATTGGATCCTTGTGCCTTACACATTAATGACTCTTTGCATATAAATAATTTTGGTAAAAAGTGCAAATTAATTAATGAGAATTCTTCCATGTTATGGCACAAGCATTTAGCACATATTTCTTAACAAAGAATAAAGAGGCTTGTGCCAGAAGGAATTCTCGATTCCCTTGATTTTTTAGATTTTAAAATCTGTGTAGAGTGTATTAAGGGAAAACAAACAAATATCAAGAAAACTGGTACTAACAGGAGTTTAAACGTCTTGGATTTAATTCATACTAATATTTGTGGCCCATTCCCTACAGCTTCTTGGAATGATCAACAATATTTTATTACTTTCATGGACGATTATTCTCGTTATGGGTACCTATACTTGATACATGAGAACTCTCAGGCATTGGACGTTTTCAAAACTTATAAAGCTAAAGTTGAAAATCAGCTTGGTAGGAAAATTAAAGCCGTTAAATTTGACCGTGGTAGTGAATATTACGGTAGATACGACGGATCAGGTGAATGATGTCCAGGCCCTTTTGCAAAGTATTTAGCAGAATGAGGTATCGTTCCTCAATACACCATGCCAGGGACTCCAAGTCAAAATGGTGTAGCTGAGAGATAAAATCGGACCCTAAAGGATATGGTTAGAAGTATGATTAGTCATTCTTCTTAGTCAGAGTCACTTTGGGGAGAAGCCTTAAAAACTGCAATGTACAACCTTAATCGAGTTCCAAGCAAAGCAATAGCTAAAACCCCATAAGAATTATGGATAGGAATGAAGCCAAGTATTAGGCATTTACATATTTAGGGTTGTCCAGTTGAGGCTAGGCCATACAAGCCTAATGAAAGGAAACTGGACTCAAGAACAATAAACTGCTACTTTGTTGGATACTCAAAAAGATAGAGGGGTTTCAAGTTTTATGATCCCTTAAATAGATCCCTTTTCAAAACGGGGAATGCAAAGTTTATTGAGGATGTTGAATAAGATTAGGGTGCCAAACTCAGGAACTTTGTCTTTAAGGATGAACATGTTACAGTTCCTACAGTTGCAATTGAAAATGATCAGACAGTTATGTCTAACATTGTTCAAGATGCAAATCCGGACTATCAAGACACTCCTGGGTTACATCCTACTCATATTAAAGAGCAACAACAACCTTAATTGGAAGTGCCATTAAGGAGATCCTTGAGAACACGAGTTTGATATAGGACTAGAAGGTGATCTAAAGTCTTTTAGTGAAGCCAAACAAAGTGTTCACTCTTATAAATGGATTAAAGACATGAAAGATGAGATGAAATCAATGGAGGACAATGACATTTGGGATCTTGTCGAATTGCCTAAAGGAGCGAAACCGATTGGTTGTAAATGGATTTTCAAAACCAAAAGGGATTCGAAAGGCAATATCGAAAGATATAAAGCATGTCTAGTTGCCAAAGGTTTCACTCAAAAGGAAGGCATTGATTATAAAGAGACTTTCTCTCCAGTTTCATCGAAAGACTCTTTTAGAATCATTATTGCACTTTTAACTCATTATGACTTGGAGCTACATCAGATGGATGTAAAGATAGCGTTTCTTAATAGAGACATTGAAGAAACAATTTATATGGTGCGACTAGAAAATTTCATGTCAGATGAATCGAAACATTTGGTGTGCAAATTAAAGAAATCCATCTATGGTTTAAAGCAAGCATCCTGTGAATGGTATTGAAAATTTGATCAAGTGATCACCTCTTTTGGTTTTAAAGAGAACATTATTGATTAATGTATTTATCACAAGATCAGTGGGAGCAAGTTTATTCTTCTGGTGTTATATGTCGATGACATCTTGTTAGCAAGCAGCAATATAGGCCTATTGCATGAGACCAAGAGATTTCTTTTGAATAAATTTGAGATGAAAGATCTTGGGAATGCATCTTTTGTGTTTGGCATACAGATCCATAAGATCGTTGCGAGGAATACTTGGCTTATCACAAAAGGCTTATATCGATAAAGTACTTAGCAGATTTGACATGAAAAATTGTACATCAGGAGACATGCCCATTGCTAAAGGTGATAAATTCAGTTTGCTTCAATACCCAAGAAATAATATTGAAATGGAAGAGATGCAGAAGATTCCTTATGCTTCAGCAGTAGGGAATATCATGTATGCTCAAGTTTGTACGTGTCCAGATATTACGTACATAATTGGAATTTTTGGCAGATATTTAAGTAACACTGGAATGGATCATTGGAAAGCAATAAAGAGGCTTATGAGGTATTTACAAAGAACTAAAGATTACATGCTCACATATCGGAGGTCAGATCATTTAGAGATCATTGGGTATTCAGACTTCAATTTTGCTGGTTGCCTTGATAGCAAAAGATCCACTTCTGGTTATGTTTTCATGTTAGCTGGAGGAGCCGTCTTGGAAGAGTGTAAAGCAGTCACTTATAGCTTCTTCACCATGGAAGTAGAGTTTATAGCTTGCTATGAGGCATTGAACCAGGCAATATGGTTGCGAAATTTTATCACTAGGTTGTACGTTGTCGATGGTATTGAGAGGAAATTAAAGATTTATTGTGATAATAAAGCCGCAGAATTATACTCTAAGAACAGCATAAGCTCATCGAAGTCAAAGCATATTGACATCAAGTTTCTTGTTGTTAATGAGAGAGTTCAGAGTCTTCAGATATCTATTAAATATATCAATACGAACTCCATGATTGTGGATCCACTTACTAAAGGTGTACCACCTAAGGTGTTTCATGAGCATGTAGCCCGTATAGGTGTGGTTCATTTTGATGATATGCTTGTATAATGAGAGTTTGTTTCATTTATATTCATTTGTTATTAAGACATTTTTCTGATCAGAATGAAGTATTGTTGTTATTACTGAAACTCTAAAATAAAGTTTTATCTTTCAAATTGTAGTTAAGCATAAAGTTTTATGAAAGTAGGAGCAATTGGAAATAGGCATGTTTAAGTGATCACGTTACATGTAATTTTCATGCTACATATCCATACTTGATCTATGTCGTTGATTATATTAATATATGTGACCATTGATGGGTCTAGTTACGGAATATATGTAATGAAGATCGCTTTGATCCTATGTTAATATATTTAATAGACCAAATTGTTTAGAGATGTTTCCTAGTGAAGATAGCAAGTTTAGAGCTCTTAATGTTATTTTAATATATACAATTATCAAGTGACATATGTAGCCCAAGTGGGAGATTGTTGGGAAATTCTTTAGTGAGCCCACATATATCAATTAATTGTACATTATAGGCTATCTAATGTGTTTAGTCCACTTAAAAGTGATCCAATAAAGTTTAAGTTATTGGACTTTAGGGCATCTCAATTAGTATATGCTTTGCAATGTGTAAAGACCCAATATTTTATTTTGTTTTCATGATGGGCTAAATAAAATAAAATATACTTCATGTATAAATAGGTTATGGTCCTCAGTCTAAACATAACGTAATTCTCAATCAAATCTCATCATTGAGTGAGATACAGATTCTCTCAAAAGGTTTAGACGTGGAAGACTCTAGCCCCAAGAAATCAATTCCAATGGATACAGGTACGCCTCCGTATTACTTTTCTAGATGATTAAACATGAGATCCTGGGCATGTTTATCTGTATGAATTTCCTACAAAGCAGCCTAAAATCTTAGCTAAAAGCTCAGCTGATTTCCCTTGCTCTCTCTTCGGTTCCCTCTGTTCTCAGCCTCTATCTCATGTCCCCATTTTCTTTACTTTCATTTCACTCCCTTTTTTTTGTTTCTTGTTTCAATGCGGATGGTATCGTGAGGGAGTGAAGAAGGTGAGGAATGCGAGAAATGAGTTGATCCAAAGGATAAACAGAGACATAGGGGAATGACTTGGGGTAAGGTGCTCTAGCATATGAGTTTGGTGGGTGTTTTTTCCAGCAAACTCAATTTTAAATTATTATATTTATATATTTTTTATATGTATATATTGTATATTTATTTTCACTTTCTTTTTTATTTTTATTGCACCAATCTACATACATATATAAATATACTTATACACCCATGTATTTATATTCTAGACACCTGTTTTGTTCCGGTACTAGTTTATAAAAAATAAACACAATTAACTTAATTAATTAGGTGGTCTTGTAATTAACATTAGGCTAGTAAAATTATTTACTTAGATATTTTAGTTAGGATAGTTATAAATTTTAAAATTAAGTTAGAATTAAATTAGGATTTATTAATTTATTAATTAGGATATTTTATAGATTTTAATATTAGAGTTATTATTAGATCATTGTTAGTGTTAGATTAGAATTAATGTTAGAATAAAATTGTTTATGGATTCAATAATTTTTTAGATAAATAAAAAAATAAAAGAGGAAAAGATAAAAATTAAGGTAGTCTAAATTAAATGAAATACCAATATATGTGTCTATAAAAGGAGTGACCATCTTGTTTCAAGGGGGTAGCCAAGATTGTTTGATCAACCTTCATCCTTTGCAAGAAGCCTCTGCCATACTACTTCTTTTAAATAGCTACCATTGCCCTGTTGCAATATCTCTATTAATGTGGACTAGTTAAGTATAATTAATATCATATAAATTTAATTTGATAGTATATTTAATATAAAGTGACCCATATTATAATTATATTAAATATATAGTATATGTGTGTTAAATATATGATGGGATGTGTTTATATATGAATCCCATAGAGAGAGGTCCCTATACTCAACCTATATATATAAGGCTAACCCATTAGGTTTTATAATGTTGGGAAGGGGATGAAAGTAACACTCTCCCTCTCTCTCTTGCTTTCTTTCTCACTCACTTGTTCTTTCTCCGATGCAAGCCTGAGGATAGTGTTAGCTTTAAATTGCCATATATATTTTGAAATGACAAAAACTTAAGTAAGCTTTAATGTTTTAATTCATATTGTAAATTTGTCTTATCACACATGATGTTCTCAATACATTTCAAGTGATCATATCAAACATTAAGACCATGATTTAATGATGCATACTCTTATTGGTCTTAATACTTTGTAAATGTTTTGAATATTTTAGAAAATCACTTAATGAATTTTTGGACCATGTTTTCATCAGAGAAAGTCAAGAAAAACTCCCACAAAAATGTTAAAATGTTTTGGGTTGGATTAGGATCAAAGGTCATATCATTTCTAGCCCAAAAGTGCAGGAAAAATGCCCTCTGGAAGCATGGGATCGATCCCATAGGGAAAGGGATCGATCCCTTTTTGACAAAATGCCCCGGAAGGCTAGATTGAAGAAAAGGATCGATCCCTTTGGTGAAAGGATCGATCCCTTTATGTCAGAAAGTCCCCAATGGCTAGTTTCTGTGAGATACAACGACTAGCTTCTGTTTTGGCTCCAACCAACGTCCACAAACCATCCAAGGGACTATAAATAGAGGCTTAGAAGCTAAAGGAAGTAAGAGGAACCACTCAGCAACTCCAAATCTCATATTCCTCAAATCCTCAAGCCTCAAACAACAAATCAAGAGCTACAAAGTCCTCATCTTCTATCATTCACATATCTCTTGTATTACTTAGCACAAATCTTGTATAGGCTTTTTCTTTGTGCCTAATTTCTGTAATCATTTGCCTACTTAGAGGCCTTCTTTGATTGCACCACTTGTAAACAAATTCATACCTTGTAAAAGGAGAGGTTTCTCTTTAGCCTTAGAAAAAGAGGGAGGTTTCTCTTGAGCCTAGAAAAAGAGAGTGGTTTCTCTTGAGCCTGCAAAAAGAGGGAGTGTAACACAAATTCAAGTATAGTGAATTTGGGGAAAATCCTTGGGAGTGTCTCAAGGTAGAGGACGTAGGCAAGTTGCCGAACCTCTATAAATCGCTTATGTAAATCTCTCTTTCCCTACTCTCTTTACTTGTAATTATATTTGTGTTTATTGTTTTGAATTTATATTGCATAATTGAGTAGCCTAGAGAACTTAGAAAATATCAATATAGGCTAGAGAATTTAGAGGAACCGAAAAGGGAACTTAAAGTTAGTGAAAAACCGATTCACCCCCCTCTCGGTATAACCTATAGAGCCAATAGATAGTCAACGAAAACCATTAAGAATGAACTTCAACAATGCGGTAGTTTGGTATATGGGGATTGAGCTCTTGCTCATATCCAGGTCAGTTCTTTTGCGTTTCAATTTAGTGTTAGTGACATGATGAGCTTTTAGCTAGTTCGAACAATTGTCATTAGAAAGAGACTCATTGAAAGTCACTAACCATTACTCTTCTAGATAAAGAACTCCATCGAAGCTTAAAACTAAGCTTTTGGTTTTTTGGGTTGTTTTTTAAACCCATTATGTTTTCAGCTTTTTTGAGCTTAAATTAGTTGAATTTTTGTTATAGAGGATTTTAGGGTGAAAAACCCCTTATTTCGAGCCAAAAAGTGAGCCCAAATAGCCCTTTTTTTGTTGGGTCAATCATAAGACCCGTTTTACAAGAAAACAAGTCAATAGCTCGGAGAAGAAGAGGTGCATGCAATGCACCCGCCTTGATTGAGCGTCTGGCCATTGCTTTAGAAATGCTTAGGAAATTTAAATATATATATATATCCTTTTGGCCCTTTTCTTTGAGCTTTTCGGCCATTCCTTGGTGGCCCCCTTTTGAGCATTTTTGGCTGCCCATTTTTTAAGCTTTTAATGATATTTGGGCATTTAATTTGATTAAATTAAAATAGGCTATTAATTTTAATTTGATCAAGCTTTTAACGATACTTGGGCACTCTTGAGCTGATCAAATAAGTCATCTATGTGGGGAAGAGGATACATATTCTTAATAGTAGCCTTGTTGAGCAACCGGTAATCAATGCAAAGTCCTAGGCTACCATCTTTCTTCTGAACGAATAAGATTGGAGCATCCCAAGGAGAGACACTGGGATAGATAAAACCATTGTCTAATAACTCCTGAAATTGCTTCTTAAGCTCATCAAGCTCGACTAGTGCCATCTGGTAAGGGGGCTTCAAAATAGGCTAATACTGGGCACTAAATCAATAGTGAATTCCATCTCCTGATTGGGC
This sequence comes from Heritiera littoralis, assembly GCA_031772115.1. Lineage (NCBI taxonomy): Eukaryota > Viridiplantae > Streptophyta > Magnoliopsida > Malvales > Malvaceae > Heritiera > Heritiera littoralis. The sequence continues at coordinate 109,287 of JAPDPK010000192.1, read as the reverse complement.
GAAAGTCCCGGCAATTCATCTAGAAACATATGCTATAAACCCAGACGTTGCTTCTCAACATCCTCCACATATGCTATAAACCCTTCAAAAATAAAATAAATACTTAAGTTCTCAAATTCGAATCGAATGAAGCTTAACAAAATATTAATTCCATTCCTATATCGAAAGCTTTACAATATTTTTTCGGGTTGGGAGAAAGTTATATACTTGGTGTAGCAATCTACACTAACATAATTCATAACTAACCAATCCATCCCTAAAATTACTTCAAAGTCATACATATTTAACAAAACTAAGTTAGCTACAGTTTCCTTCTCTCCTAACTTTAGTTTACAATTTCTATACGTAACATCAGTCATTTGTAATTCTTTAATGGAGTAGTAATTTGCAACGGTTCAGGTTTCCCCGATATTTTAGCAACATATGCAAGTGATATGAATGAATGAGTAGAACCTGGATCTATTAATACAATAGCAATAATATCAAAAATAGAAATCTGACCTTGAATAATGTTAGAAGAGGTATCAGCAGTCTCCTTATCAAGTGCATACACCCTGCCCTGTGTCACCATCTGCTTGCCCTTCTCTACTGCTGTCGCTTTTCTCAATGCAGAGGGTATCAACTTTTCGAGTTCCTTTGTTGTTGGTGCTGCTGCTGATAAGGCTGTTGGCACTACCTCCCTGTCCTTAGGGCAGTCTCTAATCATGTGACCCTACTATCCACATTTAAAACAAGCTTCCATAACCTAATAACAGGGTTTGCCACCATGCAACCTCTCACACTACTTACACCAGGTCGCAATGCCTCTTTGGGAAGTAGTGGATCTCCTAGTGCCAGTCGATCTCCTGGATCTATCTCCAGCAAATCTCTCTCTAATCATAATACCGGTAGGCCTCTTAGCTTACCTAGTGTCAACCCTATCATCATAGCCCCATCAAACCTTCTCCTTGCCCTTACTCTTAGCCTAGAAACCTAACTTTGCCTGTTCAGCCTTGAAATTCTACTCACATAACTGGGCCCGACGGACTGCTTCATCATAGGTAGTAATATCGAATGGGGCCAAAGTGTTTTTGATGGATACTTTCAAACCAGATACAAACTGCTCGATCTTGTGCTTCTCACTTTTGGCAACCTTTGGATCGAAACAGCTGAGAGTAGTGAACTTGGACTCGTACTGGTCCACTGTCATAATCCCTTACTTTAAATTCATAAACTCTAACTTTAACTTCATCTGTGATGTGCTGGGGATGTACTGCTTATAAAATGCCTCAAGGAAAACCTCCCAGGTCACTGCTGGGTATCTGGCTAATAAGACTGTCCTGGTGGACTTTCGCCAATACTCTACGTTGCCCACTAATAAAAATGTCGCCAAGCCAACTTTCTCCATCTCGGAACAAGTCATATAATCGAACAGCTTCTTCACTTTGTTTATCCGCTCCTCCGTAGCCATTGGATCCTTTTCCCTTTCGAATTTTGACTATCCAACTTCTTAAACTGCCTGATTAAATTTGCGTCACAACCCCTAATAGGAACACACCTTGGCTGCTTAGGAATCTATGGCTGAGGTACAGTAGGGGCTGTTTTAGCTCTAGCTGTGGCGCCAGTGGTGGACGTAAAGGCTATGCTACTTCAAGTGCCAGTGTTCTATTAAAACTCGCAATAAAGTTTGCTTCAACTCTTTCCAAGGATATTCTGGTATTCGAACTCTCAAGCTGTGGAGGGAGAGCTGGCATTAGCATCGGCTCTGGAGTAGGCTTTGGGAAGGGCTGAATACGCCTTGGGCATCCATTAGGGCGTCCCCTAACCCGTCTGGTACCCTTTCGCATTTTTGACATATTGTACCATAACGAAATGCACCAAACAGATTTTTAGTCACAAATTTCATATATATCCAAACAAGTACAGTATTACTTGGGATGTATATCATTTTTAATTATGAAATACTAACAGATATCAGACCAACCTTGCTCTAATACCACCTTAACTGTAACCGTCCAAAATATCAAATATTTATCTAATTTCACATGTACAAACCATATACAATTGGGCTGTCTGTAGTGTCATCTTATATTCAAAATGAGATTTATTTATTTTTACACAACCCAAGATTCAAAATTGTATTACATAAACAAAATATAAATATTTACATCCCAAGTATAATGTACATAAAAGTAGTGCTATATAGAAAGTCTAAATACATAAAAGTAAAACTAGTATACCTCAACAAATCGATAAAGTCACCTAAGGAATACCAAAAATTAGGTCCTCTAGAAAAGTAGAACCAAACTCACTATAAATAATTTGGGAGTGAAAAATAAAGTGGTGAGCTAACGTGCTCAATAAGGAATACCTATACGAAAGCTGATACTAACGTATCCTATATGCAAATTTAATAAATGGATTTTCATTTCAAAACTATGAATTTAAAATCTTATAAATCAGATAAGTACGATCTAACAGGAAGGATACTATAGTCGATTAGATAACCAGATGAATATAGGATGATACTTTGAAGTACTTTACGTGTTTCGATAAACAAGTCCACTATAGGGAATTTAGAAATATTTAAATTAATCACAAATTTAGTAAATATTTAATAGCTTATCAAACATTTCTTAAATCATTCAAAATACATAAATTACTCCATAAACAACGTTAAATCATATTGGTCTCATTTTCTAAACAGATAATTCAAATAAATATAATTCACCAAACATATTATAAAATCATAAAACATATTCAACATACAAGTAAAATCAAAAATCAAATCAAACTGGGAGTGCCTAGATCTAAGTTAATCAGGGATTTACCACCCCGATGTAATTTTAGTGGAGATTAGGCTACACCCAATAGACACATGCACAATAATAGATGTATGGCCATAGTCAAGGGGCCATAGTGTGAACACTAGCCAGGTGTCACTTGTGGGAGCTAAAGAGAGGGCTAGAGTCAGTAGCATTAGAACGGAACGGAATGGAAATGCTTTTACTCACAAGTAGCTACGGGGCCAACAGTCTCAAAACATTTCAAAAATATATTTATCATTCAAAATACTTTATTTAAATATCACAAAGATATAAGAATATTCGTACATTCAGAAAATATATAAGATCTCATAAAAATATCAAATTTTATACTGAATTTGTGATTTACACATAAGGTAATATTTAAGAATTTAAATTCAAATATCTACAATTAATTTCTTTTAATTTCAAATATCATGCTAAAGGAAAATTGAAGGACTTAGGCTAATTTAGAAAATTTTGGCAACATAACGATTCATTCTAGCTTAACCCTCCTGCACAAAAATGCAGCTTCAAACCACAATTTCTAGTTTCCAAATTCAATCAAATATCAATTTCAATACCATAAAAGCCAAAATTTCTTAAATCATGCAATGAAGTATCCCTACGCTTCATATAAATATCCCTTACCTCTAGCTTAACCCTCCTGCACAAAAATACAGCTTCAAACCACAATTTCTAGTTTCCAAATTCAATTCCAAATATCAATTTCAATACCATAAAAACCAAAATTTCTTAAATCATGCAACAAAGTATCCCTACGCTTCATATAAATATCCCTTACCTCTTAATGTCTCGATATTTGCCTTGTTAGCACTAGTAGTACCTTTGAATCTCGAGGCTGCAAATTCATTATTCAAACTCGATAAATTCACTATATTTTAATTAAAAGAATATTTAACTAATTAATGTCTAATACATTGTTTGTTGTACTCTAAATTCTAACAGTGCTAAAATTATAACTTTTACTACATAACTTCGTTTTCAATTCTGATCGCGCCTACGATTTCAGAATAATTTATACATTATTTTGGAGCCTAAATTGCATTAAAATGAGCAAGATTCCAACCTCTTGTTATGTTGGCCGAATGGGTTCTCTCTTTCTACACTTAGTATTCCATCAATTTAAGCTTCCCACTTAATCCAAACTTGTATATTTAATTTTCCTACATCATTCTCACATGTAAATCACATTAAATGGCATCAAAATCTTGTCTCCCTAGGCATGGGCAAAAATCATCCTCAACCATTTTATTATGTTTTTCCCACTTAAGCTAAATCAAAATAGTTTTCATGCTTTTTCATAATTTCTACAATTTCTCTACATTAATTCCTCATCAAAACACAACATGTCAATGCACCATGAATGTTGGCCGAAACCCTCATGTACTCATTTACATGATTTTAACATGATTCAAGCTTAAAGGAGCATGAAAACAACTTGATCACAGGGTAATTAATAAGAAAACCATGAAAAAGTCTAATGTTCCCATTAATATCACCTTGATCGAAACCAATAGAGACCTTTACACTCTGATTTTTGTTGTTTTGGCACTTGATTTTGGTATCAAAATGTAGAGGAGGTTGAGGAGAGCAAGGTTGGTGAAGAAAGTTTTTGATTTTAGTGTGTTTTTAGCTTAGTTTTCTCACTTTCTCTATCTTCTACGAAGCTTGGCTATGGAGGAATTGTTGCTGCTGGTTGTTAGCCAAAAATGAGCAAGGAAGATGCTGGAAATTTCATAAAAATTGATATTTTATTGCCCATTTTACCATTTTGCCCTTATACTTAAAGATTTCTTTCAGTTTTGCCCTTAAAATTTTTCTGTTGAAAATAGTTTATCTAATCCTCAAAATATTTTATTTAATCATAAATCACCTCTATTTAACTTCTCTAAGGTTTGGTGAAGCTTTTGTTAGGGTTCGATTACCAATGTAGGTGAAATTACCGAAATACCCCTAATTGTAAAATCGTGTAAATTTCTGTTTTTACATCTAGTGTATTCCATTTGTCTAGATGCTCTAAAACTATATTTCATAAGGAATTATTTATTTTAGACAGTGGGTCAAAAGTTCTTTTAGTTTGACCGTTATTTTCGAAATTTTCAACGACCTATGGACTAAACCGTCATTTTTCAAATTGTTATACATTTTTCAAAACATACATAAATAATTGAGTTTGGAGTCAGGATTCTTACCATCATGTTTTTCAGCCCTGAATATCGAATCCATCAAGTTCCACCTTCATTTATGCCTTAGGGAATCAATGGGGCCCACTTATTATTTTTGCCTTAATACCTAAAATATAAGTAATCGTTTATTAATTGTAAATTATTCAATATTCTTAATTATATAAATAAAATTAAACAGTGCTTTAAAATATGAGGTCTCACATCTACAACCCAAATGATGGATGTAAAGTTGTTGGCATTGAATCATTCATCATGGGACAATCCATTAAAGTTACTCCACAATCACTCTCTGAGGTATTCCACATCCCTAACGAAGGCCTCATCTATGAGCATGAAGAAGTTCCATTAGAGTGTGCTATTGTTGATGAGTGAGCTAGTGATCTTCTATCTTGGCATGACTACTTCACATTATCATCTCATGGAATCTTCACCCCTTTAGCACCAAGTATTTTCAAGTACGGAAACTTGATCACTTATGGCTACATCACATACATTCTCCCGAAGGTCGCAAACCTAATCTTATTCACTTTATCTTCAAGGATTGGTTGAGAATTGTTGAAGGGAGTGCTAAAACGATAGTTTTTCCTCAGCCTTTAGCATTCTATCTACTTGCTAAAGGCATTTATTGCTCTTGCGAAGTTGATGTCCTTCCAAAGCCTAGACTATCGTCAATCTTGGATGATACCAAAGGGAGAGAAGTAGTATAGGTGAATGGGAAAAGGTCATGGGCATCATCTAACTCCAGCTCCAACTTTTGATGAATCTCTCATGGAGGAAGCTCATGATGCTCTCTCTTCCTCAACTCCATCAAGTTCAACTCCTGCTACCCTTGACCAGATCATGCTAATGCTTGACCAATTTAACACAAATCAACAAGCTTTTCAGTAGGATGTTATGATGCATTTCAATCAGCTTGAGACGCGTTTCACTTCTCTTGAGGAGCACCAGCAGGCATTCCAATCTGATTTCAACACTTGTTTCATCGCCTCCAAGACAGTGTCAATACACAACTTAACAACATAGAGGAAACTTAGACTACATTGTACGATGAGATTCAAGACATAAGGATGCCCCAAGAAGAGTTTATCAAGCAATATCACAAGACCTTTCCTAAGAGGTCTTAGAATAGATATAACTAGGATGTCTAGCCTTTAAGATTCCATGGATATGTTTTGCACCTTTATTTCATTTTTTTTTATCCATGTTTTCGTTGTAGGATTTCGTACCTTACCTTTATGACTTTCTATACCTATTTATTATATGAATGCTTTTGCTTATGCTAGTTATTGACTTAATGAATATTGACTTGGTATCTTTAAATGACTCCATGGAATTATTGACTATTGTTGCTTTAAATTGCCAATACCTTTCAATTACTCATTTTGTCTATTTTTCTGTCACTAACTCCTTTGTTGCTAACTGTGTATGCATTCATTAAGGAGGAGTTTAGTGTTTGCTATGACAAAAAAGAGGGAGAAGTGAGTAAATTTTATTATTAAAAATCATGCTTTAATTAAGGGAGAGTATTTCTTCAAAGAATTTTCAAAATAAATTTACCTCAAGTTTTGTCATATCAAAAATGCGGAGATTATTAGCTTTAAATTGACAATTAAATATTTTAAAATGACAAAAGCTTAAGCACAATTAAATGCATAATGTATATGTAAATTTGCATAAAGTTTTTCATGAGTTTTACAACAATATCAAGTGTAAGTGTATATTGAAATTGTTTTATTACAATGCACTTAGAAAATATAGGATTAAGTAATTTTCCATTGAACTCATTGATTATAAATTTTGAGAAAATTACTTAATAAATATTTGGACTAAATTTTCATTTGATTAAGTTAAGAAATACGTACATAAAGTTGAAAAATGATTTGGGATGATTTAAAACCAAAGATTACATCGTTTTTCAACCTAAAAATGCATAAAATCATTAGTATAGGGACAAGGGATCGATCCTCTATAGTGAAGGGATCCATCCCAAGATGGCAAAAACTTTTGGAGGACTAGAACAGTGGAAGAGATCAATCCTCCTATTAAAGGGATTGACTCCCTCCACGTGAAATATGCTCAACTGCTAGTTTTTTAGGGTTTCAATGGGAAGATGTGCATTAAATACTCCAACAACCGTCCCCAACCTTGGGTGAAGTATAAATACAAGCATTTATGAGCTCAAAGAGATGTACAAGCACTAATTCATCTTCTTTAACCTTTAAGAAAGAATTCAAAGTTCAAGTCTTCTTTTCTTCATATTCATTATACTCCATTTTGTGTATTTCTACCTTTGAGAGTTTTTCTATTGTATACAACCCATCTAAAATTCAATTCTGTATTCTAAAGGGGAGTGTCATTTTGTAAGGCTATCTTATGAGTGATTGGGTAGCTTCACAAAGGAGAGGTTTATAGGTTTCTTCCTAAGCCTACAAAAGGAAGTGTTAAAAATCTCACCACACCTTGAAGTGGGGTCAAAGAAGAGTGGAATCATCATCTTGATAAAAGGATCAAGGAGAGAGGACATAGGCAAGAGATTGGCCGAACCTCTATAAATCTTGTGTTTGCATCTTCTTCTTTACTCTTTAGTTACTGTTTTTGTGAATTTATTGTGCAATTTGTTTAAGTAGCTAGGTAAGCCTTAAGAACTAGAATTTAATTCAAAAATCAATTCACCTCCCTTCTCGATAGAGCCAACATAAAGCAACAATAGTCAATAATTCCATAGAGTCATTTAGAGATAACAAATCAATATTCATTAAGCCTATGTTTGGATTGAGGGTGGAGAAGGGAAAGGAAAGGAAAGGAAAGTAAAACAAAGGAAGGTTGTAAACCTTTCCTTTGTTTGGGAAGATTTTTTAGCGAGGAAAAGGAAAGAGAGGGGGAGTGAGCACCCCTTGCTTTCCCTTGAGTTACTTAGTTTTTTAAAACCCCAATTTGGGGTAAAGGGGAAGGAAAGGAAACTTGAAAAAAATTTTAACATGTAGAATATCAAATTTAACCTTATTATCTTATAAAATTTAAAACAAAAAGGATTATAATTGGAAAAAGAACATTACAATAAATCATTTCCTTTCCTTTCCATTGTTTAACCAAACAAGGATTGTTAGGATTACTTTCCTTTCCTTTCCTTTATTAATTTTAGCTATCCAAACAAGGGGTACATGTACCCTTTCCTTTCCTCTCCTTTCCTCTGGTTTACATTCCTTTCCTTTCCATTCCTTTCCTTTACTAATGTTTATCCAAACATAGTGTAAGTCAAAAGCTAGCATAAGTATAAGTAAAAGCATTCACATAGTTAATAGGCATAGACAGTCAAAAAGGTACGGTACGAAATCCTACAACCAAAACATGAATAAAAAAAACAAAATAAAGATGCAAAACATATCTATGGAATCCTATATGCTAGACATCTTAGTTTTATCTATTCTAAGACCTCTTGGGAAAGGTCTTGTAATATTGCTCGATAAACTCTTCTTGTTGCATCCTCATGTCTTGAATCTCATCGTACAATGCAGTTTGAGTTTCCTCTATGCTGTCAAGTCGAGTATTAACGCTGTCTTGGAAGGCATTGAAACGAGTGTTGAAATTAGATTGGAATGACTATTTATGCTCCTCAAGAGAAGTGAAACACATCTCAAGTTGATTGAAATGCATCGTAACATCCTATTGAAAAGCTTGTTGATTTGTGTTACATTGGTGAAGCATGAGCATGATCTGGTCAAGAGTAGCAAGAGTTGAACTTGATGGACCTGAGGAAGAGAGAGCATCATGAGCTTCCTCCATGAGAGCTTAATCGAGAGCTGGAGTTGGAGTTGGATGTTGCCTATGATGCTTTTCCTATTCTCTTGTACTACTTTTCTCATTTTAGCACCATCCAAGATTTTGTATTGTTCCAAGATTGAAGGTAAAGCTAGGCTTTGGAAGGATACCCACTTCGCAAGAGCAATCAATGCCTTTAGTAAGTAGATAGAATGCCAAAGGCTAAGAAAAAACTATTGTTTTAGCACTCCCTTCAACAATTCTCAACTAATCCATGAAGATAAAGTGAATAAGATTGGATTTGCAACCTTCGGGAGAATGTATGTGATGTAGACAGAAGTGATCAAGTTTCTGTACCTAAGAATACTTAGTGCCAAAGGGGTGAAGATTCCACAAGATGATAATGTGAAGTAGTCATGCAAAGATAGGAAGATCGCTAGCTTGCTCATCAACAATAGCAAACCCCAATGGTACTTCTTCAACCTCATAGGTAAGGCCTTCGTTAGGGATATGGAATACCTAGGAAAGTGATTGTGGAGTAAATTTAATGGATTGTCCCATGATGAATGATTCAATGCCAACAACTTTACATCAATCATTTGGGTTGTAGATGGGTTTGGCATTGGAGAAAAATGCGTAGAGAATGTTGCAAGAGACAGGGGTATTGATGCGAAAGAATTGTGACCATTTGAAGGCTTCAAATTTGCCAAGGTAGGGAAAGCCAATTTCTTCTAGAAAATTGATATGTTAAGTGACCTTTAGACTGTTTAAGATAGGAAACCAAGTGAATGGTGGTTTATTGTAACGATTTAAATCCTCTGGTGGTGGAAATGAATAAAGCAACTAAGCTTGAAAAAATTGTACAAGCATGGAAATATTGGTAAGCTAACTGTGCAAGATGCATGATAGCATTATACTGTGTAAGTATGGATAATGAGGTATTGATTTAATTGTAATTGAACCATTTATATATATATATATATATATATATATATATATATATATTTATATGACTTGTGCGCCAATACTACCTATTAGGGCACAGTAGCCTAATTGCGGTGCATGTGAATTATATATGTATACGAGATTGATATAAGATGTGAATACTGGATATGAAATTGAATATGTGCTCTGAATTGTAGGCTGGGTAGTGAGATATAGTAACACAGACCTAACAAATTGATTTTTAGAAATTTGAATACTAAACGTGAAAGTCTACTATCGTGAACTATGACATTATTGCATACTGCATTATTGAGCATAGCATGACAGTGGCATGATTTTAAAGCTTACATTGATTTATACTTGTGTAAAACCTTTGAACTCTTATTTGTGACATGTTTTAAAATCTATTGAACATATGACTACATTGTTTTTGTTCGTATTTTCAAATAAAGCATACATTTGCTTTATATTTACGTTGTCACTGAATTTCAAAACATGTATAAGAACTATTTTGCGACTATGTTTTGAAGTATATTGAATATATGACTATGTTGTGTATGAACATGTTTTCAAATAAAGCATACATTTGTTTTACTATCCACTATACTTATATACTTCAAAAAGTATATCAATACTATTTTACAATTTTAAGACACACCACATTGATCCTGAAATTGATAGAGCAATATGGGAACATGCCTGAGTATCATTACTCCTATATAGGCACATGGCTTGTCCGATAATCGGTTATTAATAGGTTTTAGTTTTAGCTGATCACTAGGCTTGGAGTGATGAGCATCTATAGCCATAGGTAAGCATTACTATTATTTAGATCCACATTTTATTTTTAAAAGTTAAAATAAAAATTAAAAATCAATATGATTCTCATGATACAGTATAAAATAGATTAATATCCAAGGCACCGTTAGTGAAGTTTTTTTACTCTATAAGCAGGGTTAAGATGATGACATAGGTCCTTTAAAGATATTAAGAAAATAAAATAAGATATGTGTCATCATTCTAACCCTGCTTGTAGAGTAAAAAAAATTTCACTAATAGTGTATTATATAATTATTCATATAACATTATGTAAGTAACAATAATTTATATATTTTAAAGGATTGATATCCAATACACTATTAATTAAGTTTTTGACTTCACAAACGGTGTTAGGATGATGATATGTCTTTTAGAATATTAAAAAAATAAAAAATAAGTAAAAGAGGACATGTATTATCATCTTAATCTCGCTTGTAAAATTAAAAAAACTTCATTACTAGTGTATTGGAAAATTATTTTATTTTAAAACAATGTACCTATAAAATTAACCGTATAAAGCACTGTCATAAAAAAATTTAAATGCTAAAACCAAGACATCACGAGACCAATCGTTAAATCAAGCTTAATAGTAGACAAATCATAGCACGGAACGAGTTTCTTGCGATGGAATAGGCAAGTTTGGCTCTAGCCTATGCTTTTAATGACATTTATTTTCTCATTAATTTTATTAATTTTTACTCTTTTTAAAGTTGCGATTAAATCGAATTTGACTCGCTTTGAACTTGCCCAACTTTAGTAGGCTGATGTAAACGAAATCTGATTTTATATCCCGTTTTAATTTTATAATCTGGACTTAGTACTTGATGATTCGGTGAGCCGGCTGAAGGTATTTAGTGAATCATACGATAGAAGCCACATCAGGCAACGTCGTCGTTCATCGCTTGTTTTGCGTTTGTTTGATTCAATTGATACTGGGACAAGGTTTGACCAATTAAATTGTTCAAAAAATATAAGAAAACAAATAAAAGAACTGTGCCTTTTGTTCCAAAACATCCGTTGCAGAAGACATCACTGCTTACGTTTTTCCTTTTATTTTTATCGTTGAATTGGAAAGGAATGAAAACTACAGAAAAATACAGGTAGCCGGATCACTCTGTTATTGAAAGGAAAACTACTTTAAGGATAATTTTTTTAATAGATAAAGAAAATTTGTGATATATGATAAGATTTAAATTTAAATGCAAATAATTCAACTCAACCTTCAAATAACTTATAAGAAAAAAAAGTCTTTAGATAATTTGTTGTGTCAATCACGAAATGTTTTCATGTCACATTGAGTTTAAGATTAATCATCGCTCGTGTTGCGTGGTTGGCGTTAATCCAATAAAATTTGATCTAGTAAAGATTTATATATAAGACCTTTCGCTATGAATTACCATCATTCAGAAACCCAACAAAACCTTACACTATTAAGTTAATTATACTTAAATATTTTTGAATATAAAGGGAAAGAAGCCAAATATACACGTGGATGCACATCAGTTTTGATTTATATTCATTTTACCAAAGAAGTGTTTTTAAAAAATACCCATTAACCTGTCAATGAGACTTTGGCTAATGGCAAAGAAGAAATCTCATATTCGAGTCTCATCAAGTGTGAGTTCGAGTAAATTTATTTTGTTATTTGTTTAGTTGGTTATTATCATTTGTATTTATCAATTTATTAAGTTACCAGTTCATGAAATGTAATATGCTAATTGTGATTGTAACTTTGAATGAGAATGTACTACTCAAAAAAAAATACCCATTAACCTAATCACATGCTGTCTGGCCAAAAACTAAAACCTAATCACATGCAGAGGAGTGAGAAGAACACATGCCAAATTAAAGTAGACATGATAATTATTAAAAAGAACTAGATAAAATAACATGATCAGATATATACGTGGGAAGAATTAATTATTATTTCCTCTAAGTTAAAGTAAACTGATTTTTGTGTTAAATTTTAAAGTTTATATGAGATCTAAAAATAAATTGAAAATAATTCGAGAATCTTGTTATATTTATGTATTTAAAATATTTATATTTTGATGATGCAAGATTTTATTTATTTTCATTTTAATATTTAATGAACTTATTATATGAAATATAATTTTCGTGTAAAAGTGAATTTTATCTGGTGGTAATTAATCAACTTCTCACGTAAAAAGAAAAAGCTTATCGCAGGGGTGGAGCTGCCTATTTTCATATAATAAGTTCAATTTGATATATAAAATTTAATTTTAACAAATAAAATTGTTGAAAGTGGGCTGCCTCTCTCTCTATATATATTGTACAATACAAGCCTTTTGGAAGAAAGAAAAATGTACATGTTAATGTCGAATTTAAAACATGTAAAGCTTTCATACTTTAAAAATAAAATTTTGAACATTTGAATTAATATTCAAAATTATTTAAGTGCGTATATATATATTATGATTTCAGCTAAATTTATAACAAATTTTGACATAATATCACATCGATAAATCTTATTAGTTATAATTCAGAAAAAAAACAGATAAATTGCAATTAATATGTTGATTGGCAAGATCTTGCCACAATTTTATCGAAGTGATGAATTTGTTTTTTTTAGTACTATATTTTCATTCAAAGTTATAATCATAATTAACATATTACAATCAATATATTAATAACTAAATAAATTAATAAATACAAATAATAATAATAAATAATAACTGAATTCAATTTCACATTTAATGAGACTTTAATATAAAAACTTCAAAAACTTCCTCATTATTATCAAGTCAAGGTCTTACTGAGAGATTCGTTAATTTTTGTGCATAGAGAAACTTTCAGTTCGCTCAATTTATAATCTACAAATCATCAGGACATTTAGTGGTGATAATAGAATACAACAGCGACATCCACGAAATCTCATTTTCACTAATGTTCAGTTTGCCGATTAATATATTTCATGTTGATAAAATAATAAAACATTAGTGACGTTGATTGAAAAATTAACTCGATGACAAGTAGACCTGGCAATTCGTGTCAAAAATTCGTTTTCGTGTCATGTAAAATCGTGTTCGTGTAGTGTATTCGTGTAAAAAATTCATGTCGACACGGAAAATTCAAAATGTTATTTTTAGCATTTACCACATTCATGTATTAATTTTACTTAATTTTAATTCCGTGTCATCTCGTGTTACCTCGTGTCATTTATTCGTGTCGTGTATTCGTATCGTGTCTAAGATTGCCAAGTCTAATGACAAGTGTATATAATTTAATATCTAGATTTGACTCCTTTCGAAAAATTTAACTTGATCAAGCAAAAATTTTTATCTTTTCAAGAATTGTTTTTATCCGATCCCTAGGAATCAATAGAAACGGCAAATCCTAGTGATAGACCAGATTTTACAAGGGTATTGGAGTGAATAGGTTTGTCATTTCCTGAAGTTTCTCTTTTGATTTTAAATTATGATGTACATGTATATTTAGATTTATAATTTAAAAATAGAATAAGAAATTAAGATATTTGTAAAAAAAAAAATTAAAATAATACTTATCAAAGACAAGATAGGTGAAAATCGTATATGTTGATTTAAACACATACTATGTAAACTTGTGAATGACTTAGTTAAGAGAGTACAGACTATAAATGATGTAAAAAGGAATTAAGGCTCAGAAAAGATCGAAAAAGACCCAAAAAGAAGTCATCCAAAAAGACGTTACGAAATAAGACTTAGAAGAATACATTACTTTAGATATAAATGAGTAGAGGAAGACAATTCGTACTAACGGCTTTATTTTATTAAAAAGTATATATCTTTAATAGTTTTGTTTTTCAATATCATCATAGCTAATTTCATTGTCCATCCAAACTAACTCTAACTTTTTGTCATCATGTTGATACCAAGGGTGAAAATTGACAAAGAGGATACAACTTTTTGATGAATATTAAATGAAATGCAATTTTATTAAAAAAATAAGCTTATAAATATAACCATTATAATCTTAAGGAGGCCTCAAAATCTTTCATGAACTCAAAACGCATTAGAGCTTCTCTATAAGCACTCTGCTATGGCACCCAAGGAATTCTGTCTTCCCTTGTATGAAAAAGTTGCTCGTAAAAACACTATCCAAAGAGCATTGGATATCACTCTCTTGTTCCTTCTAGTTTCCATCCTATTTTATCGACTCCTTTCTCTTAAAAGCCGTGGATTTGTTTGGCTTCTTGCTTTCTTATGCGAGTCATGGTTCACTTTCAATTGGGTTCTCATTGTCAGCTCCAAATGGAGTCCTGTGGAATTCAAAACGTATCCGGAAAACCTTGAACAGAGGTACGCACGATCACTATCATTTTTCTGTTAGTTATTGTTTATTAAAATTATTTGTTCAAGTATTTTATTGTCAGGTTTACGGAGCTTCCCCCTGTGGACATATTCGTCACGACTGCAGACCCGGTGCTAGAGCCGCCTATTATAACTATAAACACCATTCTTTCTTTGTTGTCGGTTGATTATCCAGCTCATAAGATTGCTTGCTATTTATCCGACGACGGCTGCTCCCCTCTCATCTTTTACTCTTTGGTGGAAGCATCAAAATTTGCAAAGCTTTGGGTCCCATTTTGTAAGAAGCACAAAATTCAAGTCAGGGCTCCCTTTAGATACTTCTTGGACGATCCTGTATCCTCCTCTGCAAATTCTGAGTTCAAACAAGATTGGAAAAGGATGAAGGTTAGCTTCTGCAGTTAGGCTAGATTTTGCTTGAGTTTAATCTCTTCTTCCAAGGATCTTAAGAGCGGCATAATACACTGTCTTGTTTTACCTTCTAATTAGCAATTAGAAAGCTATCGACATTGAATTGTCTTAATTCGCTCCGTGTAGGCCGAGTACGAGCACCTTAGCCTAAAAATAGAATCAGCAGGCCGAAAATCCGTTCCATGTGAGCTAACTGGTGAGTTTGCTGACTTCTCCAAGGTTGAACGCAGCAACCATCCAACGATTATCAAGGTAACTCATTTATGTATAAAGACAATTTGTACAGAAAGACGGTCTTAAGTTTGAAATGTTTGTCCCCTTTTGTAATTAATCGAAACAAAATCATATATATTATTTCAACTGTATATGTGGATGATAGCAAATGCATTTTCATTGGAAACTGTTTGTTGTAGATCATAGGAAAGAACAAGCAAGACTTTCGGGATGATGATGTGCCACGTATGGTTTACATATCCAGAGAGAAACGGCCAAAACATCCACATCATTTCAAAGCCGGTGCCATGAACGTTTTGGTAATTAACTAAGAGCAAATTCCCTTCAGACCGAATAGTTATGTATAAAACAAGCATTTCGATTCTTTTCAGAATTACCGAACTCTTATTAACAATTAATTTACACAATTCAAATCCAATTCATTCTTTAAACCAAATATCTAAAATAAATCAGTTGGGGTTGGTAATTTTGTTTGAAAAAACAGTGTAGAGTGTCAGGGTTGATGACGAATGCGCCCTTCATGCTGAACGTGGACTGTGATATGTTTGCCAATAATCCACAAGTTGTTCGTCAAGCAATGTGTCAGCTTCTCGGTTCCGAGAGTGAAAGAGAAATAGCATATGTTCAGTATCCTCAACGTTTCTATGATGGTCCCAAGGATGATCCCTATGCAAATCAATTTGAGGTTTTGATAGAGGTGAGTCATTTATAATTTCCATGAACCTCAATGAATTTTCCACTCTATTTTGTCCTTTTCTTTCTGCAATTGCATCATTCACCTAGATAATTTATGTGTTTCTTTGTTAGTATGTGGGCTGTGGAATAGCAGGAATCCAAGGACCTAGTTATATGGGTACAGGTTGTTTTCACAGAAGAAAAGTTATCTACGGTCAATGGCCTGATAATGCAGAAAATCAGAGAAATTATACACCCACTAACGGTGCATTTTTTATGAATATTTTATTTTTAAATTAATTAGGAATTTATAGTTGATGCAGTACTAATATATATGTTTATATTTTTTATGTTAATGTATAAATTTTAAAATGCAAAAAAAAAAAATTGAAAACAAATATATATTATTAAATTTATTAATTAATGAATATTTTGATATATATGAATGATAGTGTATATATACATTAACAATGCATCAAATATAAATTTTTCAGAGGGTAATTCGATACAATTGTTTTTATACTATTATGTAATATTAAAATTTTTCATTTTATAAATTTTTAAAAAATTTATTATTATTCTTTTAGTTTGAATGATTTTTAAATAAAAAGCAGTAGAATTAAAATGTTTTATGAAATATTATAACAATGAAGTTGAAAATTTTTATTTCAATTTCATTATTTTTTATTAAAAAATAAAAAAATTCAAAGTAGAATGATAAAATTCAATGAAATTGAATCATAGAAGCAAAATTCAATTGGCAAATTTGATCTTATGTAAAAAAAATAGTCTTATCACCCTAACTAAATTCCAATGGTTAGGACCATGACAGTTTATTCTTTCTTTTTTTGTAGGAAAATTAGATGCTTATGAACTGTTTGGGAAATCAAAGGAGTTTGCAGAGTCCGCAACTTATGCATTAAAAGGGAAGAAGGATTTTCCAAACAAGCTTTCATATTCTCTTGAGGCAGCATTCGAGGTTGCAAGTTGTGGCTATGAGTTTGGTACTAGCTGGGGAACAAAAGTTAGTAGAAAGTCTGTTAAAATATTAATAGCATGAGTAATTGATTTGATTGTAAACTGTAAACCCTTACTAATCGATTACATTTACTTCAGCTTGGGTGGATATATGGATCCATGACTGAAGATATCGTAACGGGGTTGGCGATTCAAAAGAAAGGGTGGAAATCCGCCTTTCCGTCGCCCGACCCACCAGCGTTTCTAGGGTGTGCGCCGGTTGGTGGTCCGGCAGCAATGACTCAACAGAAAAGGTGGGCTACAGGCATGCTTGAAATCCTTGTTAGCAAAAACAATCCAATATTTGCCACCTTGACTGGAAAGCTCCAATTCAGGATGTGCTTATTCTACATCTGGTTTCTTTCTTGGAGCATCTCCTCAATTCCTGAGCTGTGTTATGCTGCTTTGCCTGCATATTGCATCATCGCCAACTCGCATTTCTTGCCTAAGGTGAGAACAATCATTTGTGGTATAATAGTATAAAAGCACAAGTAATTAAAAGTAAAAATGATCGTTTTATTTTCTAAATAAAATATCATTTTATAAGATAATTAAAAGTATGCAAACAAAACAATACATATGAAAATTGAACTTGAAAAAGGTGAAGGTATTCACTTAAACTATCAATGCAGGTGCAGGACCCGGCTACATTGATTCCAGTTGCCATTTTTGTGTTTTACAACCTACTCACTCTCAGGGAATACCTCAAAACGGGCATGTCCATCCGAGCATGGTGGAATAACATGAGAATGGGAAGAATAACAGCAACCTCGGCATATTTATTTGGAGTTGTAAGCGTCATCCTCAAACTGTTAGGATTTTCTGATAATGTTTTTGAAGTTACACAAAAGGATCAATCTATTTCCGATGGCGAGGAAACT
The DNA here is from genome assembly GCA_031772115.1 of Heritiera littoralis. Lineage (NCBI taxonomy): Eukaryota > Viridiplantae > Streptophyta > Magnoliopsida > Malvales > Malvaceae > Heritiera > Heritiera littoralis. The sequence continues at coordinate 91,243 of JAPDPK010000192.1, read as the reverse complement.
AACGGTGCCATAACATTTACTTTCGATGAGTCACCGATTTTTGTGCCGGGCACGACCCTTTTGCTAGTGCACCTGACAGCACTGCTCGTCCTTTCGCTAGGGTTGCGACCGTTAGTTCATGATGCCGGCCATGGAGTAGGGCTAGGGGAGGTATCGTGCAGCATCTGGGTGGTGCTATGCTACTTGCCGTTTCTGAAAGGGTTGTTTAAAAGAGGAAAATATGGGATTCCTTCTTCCACCATATTTAAGTCTGCTTCGTTCGCACTAGTTTTTGTTTGTTTGTGTTGGACTATAGGGGTTTGAGACTTGGATTTGTACTTTTCTTTCTTGGTATGTAGATTAAATTCCCTCCCCACTGGAATTAGGAATGTACTTTGGAAAACACTAAAGTGGTTAAAAATTAATATTTTAATTTGAGTGAGACGCGTATCATAGAGATATCGGATTTATTAGCAAGAGTTAATGTATTCTTTTAACTCTCGAATTATATTACTTTTATTATTTTCGTTTTAAAGATAAAATTATTATTTTAATACATAAATTTCACGTATATCGCACTATAGTACCCAGGTCTAACGTTATTTGGAAAAACCTGTTGTGGCATGAAATGCCTAATTAAATTTCGACATGTGGCAATAAATTCCACATTATTTGTGCACCATGTTGACTATATTTTATGTTTTTAAAAAAAATATTTTTAAAAATATGCAAAAATTTTAAATTATTCTAAAAAATTATAAAATATTTAAGAATATTTAAAATATGTAAAAATATTTAAAAAAATATTAAAATAAGTGTAAAAATATGTAAAAATATTTAAAAAGAGATTTAAAATTTTTAAATATTAGTAAAAATTTTAAAAAATAAAATATTTCAAAAAAGAGTAAAATATTAAAAAATTTTAAAAATATAACAAAAAAACCAACTTAGGCTTGACTAGATGTAATAGTGGGTTGACCAAGCCAGTTCTAGATCGAGCTAAACCGATTCCAAACCATAAATTCTATAAAATTGGTTTGATCCGATTATTAAACCAAGTCGAGTCGGGCTTGTTCAACAATTCAAAACTCTTGAACCGGTCCAACAAGGCAGCCCAGTTCGCTATAAACTGAGTTGAGCCGAGCCAAACAAGCTAGCTTAATTTTTTTTATTTGTTATTTATTTTTTAAATTTATTTATTAATTCATTTTAATCAAAATAAATATTTATTAATATATTTATGACCGCTAATTTTTCGTACTGAGTTTGTAAATAAATGAATAAATTAAATAAACCAAGTATTAAGATGTATTTTGAAATTTTTATTATCTTAAAGTGATGAAATTGAAGATTGGAGTTTGGTGCATTTGATAATAAATGATTAACATACATACATACATACACACACACACATGATATTCATACATTAATTCAACAAAGAAAGTAAATAGATAATTTTTTTACATTAATGAAATATGTTAAGGATTATATAATGCACTTACCAAATCTATGTGCATGTAGATATATAAGTGACTAGACAATTAAAGGAACTAATATGAAAATATATTTAATTAAGGGATATAATTATATTAAATTAAATATGATATACATGTGATTATATGGATAATAAATAGGAAAATATATATTAAGTATAGTAATATATATATATATATATATATTATATATATATATATGCAGATTTAAAATAAGGGAATATAAAACATATATATTACTGTTATAAAAAAATAAATATAAATAAATATAAAATATAAAAGAGAAATTATGAATATTAAGATATAATTAAATATAATTATAAAATACTATTAAAATATAAAAAATTTAAAAAAAATTAAAAAAAAAAAAGAGAAAAGAGTGGAAATCGGTGGGAAATTTCCCACCTAAATTGATTTCCTTACCTCCCCATCATCGTATTCCTTCCATTTTCGTCTTTCTCTCTCTCCTCTCAACCCACACCATCAATGTCCCTCACGCCACCTCTTATCCTTCATTTCCTCAATCTCCCACACAATCCTCTATGCTGAAAGAGGAAAATAAAAGAAAGAGTCGAGAAAAAGTTGAAGGAAAGAGCGCATTGGAGAGTGAAAATCGAAGAGCAGGAGAGAGGCAGGGGGTTAGGCGAGGGGTATGCAGGCAAGAAGGGAACAAGTTTCGGTTGCTGTAGGTGGCGTTCCAAGGGACTGGAATCAGGGCTCTCTGGTGACCTTTGGGGACTGACTTGGAAAGCTGAAATCGTGGTTTTGAGGGCTATGCAAATGGGGTTTAAGGGCTAGAATTGTGCTGAGTGTTGGAGCAGAAAGGAAGGAGGAACAGGGTGGTTTTGTAGGCTGGAACATGGTGGTCCTTGGCTGGTGAGGGCTGGAATATACAAGTCGTAATAGGGGCTCTCGGCAAGCCGAATACAGGAGACATTTTGGAGGTGAATTGTAAGTCCAAATGAAGGGCTGATAATGTGAATTTTTGTGGTGCCTTGTGGCTGAAATCAAGACTTCTAATGGTTGAAAACAGAGCTGATTTCAGGGTTAAAAACAGAGGTGAATATGATGGCTGTTTGATGTCAGATAAAGGTGGTTTCAAGGGTTGCTTAGGATTGTTGGAGGACATGAACAGGGGAAGGCTGAACCATAACCTTAGGGGCTGCTACCAGGTGGTCCATGAGCTGGAAATGGTGTCCCTGAAAGTGGAAAGCGCAAGAGTGAGTTAAGGGCTGAACTGAAACAGAAAACTTGAGGGTCCAGGACACAGAACCAAAGCTAGCGGCTGCACACTTCTCTCGGCCTTGGCATAGAGCAGCAGCAAGAGCTGCTGGTTGTCCGTCTTCGCTGTCAAAAGACTGAAGAAAAAAAAAAAGAGAGAGCAAAACAAGGTTGCTCCCACGAGAACCCGAGGAGGTAAGGGTCAAGATATATATAAATATATATAATATATATATATATATATATATATATATATATATTATATATATATATATATATATATAATATATATATATATATAAAAGTATTGTTGGTACGTTATTGAAGGAAGAACTAAATCCTTAGTGCAGGACTTGGTTACAGACTTTGAGGATAAATAACAAGTTAAAGTTAATAAACCTTTTGTTATACTATATGCAATATAGGGTAAGTATTATATTAAATTGAATGAAAAAAAAATGCTTTGGTAAAATACATGAAGAATTTAACTTTTATGAAGAAGTAAACTCGAGTAATTATAGTTCTAAGATGTGTTTTGGTAGGTGATCAAGTGTGATTAAGATATGTAACTAAGACGAAATTGAATTGGTTGTAGTCGCACAAAGCGATGTAGGACCTCAAATTGTGATTTGGACAACTCGAGGAAGTAAATTACTAAGTATTTAGGTAAGTGGGTTAAGTAAAGTCTGTTAGCACCATCTCGTATGAATTATTTAAATTTTATAAATTTGTTTATGCTTGGGCTAGATTGAAACTTGTTTTCTGCCTAGTGTGTTGTAGCCAGCCAAATGTGCATGTTAAATGAAGTGAATTGGTGCATGTGTGCATTCATGTATAGCATGTTTGAGTCAAGTTATTTTACAACTATGTTTTATAACGACTTGTATTATGTTTTAAATTGCAAAGTCTTGATTTGAACTAACCTTTGAAATAAATTGAAATTTTCGCATATTTGAAATTCAAAACTAGTTTAATAAGTGTTTTGAAATTTGTGAAAGCTAAGTGCTATACAAAAAATATGTTTTTAGATCTGTTTTCAGTTGTTGCCAAACCCATTGACCTTCGGGTCACTTTGAGCCTATTGAGCTTGCTCTAGATTCTGTTACCCGTCTATTGAACTTTGTGCTATAGACTATCAATGCAGTGTGCCTATCAAGCTTAGTGCTCTGGACAAATCATACTTGTCTAGAAAATCAACAGACAGGTTCAAATTCTTGACTGATCAGCAAGACTGGAGTATTCTATGACAATAGATATTGTACCGCGAAAGCCATTTCTAGAATCCTAAGAGACCAATGTGCTACACGGATATACATTTTGGATTGTGAGAGTCACCTCTAGAATCCTGAAGGACCTACGTAGGAATGTAAACAGGTTAGGTATTTACTAAATTTGGGATACCCCAAACTCGAATCCGATAAATTTTTATATTACACGAATCCGATTAACTACTCAATTATTTTTATTTATGTTACCCGAACCCTTACCCTAGAAAATAGAAAATACCTGTTTAACTACCCATACCCGTTAACTACCCGTTTATTAAGTCAAAGTTTGATTTCCAAATTTAAAAAATTAAATTAATAAATTTAATTTAACTCAAAAAATAAATTAAAGTTAAAAATCATAATTGTAATATTTAATGAATTAATTTAATTAAATACAACTTTAATAATAAATAATTTATATATAAAAATATATAAATTAACTAATTATTATTTATAATCAAGTTCGGGTAGCGGATACCCTAAGTTAATTACTCAAACCTACTCAAACTTGTGATAGGTAGTGATTTCACTACTTGAACTCTACCCGAACCCGATAATATACTACCCTAATCCTACTTAAAAGGGTCGGGTAGTGCCGGGTACCCGTTTATAAGATACCTATTGCCATCCCTAGACCTACGTGCTACATGAATATTGTTCGAACCGTGGGAGCTACCTTTAGAATCTTAAGAGACCTATATGCTACATGGATACCTTTTCAGATCGTGGGAGTCACCTTTAAAATCCAAAAGGACCTACGTGCTACACGAGTTTCTCATTGCGACACTTCCTCTATTGCTAGCTAGGATAGATGTTGTGACAGTATCAGTGAGTGAGGTCTTTGCCAAGATTTTATTGGATATCTATTGATATCACTTTTCAGTGATTTGAAGCTTTTACCTAAAAGTGACAAATAATTGTATTGATATTGTTTTTCAGTGATTTGAGGCTTTTGCCTAAAAGTGACAAGTGATCAATTTGAAATCGTTTTCAGTGAATTGAGGCTAACGCCTAAAATGAAAAGTGATTGATTAGAAATCGTTTTAAGTGATTTAAGGCTTACACCTAAACTGATAAGAGATCGGTTTTGAAATCGTTTTCAGTGAATCGAGGCTATACGCCTAACGTTTATTAATTATTGTTTTGTGAACTGATTGATTTATCAAAATGCATAGTTATTGATTTAAAACGAATGTATAGTGATTGATTTATCGAGATGCATATTGATTGATTTATCGAAGTTCATTCTGATTAATTTATCGAAATATATACTAATTGATTTATCGAAGTTCATACTAATTGATTTATTAAAATGTATATTGATCGATTTATCGAAGTGTATATTAATTGTTTTATCAAAGTGCATAGTGATTTACATAGTTATTGATTTATCAAAGTGCATAATGTTTTAAATTTAACCAAAATGCATAGTGAATTGATTTAATCGATATGCATAATGAATTTGATTTAAATAAAGTGCCTAGTGCAAATGTTTTGAACTAAAGTGCAAGGCGAAAGTGTTTTGAACTAAACTGCATGGAAAAAGTGTTTTGATTTAAGATCGTGATTGAATACAATGCACACACGTCACTTCAACATTGCTTTTTCTACACTTGAATGTAGATCGATATGAGTCTAACATGCATTTACTTAAACTACTTACTGAGCCATGGTTTGTTCACACTTTACTAACATCATCGCAGATCATACAAGCTAAAGTCCATGCTTGGAGTTCTGTGTGGGTCCTCAGGGACTGTACCTAGTAATGGTACTGGCTTAAGTCCTCTGAGTGCTACTTTTATTACTTTTAAGGTATATGGAAATTTTTACATCACGATGGTTATCATGTATAGACAGTATGCAATGCACGGTACATGTCATTAGAAATTGTTTTGGGATGTAACTTAAGATCGTTTTAGATTATTATAGACTAGTATGATTATTAAGTGTGATTCAAGATGTGCTTATGGTATGATAACTATGAATTTTATGGAATGTGAAAATGTCAATTGATGATTCTGGAAATGTGTATATTGTATTATGATATAAACTGTGAATTGTGGAGTTGAGATATGATATTGAAAATATACATATATTTTGCGGATTAATTAATTGAAGAAAATTGATTATATATAAGGGGAGGTTTTTGATCTTTTTCTTTTACCAATTTAATACCGAATTAATTTATTAAGAAAGTTGATTCGCTTTAGATGTTAACTACTTAAATGGTAAAGTTAAATTGAATTGAGAAAGACGAAAATTATTTAGCAATGACACTGATACCAAATACAAATCTTAAAGTGAAAAGAAAATTTTGGTTGGTAAAATTGGTAAACCGTAATCAAGTGAAAGTGTTAAGTGTACGTCACAGCCTTCGAGTCGTGGCAATATTTTTTTGATTTAATCTAATAAATTTATTTTTATAATAAATAATGTTAATAGTAATTATAAATTTATAATTCATAAAGTTATTATAATTTATTTAATTAAAGTAAATGTAATTTAAAGATAAAATTATTATAAAATTATCTAATAAAATTATTGTTATAATAAAATAATAAATAATGATATTATGATAAACTAGTAAAGTTATTATAACTTATTTAATAAAGCCAATAGTTTAAAAAAATTATAATAAAGCCATTAGTTTAAAAAAATTATAATATTTTAAAATTTTTTTAATTTTGTTAAACTTATTTATTACATTTGAAATATAATTATACTTATCATTTAAAATATAAATAAACATATCATTTTGCATTTAAAATATTTATTCATTTATTTAGTATGTTTTTAAAATATATTCATTCATTTTGTATTTTAAATATTTATTTACTTTTTAAACATAGCATAAGTATAACATTAATTAATTTGGTATTTAACAAAAACAATAAAACAAAATAATAAAGGAACAAAAAAAAGGAGAGCATAAGATATCAAAGTTTTTTTTTTTTTACATGAAAAACCCCATCAAAAGTTTAAAGGGTAAAAACCATGAGACAATGTTCATAAAAATATTTACTATAACTAACATTATTTACAATTTTATATACAATTTACAAAAAAAAAATTAGATTATTACTATTCCTCATAACTTATATGGATTATCTTGAAAATTTCTTCCTCCTCTTCTGAAATATTATCGGTGAATTCATTGGTCATTCCAAGTTCAATATTGTGGGATTTCGCTTCAAACCAATCTTTTAAGAAATGTTAACATGCATAATGAATCCGAATTAAAAGTGGTTCTATGGTCTCTAATTATTCTTCCACATGTCAAAATTGTAGATTCTAAAGCAATAAAAGAAACTTGCATAGCTCAAACATCTCAGGCCACGGAAGCTAAAATTCAAAATTGTTTATGATTTTCTTTCCACCATTGGAGAATATCAAAATCATCGTCTATATGAAAGTCTTGACTTAAGAAAAATCCTATTTCATTGAAGTTAGAACTTCATTGATTTGTTAATGATCCAGATCCACCGGCTTTTCCTTTTAGCTTCATTCTTTTCTTTGCTGCTTCCCTAATTACATTCAAAATGTCTTTACCTTTGATGCTACCACCACTCTCGATTTCTTCATACAATTCTTCTTGTTCCTAGTTCAAGTTGAACTGCTCTCCTTCTGCTTCATAAATATTAAATAATTCTAAAATTTTTTTGTTAATTGAGGACTTTTGGTCCTCAACAGAATCAAGACCAAAAAAATCTCTATATTTACCTCATCTTGACTAGGATCTATTAAAGTTGCAATATAATAAATAGGAGAAATAAAAGTTCCCAATATTTTTAAATTTTTTCCTCCATATCACATACAAAAGAAGATAACGTTTCATGATCCCTCAATTTTAAAAATTTATCAAACATTGTATAAATAATAGGAACAAAATAAGGTGTAGTTGGATAAAGTTGAGTTGAAAATCTTTCGGTTCTATATTTAAAAATAGATAATAAATCAACACAGCATTAATAAAAATCTAATCTTCATCATAAAGTGCTAAATACAAGCTATTTGTATAATTGTTATAAAAAGGAGTAACAGATTCTTTATAAAGTAAAACAGAAGAAAACAAACGAAGGAGTGAGTTCCACCTAGTTTCCATAGAAGTGGAAACGCTTTAACAGGTATATTATTTGCTAGACAAAGCTATTTCTATTCACGTTTATTATTTGGGGTGCGAATTCATTTTGCTAACATTTTGATTTTATCAATTGGACATATGCCACTAATACTACCACTACTAGTAGCATTAAAACTACTCTGAACACACAAATTTATAATACGGCATGTACAACTAGCATGAAAAAAATACACCTTACATAACTAGGTTTAAAGTTTTAATTAACATAGGAATAGTTGTGGTATTACTCAAAGCATTATCTAAACTAATAGCAAAAATATTATTATTTTCAAGTCCATACAATTTACAAACTTTAGTAATATATTTATGAATAGTATATGCATTATGTGCTTCTTTTATTACATCTAAGGATAAAATTCATTTTTACATGCACCAATCTTTATTTACCTAATGACAAGTTATAACAAGATAACTTATCTGTTAGTACTAGTTCATCTATTATTAGTTAAACTAACCTTAGATGAAATATCAATAAGTTCATCAATTAAAGTTTACCTATATTCTTAAAACATATCCATGTAATCTTTTTTTAATATATGTTTAGAAATAGATTTATATGCAGGTTGTAAATATTTACAAAAAAATTCTAACTATCGTACTTTTTAAAAAATTGTGAATGACTGTTCAGTCCTAACTACAAATCTAACTAAACCACCTCTAACTTGAACATTGTTAAAAGTAATTTTTTTTCCACCATCATGTATATTAATTTGAGATTGTGTGCCTACATTAATTTCATCTTCTTCATCTGGATTAATTTTATGAGCACCAATTAAATGTCTTTTATAAGTACATGTACTGCTACCACTTCCGTCGAAGTTATAAACGTACATGCTTTTACATATTCTACAAATAGCAAAATATTCATCTATCGTACCTTCTTTTAGTACAATGTCAAAATACTCCCACACCTTACTCTTTTTTTTGGTAATCTTTGTTGTCGTTGGTCTTGATAATGTAGCAGTAGTGGTGGCAATTGATGATTGTGTTTGATCACGACGACGACGACTAGCACTATGATGTATCAGTGGTGCCAAAGGAAGCTCTTCTTTCGGATGAATATTGGGTTCGAATTTATTGAATGATTTGTCACCCAAATTAGGGATTTTAGTAAAATCGAAAGGGCGAGAAACAGAACATAAATGACGAAAAAAATCTGATATTTTTATACTTTTTTGAAAATAAATATATTTTAAAATTTGATTGAAATAGTGTAAGAACATATATTGGAAATTGGAAGTTGAAACTAAAATTTGTAAAATTATAAAACAAAAAGAAAAATTAATTTTAGAGAGAAAAATGATAATATTATAAATTTAGAATAAGATAATTTGAGTGAATTTGAGAGAGTTGAGTGAGTATTGAGAGAGTATAAGTGTTGAGATTTGAGAGAAAATAAGAGAAAATGTAAAGAAAAAAAATGAAGGAAATGAATAGGTATTTATAAAAAAAAAATTGAATTTAAAAAATAAAAAATTTAAAAAAAAATTAAAAATGGAAGGAGGGAGCATCCCTCCCTCCCTTATAATTGAGGCAACAGTTGCTAGTCTTTTGCAGTAACCTGCTTTTGCAGGTTGTTGCAAAAAAAAAAAAGGCCTGCCACTACCTTTTTTTAAAAAAGAAATTGAACTCGGTATTGAACCAGGATAAAGGGAAGGGCAAGGAGAAAGTGAGACAGGGTTTTGAGGATCAATCAGATAGGAGGCTAGCTAAGAAGGCAAGGGCATTGTTATTAGGAGTAAATCCACTAAAGATAAGTCTGTTAAGTCCACAAGGACTAATAGCCCTACCTACCACTTAGAAGGGCACTGCGACTAGGTGTAGTCAGTATGGGAGGCTGCACGGTAATAAACCCTGCCGTTGGGCTATCGAAGCTTCTTTTAGATGTGGATAAAAGGGGCACTTGATTAGGGATTGCCCTTATGAGAAACCAACTGTGCCACTAGTAGTGTCAGCAGCAGTGCCACTAGTGAGAGAACCAGAAAAAGCTACATCATCTGCACCTAGGAGAGCTACAACCCTAGAGAAAAGGAAGAAGGTTGTGACTCAAGGCAGAGTGTATGCCATTAATAAGGAGTCTACTGATGCTTATTCAGATATCATTAAAGGTAAAATTTATGTTTTTGGCATAAATGCTTTTGTATTAATTGATCTATGTTCTACGCATTCGTTTGTATATGCGTTATTTACTACTAAAATACCAGTAGAGCCTAAACCTTTAGGGTACTCACTAGAGATAAATATGCTCTTTAGAGAATCACAAATGACTGATGTAATGTATCGCAACTGTAAGTTGAGGATAGGAGAAAAGGAAATAGTAGCTGACCTAATTGTTTTAAATATGTATGATTTTATTGTTATCCTTAGAATGGATTGGTTAGCTACAAATCATGTTAGCTTAGACTATTACACTAAGTATGTAACCTTTTCTTCTCTTGAAAAATATACCGTAAAGCTTTTTGTTTAGTAATAAATATAAAACTCTGTTGAAATTGTGTTAAGATTGAACTTTTAAATATTGTGATTGAAGGGTTTGTCGCTTATGTGGAGGACATAGAAAAAGATGTTTGGAGTTACACGAGATTCTTATGGTTAGGGATTTTCCATATGTGTTTTCGGATGAATTACTAGGTCTTCCTCTAGATCATGAGATTGAATTTACCATCGATTTGATACCCGCTACTGAACCCATCTCCAAGCCTCCCTATCGAATGGCACTGGTGGAGCTAGGTGAGCTCAAGAAGTAGCTCCAAAAGTTGTTGGATAAGAGATTCATCCGTCTGAGTGTTTGTCCTTGGGGCACATCAGTCCTATTTATCCGAAAGAAAGATGGTAGTCTACGACTTATATTGATTACTGGTTGCTCAATAAGGCTACTATCAACAACAAATATCTTCTGCCCATAATTGATGACTTGTTTGATCGGCTTAAGGGTACACAGGTGTTTTCTAAGATTGATCTGAGGTCAGGATATCATCAGTTGAAAATTCAAGAGATAGATATTCCTAAGACTGCATTCAAGACCTGATATAGTCATTATGAGTTTTTAGTCATGCCATTTGAGCTCACTAATGCCCCTGTAGCTTTCATAAATCTGATGAATGAAGTATCAAGCTTTTTTTGGACAAGTTTGGCATCATGTTCATTGATGACATCTTGGTATACTCTAAATCTCAAGCAAAGCATGAGCAACATCTCTACATTGTTCTGCCAACTCTTAAAGGTAGAAAACTGTATGTCAAGTTGAGTAAGTGTGAACTCTAGTTAGACCAAATCACCTTTTTGGTACACATGGTGTCTATTAATCCGTCCAAGATAGAAGCTATCGTACAGTAAGAGAGATTGAAGTTAGTAACTGAGATTCAAAGTTTCCTGGGTTTAGCCGGGTATTACCATTGGTTTGTTAAGGGTTTCTCTCAATTGGCTGCTTGTTTTACGTGCTTCACCCACAAGGATGTGAAGTTTGAATGGACTGATGCCTGTGAGTGTAGTTTTCAGGAATTAAAGCATAGATTGACTAAGCACTAAACCTTACTATTTCGAGTGGTTCAGGAGGTTTTTTAGTGCACAATGACACCTCCTCCCTAGGTTTGGGTTGTGTGTTGATGCAATATAAAAGTGGTCACTTATGGTTCTCGTCAATTGAAAGATCATGAAAAAAATTATCCTACACATGATTTGGAACTAGTTGTCATGGTGTTTGCTTTGAAGATATGGCTACATTATCTGTATGGTGAGAAGTTCCAAGTGTATACCGACCACAAAAGTCTGAAGTATTTATTCTCACAACATGAATTGAATATAAGGCAGTGTAGATGGATGAAGCTGCTAAAGGATTATGACTACAAGATGTTGTACCACTCACGTAAAGTTAATGTGGTGGTAGATGTTTTGAGCAAAAAGCACTTGGGTATGGTCTCTTACATGATGGTTTAGGAGTATGATCTGTAAAATAGTTTGTGAGCCTCCGTTTAAATGTCACTCCTTCTGACAGGTATGGTTTGACTACTAGTCTGCGAATTGAACCCTATTTGATGGATCAGATCAGAAATGCTCAAAGAGAAGATGCTGATTGTATTGAAATTGCTAGTCAGATACAGTTGGGGATTCAGTTAGAGTATGTGATTGGTACAAATGATATTTTGAGATTTAGGAATCGGATTTGTATTCCCAAAAATCTACAACTGAGGGAATTGATCTCGACAGAGGCTCATACCTTAAATTACACTTTACATCCTAATTGTAACAAGAAGTATCAAAATCTGCGTAAAGTGTATTAGTGGTCTAATATGAAGTGAGAAATCGCTGAATTTGTTGCAACATATCTCACTTGTCAATAGGTAAAGTACAACATCAAAAACTAGTAGGATTGCTTCAGCCTCTATTGATACTGATGTGGAAATGGGAGCACATCACCATGGATTTCATCTTGGGTTTACCAAGGATCAAGAGGAATCATGATGTGATCTAGGTGATTTTTGATAGATTGAAGAAATCAACCCACTTCCTTGCTATTAAGTCTACAGATTCCTTAAGTGCCTTAGTCGATCTATATGTTAGGGAGATTGTTAAATTGCATGAAGTTCCACTGAGCATTACATCTAATAGAGATTTTCGATTCACCTCTCATTTCTGGGAGCGTTTTAGGATGCTATGGGATCTCGATTGAATTTTAGCACGACTTTCCATCTGCAGACTGATGGTCAGTTCAAGCACACGATTCAAATGCTCAAGGATATGTTGAGAGCTTGTGTACTGGATTTTAAAGGCTTTTGGGACGATCAGATTCCATTGGCAAAATTTGCTTATAATAACAGTTACCATTCTAGTATCAACATGGCACCTTATGAAGCACTATATGGTAGGAGATGTTGTTAGGGGTGTTCATAATATGTAAAAATTTCGATTAACCAACCGACCGAATTTAATTCGGTTAATCGGTCAGCCACTAAATTAAATTTGGTCGGTTAATTAAAATGAGATTGAAAAAAAAATCAATTATCGATTAATTTGATTCAAAAACTGAATTTATTTCAATTAACCAAATTAATGGTATATATATATTATTTATATATATAATATATTGATTATATTTTTTTTATTTCATTACATTAATTCATTCGATTAAATTCCCAAATAAAAAAAACCCTAATTTTTTCATTTCCCAATTCTCCCACACACTCTTCCCACTTGCTTGCTCCTGCTCATCTCACTCTCAGTCAGATATGAGATCTCGTCTTTTGAAATCTGAATCTCACTTCTCTCTCAGATCTACCATTTACGGCATTGCCTCACCTCACCTTAGTCGCATCTCGTGTCTCACCCCCCAATACTTCTCCTTGCAAATCGCCATCTCCCATCACTCTGTCTCTCTTCTCTCTCTCTCTCGTGCGAGTCTCTTGCCAGTCGCCAATCACCAATTGCCAATCGCCAATCACCCCTTCTAGTTTAGTTGCTCACAGCTCATCTTCTTAGTATTTGTCTCGCCATCACCGGTTTCGCATGACTATGTTGAAAATGCTATAAATATATTGTTGCTTTTATTTATTTTCCTCTTTGCTTTATGAATTGAAAAGAGCTTATGAATATCAATCTTGATTTGTTCTTCTTGTGGATATAGATGCTTCTTTGGATGTAGCAGAATCTTCCATTTGAGACTTCAATGCAACAAATACATCTTTGAGTTTTTTTGTGAGCTTCTGGATGGAGTTTTAATGATGAATGCTTGTTAATCTTTAATCTGTTTTAGGTTTGTAATGGGATCAGCTGTTTTAGTTTTATGGTAGAATGAACCTATGGATGTTTAAATTTTCTAATTGTATGAATAAATATGAACTTAATGAATTGATGGGGAGGTCATGTACTACTGTTTAACATGTTTAGCAATGTCTACTTGCTATCGGTTGTTACTTGTTATTTTGGTTTTTTTTAATAGTAATGAATTAATATAACTTGTGTTTAGCATGTTTTGTTGCAATATTGGCTTGTTGTTGCCGGCTATTATTGCCTAATTTGCCTTACTGGTTTTGTTGGTTTTTTTAAATAGTAATATGTGATTCTATTTGGTGAAATGAAAATTTTGTAGAAAGTTTGGTTAATTTGGTTAATTAACCGAATTAATCAAATCATATTTCGATTTAGTTAATTCTAAAATATAAATTTTGGTTCGATTAACGAAAGTAAAATTTTATAATTCAATTAATTCTGTTCGAAATTAACCGAATTAACTTAATGAACACCCCTAGATGTCGTTCCCTGATTGATTGGGAAGAAGTGGGCGACAAAAAGATTTTAGCTCTTAATCTAATTGAGCAAGCTTCTAAAGATGTTCAGCTTATTTATGATAGATTGAAGACTGCTTAGAGTTGGCAAAAGAGTTGTGTAGATGTTAGACGCCGACCTTTGGAATTCTCTGTAGGGGATTCAATTTTTCTAAAAGTTTCACAGTGCAATGGTATCATGAGATTTGGAATGAAAAGGAAGTTAAGTCTTCGATACATAGGGCCTTTTAAGATCTTAAATCGAGTGGGAGATATGGCATATCGGTTAGCCTTACCACTAAAGTTATCTAGTGTATATAATGTCTTCCATGTATCAATGCTACGAAAGTATCATCTAGATCCGTCTCATGTAATTCAATATGAACCATTGGAGATCAGGGAAGATATGAGCTACATGGAGAAACCATTGTGGATCTTGGCACTATCTTCCTTTATCTCCAAATTGTTCCTTTGGTTTGATTAAAAACTAGTAGTAAAGTCTAAGACGATTCCTTTGGTAAAGGTTCTCTAGCAATACCACACAGCGGAAGAAGCCAATTGGGAATTAGAGAGCTTGATAAAAGAGAAGTTGATAAGTCTCTAAAATATTCACTTTTTAAAGTATTTTATTACATCAATTTTGTTTAAATTTTGGAATTTTTAATGTAATTTTCTCCCATTTTAATTAAATTGTTTTCATGTGTAGGAATTTCGAGAATAATGAGAAAATCAAGAAAATGGCAAGAAAATCAAGGAAAATGGTTAGATTTGCTGTTTAACACCTAAAAATCCTAAACTTAACATTCTCCAAACTCTAAACCTTATTTCTATTACCTTTAAAAAAAATATTTAAACCTTTAACCCATATTCTACCATATCTCACTTAAATACTACTCCATTATCACATAAAACCCAAATACACCTAGCCCACCATAAAACCCAAAAATCCAACAATCCAAAACTAACCATTTTACTTGAGTTTTGCCCAATGCAAAAGTCCAGCCCAAAGAAAGGTGCTGCCAAAGAAAGGAGAACCAATGGAGCCCTAGCCCCTAAGGAAATAAAAAGAGGAAGCTGCCGTCAGTTGAACCAAAGGCGTGGAAAAGGGGGGCTGGTGACAGCAGCCATCGTCTTCAACCTTTACTGCATTTTTTACAGTCATCCTTAGTTTTAAGCATGGTGAAGAAGATGAGCTACTGCAAAAACTTGTCGACCCTAAAAGGTATCTACACGCAAGTGCACGTGGTCTTCAAGTAATACGGAGGTGAGTCCGGAAATATCGTCCCACAGAGACTGGTAGTGCGAAGCTTAGCTAAATACTAGATACTATTATCTATGGTATATCCTAGCAAATTATGAAAGTTTGTTTACTTGGGTGTGATCTACAAAGGCTAACAAAGAAAAATAAAATAAAATAAAAGTAATTGAAATTAAAAAGCAAATAAGAAATACTTACAGTAGAAATGATGAAAATAAAATAACTGCAAAAGAAAAGAAATAAAAACGCAAATTAGTAAAATGGAAGAGTAAAAATGTAATTTCCTAACTATAAAAAAAACTTAATCTAACATAACCTATACCTTAATTACTAACTACATGATCCTAAAATGACTTAAACTTAATGAAATATATCCTGAAGATACCTAGAACAGTAACTAATTAAATTTTGGACAGCATACTATAAATGACGCCTATGCTAGAAACAATAGTAAAAATGCTATATAAAAAGCTTCCTAAAATTACCCTAATGCTTTCTAAAAATCCTACGATGAGTACTTAACACTACATGCTTTAAAACTAATGAAATGCACCTAATTTGGACACTAAACAGCCATGAAATGCTGAAACAGTAACTGCAAAACAAATCAGGAAATTAAAATGCAATGCATGAACAAACTATGAAATGACCAAGGAAACTAATCCAAATTGACTCCTAAAATATTCCTAAAATTTATATGATGCAAACATGAGATTATACTGCTGGAAATGCACTTAAAATATGCCAAAAACAGACTGACAAAAATACCACAAAGGACGCCTAACAGCAGCAAAAATGACAAAGTAGAATTTGATGCAAACTAAGTGAGATGCTAGTTGAAACTTTACTCAAACACCTAATGTGCTCAAACCTAAATGCAATACCCATAACATATAGTCTAAATGAACTAAGAGACACCTAAAACACCTTCAAAACAGAACCTAAATGCAGTAAAACAGAACTGAAACTGCTGATAAAATAGCAAAAACCAAAAACAATGCATGGTTCCCAACTAACACCTAACCTGAACCAGCCTACTTTAAATATTTTTTGCATTTTTGTTTTAAAAGAATTTTAAAAACTGTTTTAACCCAATAATCTAGACTCCTATCTCAGTAGAATAAAAATAAAAATAAATCATTTTAAAGTTTAAAAACGGAAAATAAGAATACCTACTCTAGACTAGCCTAAAATAAGATCAACTTCCTACATATCCTACTTTAAACATTTTTTGTATTTTTTTTTTCAAAAGATTTTTAAAAACTGCTTTAACCCATTAAACTAGACCCCTAAAACAGCAGAATAAAAATACTAAAAAAATAAATTAGACGTTTAAAAGCATAAAATAAAAATTGCAAAAGGAAACTATGGACCAAGCTCCCTCACAAGAACTATGGAGGTAGTTTTTCAACCTCTTAAGCTCCCATGATCATGGGACTCAATCATGAACCAAAATAAAAGAAAAATAAAGAGTAGAAGATGAATATAGTTGCTGGAAATTTAAAGAAACAAAAAGCTTAAGTAAAGAGTGCAAGAATGTAGTAAAGAGTAAAGGAAAACATCATGAAAACTTGTATTTAACTTGCAAAAATGTAAAGAACATTAAGGGAATAAAAATGGTGGCTGCTCTAAACTTGTAAAGACATAAAAATCTGCTAGAAAAGTAAATCTAAGAAACCCTAGGCAGCTCCCTTAGGTTAGGTCTCATAAAGTTGCTTATATAGTCACTTAACCTAGGGATACAATGGTAATTCCTATCCTAGATGAGTTGGCATTAATTGCCACTTGTCTTCATATCCTTGGCTCTTCAAAATAGATATTTCCATGTCACTTAAGTGCCCACATCAGCCATAGACACCTCTCTCTTTCTAGCACCTTCCTCTTTGTCTTCTAGTCCATATAACTATAAGTATGCAAGGTGGCAAGGGCATGTGTCCTCCATGTGTTGGCATGTGTCTTTTGTTCTTATCTACTAAGAGTGAGTATGATGATGACATGTGGCATGCTAGATGTCAAAAGATGAGAGAGAAAATGAAGAGTCATGCTCCCTTGTCTTGTAGTGGTCCAGTCTTCTTTCTTGCTCATTTTCAATCTATTTTCTACCGAAAAGACTGAAATTCATCTAGAATTTATTTTTCTGCACAATATGAGGAATTTAATAAAATTAGGGGAATAATTAATAAAATCATGGAGGATTTAAATAATTATTAATCAATAAAACACTAAAACAACTCTATTTTCATAGAGTTATCAGAAGTACCCAAAGCTTTTCATTGGATAGGTTTGACTAAATTTGGAGAACCAAATTTCTTAAGGTAGGGAGGATATGAGATCCCACATTTCTAATTACCGTTATTAGTATTCATGAAGTTAGGAATATTAGATATTTTATAATTATTAAAATGTTAATTAACTTGTAGGTATGAAAAGGAATTGGAAGATGGGCCACACTAGCCTTTTAGTGTTCAGAGGGAGGTGAAACTTGGCAAACTCGACATTTAGAGCCAAATACTGTCATGGTAAGAATCTGCACCTCAAACTCAATTGTTTATGCATGTTTCGAAAAACATGAAACAATTTAGAAAATTATCGTTAAGTCCATAAGCCGTTAAAATTTTAAATAACGATTAAACTTGACCAATTGATAGTTATAGGTAAATCCTCATGTAATAAAGTTTTAGGCCATGTGGACTGATAAATTAAATCATGCGAAAAAGTAGAAAATTACGCGATTCAATGATCATGGATATTTTGGTAATTTCATTCGTTTGACTAGTTAAACTTCAACAAAAGCCCAACCAATGATTAGAACATGTTAAATAAATGTGTTTCATGATGGAATGAAATATTTTGAAGGTTAGACTGATTGTTAAACTGAAATCAATTGTAAATGGCAAAATTGGACGATTATTTTAAGTATAAGGGTATTTTGGTAATTTAACCTTAAAATATAAATTTTTTAAGAAATTCTAGCCTCTTCTTCCTTATTTTCAATAGCCACTCTTCTTCTTCTTCTTCATCCTCCATAGCCAAAGCTTAACCAAGAGAGAGAAAGTAACCCAAAACCTTAGAAAAACTTATCGAAACTGAAAACTGTCTTCACCAAAGCTGTTCAGTTTTCAATGCTCTACCTCATAGTACCAAAATTAAGTGCCAAAGTGGCCAAAATCAAGGTGTAGGCACTCCCACAAGTTTTGCCAAGGTATGTTGGAGAGAAAGCTTATCTTTTCATGATTCAGTGATCCTACACTATGTATTTAAGTTGTTTAGCATGTATTTAAGCTTAAATTGAATTAAAACCAAGGGAATCATCATCCTAGGGTTTCAGCCACCACCCTTCATGCATGATCATGATGTTGTTTGATGTTAATTTAATGTAGAATCAATGTAGAACATGAATTTAGTCTTGAATTGAAGAAATGAGTGGTGTAAAAAGAGGAAGCATATTCAGCCAAGTGAAGGGGGGTTGAAAGAGGGATCATTTCAATATGTTTTGGGTTCTAAAATAATATATAAATTAATAAAAAAACTGTAGGCGAAATCAGAACTGAAAATTGAGGAGTTTTGATTGTAATTGTAGTGTTAACACTGGTATGACGTGAGAACCAGTTATTTTGTACTATATATGAATTATAATTCATTTATTAATAAATAAATGAATTATTTCCAAATAAATTCCTAAAGTATAAGTCAACCAAGAAGTGGGCCCCACTTAGAAATTTGAGCCTAGATGAAAATATGAAAGTGGAAATAGTGTATTCACAGTGTAATGAGGATGAGGAGAAAATTTTGGAGACCGAAAATGATATTATTTTCAATAATTGGAGTTATTGGCAAACAATTCAGGAAATGACGGTTACGTCCCAAAACTTTTTCGGTAATTGTGTTCAAAATAAGATGAATTGAGATGAAGTAAGAATCTCAAAATATTCTATATGAAAAAGGAATTTATAATAGTGCAGCAGATTTATCAAAATCAATGGTTTAAATAAAACTTTACGCGATCTACCCTATAAGGGTAAAATCATAATTTCACATTATCGACGCACCGCGTGGCAATGAAACCAATTCCATTCATTAAAATACATTAAATGTGATTTATTGATACTGAAATTATAATTTTTGGAGTTCATTTGCACAATTTTTACGATTTTGGAAGCTTAATGGCAAAACTATTAATATCCTAAGTAACCAAAGGCACTATGGCAATTTTGCCCTCTCTAGAAATTTCTTCATATATATTTTGGGTGGCTGCCAGCACTATTCATCATCCCTCCAACCAGCCACTCACGCCATTAAGAAGAAAGAAAAGAAAAACTTGCATAAATAAAAAAAATTAGTAAAAATTTCACTACACTCATTTGACCAAATTTATTCTTCTCCTTCTCCTCTTTCTAACCTTACCCATAGCTCATCAAATAAGTGCCAAAATAAGGAGATATGAGAACTCAAAGAATTGGTCAAGGTATGGATTTTTCTATCCTTAATGTTTCCTTTAATTTTAATAGTATAGGATGATAGATCCAAGCTTGCTTATAATGTTTCTAGCCATGGTTTTTGTTAAATTGGACAAAATGAAAATGTGTTATTTCAAGAGGGTTTCAGACAAGAGAAGAACCTAAGGGAAATGTGTGTTTTTATGCAAAAAAATTATGCCAAATTAATCACTAAGCATGGCTAAACATAACTCTAAAGTTAGATTGTTGGAAACTTACCAAAATCACCATCTACACCATTCGGCCATAATAGGGGGACTATGATTCATGGCCGATTTTGTTGATTTGAGGGTGCATTTAGACTGTAGGAGTTACAAGGAGTCTATCGGTATGCTCGGATTTAAAATTCGACGCAAAACGAAGAAGTTATGTTATAATACCGATAGAATTTATACTGCAAAAATTTTGCAGTGTTCAATGAGGCTGCATTTAGATATGAACAATAGCTCGAAAATAAATACTTAATAAGCTAATAATTTTAAAGGAATTAATTGCAGCCCAGGATTAGCGAATATTGTGTAGTGCATCCGAAGAGCTCGATTATGCTACACAAGTAAGGGATGCGTATATGATCTATAGTGATACTTCAATTGCATATCATTTATGCAAATAATTTAGTATGAATATTTTCGAGATGAATTGCATGAAAATCTGTGGAAATAAGGCTGTTATGGAAAATATGAACTGTGTTTACCTTGCAGGGAGGCTAGGACAATAGTAACCGGAATGCTGCGGAAAAATTTTAGAATATTTTCTAAAAATGTTAGAAAATATTTAATTTCATGAATTGATAATTTCCTAGTCTTGAAATTGAGGAATTTATTATTTTTCATAAAACATGAATACATTGAAAAATATTATTTAAATATTCGTGTTACGGTTTTTGATGAAAATAAGCCTTCTGAAAATTCCTCTTAGATGCTTTCCAGCAAATAAAATGGTTTATGAGATGAAATGATGAAGAGTGAATATTTTATTAATGATTTTCAAAATATTAACTATTTAAATTATTAAAATCCTTTATGGAATTGGTTGAAGATTTAATAATTTTCTTTATTTTCCATAAAGGTGAAAAGAATACAAAAATTCTGTTTTGAGACTTCTAGGTCCCATATCATGCCGATATGTGACAGGTGATATGTGATATGTGACATGCAATATGTATGCAGTCCCGGTTAGCAACTGATCAGTATTGACCTAGGGCTACCATAAACAATGGCCATAAGTCTGACATTATTATTATTTCCCCACAGGATATCTTTTCTCTAGCATGATATTTTTTGGGTGATGCCTTAGTCTCTATTTTATGAAATATAAAATGATATATGATGTGAGATATGTATTTAAATGACAAGAATACGAATATGTGTTTATATGAAAATGAATATGGTTTATAACAGTTTATAGTACTACATGAGTACTTTACTATTTACAATTTATACGTGATATGTGATATGAAATTTTAAATGAGAAATATGAGTTATTTAAACTAATATTCTTTTAAAGAATATATGAATATTAGTTTATTTTACTTTAAATGCTTTATTTTTATAAAAGCATTATTTAAATGAAGATATGAAAGGATATGAAAATGATTGGTTTCACAAATCAATAAATTACTCTCTATAGTTGCTACTAGGTGCCGGAACATGTACAATATTCTAAAATACCTCCCATTACTCCAACTGGTTGCCTAGCCGACTATAGTATCATTCTTATTTCGGTTCCTAGTATACCTGTAGGAAAAATCATGGTTTTCATGGCATATAATTTTGGAGTATCTAGTTGGTATACAATTCTCTTACTGAGCCATGGTTTGCTCACCCTATTATTTTTAACATCGACGGATTTTTTTCTAGTGACTACGTGATTAGCGTCTAGGGATTATTGGTTGCGCAGTTATTGCCCTGTAGCGGCGAGCTAATACCTTAAAGGTATAATCATTTATGTTATATGTTCAGACAATGTTTTACAGTACTTCTGTGTTGTAAATTATACAGAAAAAATAAATAAACATCCATTGTATAATAAATTATTGTATATGGAGAAAGAAGAAAAATAAGACATAGCAGACAACCCAACCATATGAATAATGAGGAAAAGTGTGTAAAAATATAGGTTTAGGATGTGACAATTTTATTGGTATTAGAGCTAGGTTGGTCTGATGTTTGTCGCTGTCTAAAGATGAAAATAAAGTGGATAACATCCCCTGTAGTACTGTATAGTCTGGATATATAATTAAGTCACTAACTAAAAATTGATAAATTGGTTGTGATGTGCAGATATGAGTGGACGTAGGGAACAATGAGGTAGAGGACGCGGTAGGGCAGTACCTATTCTAGAGCCAGTACCGGAACCTGTCCCAGAACCCGCACTCCCTTCGCAGCCTGAGTGCCCTAATACCTGGATGAATAGGATGGAGTAGATGTTGGCGAACTTTATAGCTATGTATAATGTTGACCGAGCTGCTGATAGAGTTGAGAGAGAGAGGACAGCCGCAATTCCTGTAGCTCCACCTATTGCAGTACCTCCTGCACAGCCGATTCCCTAGCCTTAGCCTGCACCACAGCCAGTACAGTAAGCACAGGCCATACCACCACTACCACTAGTACAACTGCCCAGGGATGTAGAGTCTTACTGCGATGTAGCTATAGTGCGACAATTTACTAAGCTTAATCTGTCGAAATTTAAGGGTGATAGGGACCCACTGGTGGCAGAGCAGTGGATTACAGCTATAGAGAAGCTGTTCAAGTATATGAGATGTACAGACACTAAGAGAGTTGGATTAGCAATGTTCCAGATGACAGATGATGCGGAGCACTGGTAGAAGTCCGTGTAGACAATCTTATTTACCCAGCATCCAATTATTTCTTAGCAGATATTTGAGGATGCATTTCGCCGCCAGTATATACCAAATATGCCCAGAAGAAGTTACAGCAAGAGTTTATGGAGTTAGTACAAGGCAACTTGACTGTGGATCAGTATAAGACACGGTTTACGACACTTAGTGATTCGATCCACTGGCACAGATTAATAAGCAGCATAAGATAGATCAGTTCAAGGCTGGGTTGAGATCTTCGATTAGATCGAAGTTGGCTCCTTTTGACATCAGGACTTATGATGAAGTTGTCAGGCGAGCTTAGTTGTGTGAGCAGGATTTTGATCAGTTTCATACCGAGCCAGCATCGAAGAGTAAGTTTAAAGGAAAGGGTAAAGCGAAGAGGGGTTCAGAGGACAAAGCAGGTAAAGATTAGCCTAAGAGGGCTAGACCACCGGGTATCCAGATTTCAGAGGGTCGAGTTACGAGATCAGCCCCTACTATCCCTACTGCTAGCCTTGCACTGACACCGAGAGGTGCTGCGACCAGATGTAAGATGTGTGGTAGGTTGCGTGGTACACGACCTTGTTACTTGCTAACTAAGGCCTGTTTTAGGTATGGGTAGACAAGACATTTGATGAGAGATTGCTCGATGTTACGAGAGTCAGCTGCATCTACCACCCCAACCCCTATTCCACCTTTACCAGCACCTGCAACTCCAGCTGAGACAGAGAGAGCTACACCCTCACAGCCTAGATGGGCTACCGCTACAGAGATGGGTAAGAAACCCGTGACTCAAGAACGGGTGTCTGCATTGGATCAGGAGACTGCTAAGGCATCTACTGATATTATTAAAGGTATTATTTATATTTTCAATATACATGTTATGGCATTAATTGATCCTGGCTCAACACATTCATTTATATCTCCTACTTGTGCTAACAGAGTCCCAGTAAAGCCGGAGCCATTAGGATATACACTACAAGTAAATACAATATTTAAAGAGGCTCAAATGACAGATGTAGTATATAGGAATTGTACAGTAACAATAGGAGAGAAGAAAACAACAGGTAACCTAATTTTGTTAATGATGTATGATTTTGATGAAATATTAGGAATGGATTGGTTAGCTGCGAATTTTGTTAGTATTGATTGTTATACTAAGTTTGTAATCTTGTCTCATCTAGAAAAATATGTTGTAAAGCTTTTTGATAAAGTATAATAAAATGAGATATTTACTAAATTGTGAACTGCATTTGAATGTGTGAAGGTTATATTGCATATGTGGAGGATGTGGAAAGGAGGCATCCTGAGTTGCATGAGATTCCTGTGGTCAGGGATTTTTCGGATGTATACCCAAAGGATTTTCCAGGGTTACCTCCTGATAGGGAGTTAGTTTATCATTGATTTGGTACCCAGTACAGAGCCCATTTCTAAGGCCCCGTATAAGATGGCACTGACGTATAGGATGGCACTGACTGAGTTAGAAGAGCTTAAGAAACAACTCTAAGAGTTGTTGGATAAGGGGTTTATTAGACCTAGTGTGTCTCCTTGGGGTGCACCAATTTTATTCGTCTGGAAGAAGGATGGCAACCTATGGTTGTGTATTGATTATAGGATGTTGAACAGGGCTATCATTAAGAACAAGTATCCCTTGCCCAAGATCGATGACTATTTGATCAGCTGAGGGGTGCACAAGTATTTTCTAAGATCGATCTCCGGTCAAGCTATCATCAGTTGAAGATTTGTGATTCAAATGTTCAGAAAACAACATTTCGGACTTGATATGGTCAGTATGAGTTTCTGGTGATGCCTTTCAGTTTGACTAATGCCTCTGTAGCATTGATGGGCTTGATGAATGATGTATTTAAGACCTTCCTAGATCAGTTTGTTATTGTGTTTATAAATGATAATTGGTGTATTCTAAGTCTTCGGAAGAGCATGAGTAGCATCTCCGTACAATTTTACAGACCTCTAAAGACCGAAAGTTTTATGCTAAGTTTAGTAAGTGTGAGTTCTGGTTAGATCATGTTATCTTTTTGGGTCACGTGGTGTCAAAGGACGAGGTGTTGTCCAAGATAGAGGCCATAGTACAATGGGAGAGGCCTAAGACCGTGACTGAGATCAAGAGTTTCTTGGGTCTGGCTGGATATTACAGACGTTTTGTTGAGGGATTCTCCAAATTAGCTGCTCTATTGACGCAACTCACACATAAGGATGTTAGATTTGAGTGGTCAGATGCATGTGAACACAGTTTTTAAGAGTTGAAGCGAAGACTTACTATAGCTTTGGTATTAGCCCTTCCCAACGGATCTGGTGGATTTTTAGTGTATAAATATGCTTATGCACAGGAATTGGGTTGTGTATTGTTGCAGAATGGTCGGGTGATAGCATACGGTTCTCGGTAGCTTAAGGTGAAGGAAACCGAAACAACACGCAGCGGAATTTAAATCATTCGGCCTCCACCAAGATCGATTCGGAGAGTTGCCTGATTAGGGTTTCGAGATTTTACCTGACGTTTTCTCTGAATTTTCTGTCGTTGGTCGAGTCACAAGCAGCAACTTTTCGTTCCTGCCTCTACGGTATCCACACGAACGGATCTCACGACTCTTAAACGTCTCACGATCAGAAGCCTTAAAGAGCTTTTTAATTCCTTATAACCGAATTGCTAGCTTCGATTAAAAGGAATGTTTTTGTTTTCTGTTTTTAAAAGTGCGGCCTTGTTTTTTTTGGAAAAACATCCTTTTTATAGGCAGTAAATTTTACCCTAAAATTTACTGCCAAACAGAACTCTAATCCTACTTAGAATAGGATTAGATATATTCTTAATCCAATTCAGAATAGGATTAGATATATCCTTAATCCAATTCAGAATAGGATTAATTAAGCTCCTCATTGATCCGTTCTAAGTGTGCGACCCAATAGGTTCTCAAAACAATGGCAATGACAAAATTGTCACAGGCAATGAGCGGTATCTAGCAACACATCATTGCTACCCATGTAACGAGAATGTCAATGACTCGACATAACCTTACTCGTGATAGATGTTACCGTGTAGTTTAATCCCTTTATCCTATGATGTCTTGATTAGACACAAGTCATGGAATGTGTCACACTTGTATAGTCTAATCAGCGTTTCTTGATTCCTGAGTAGACTAATTAAACAAATAAAATCAATATCTCATATTGACTTATTCGAGCACGGCCATGCATTTCTTAGTCTCACTCTATCAAAGGGCCCAAGACATCACTCTTGTTATATAAGAGGGATAAATCCTATCTTAATCACTCAACATCCCTCTACATAGATCAAGGCATACCCAATTACTACCTTTATAGTCCATCCTGTTACGAATGACATCTAGCAGCATTAAAGTATGCAATTCTCTATGTTGGGATCTCTGATGATCTCAAGTCAAAGGATCACATACACCATCATCACTATGAGAATCGCTTATGACATTCATATAACAATCCATGTAGCGTTCTCATGGAGGGTCGATCCAGTACATAGTTCTCTAACATGTACCTATGTGATGACTTGATATCCTATATCCATGACAATGGTCATCAGTCAACCACATACTAGTCTTATCGTATCATTGTTATCCTTGTTCACAATAATACTTGACTAGGGATATTTTAAGAATAGTGTGTTATTACTATTCTAAGGACATTATTATATAAGATTATATTACGCAGTTATAAGACAAATATAATAATGAACTATGATAAATAAAATGTCATGATACATAAAAAAATGCCAAAGTCAATCATCTAATGAATGGTTCTAAGGGCATAATCCAACATAAGGAGCATGAGAAAAATTACCCAACCCATGATTTGAAGTTAGCCGCTGTAGTATTTGCACTGAAGATATGGTGACACTATCTTTATAGTGAGACTTTCCAGATCTTTACAGACCATAAGAGTCTGAAGTACTTATTCTCGTAGCAAGAGTTGAACATGACGCAGCGTAAATGGATGGAACTGCTTAAGGATTATGACTGCAAGATATTATACCACTCGGGGAAAGCGAATGTGGTGACGGATGCTTTGAGCAGGAAATACATAAGTATGGTATCCTATATGATGGTCAAGGAGCACGATTTGATAGAACAGTTCTCGAGCCTCAGTATTAGTGTGTTGCCTCTGAGAGTTATGGATTCATAGCCAGTTTCAGGATTGAGTCGGATTTGATGGGACAAATCAGAGATGCTTAGAGGACAGATAATTATTGCATCAAGGTTGCCAGTTAGATACAGTTGGGTATGCAGATAGATTTTGAGATTGGCACCGATGGGATTCTAAGGTTCAGAGGTCGAATATGTGTTCCCAGTGATCAGCAACTTAGAGATTTAATCTTGACAAAAGCCCATACCTCCAGGTGCACTCTACATTCAGGCAGTACTAGGATGTACCAAAACTTACGGAGGGTTTATTGGTGTTCAAGGATGAAGAGAGACATCAGAGAGTTTGTAGCTAGATGTCTCACATGCCAACAGGTTAAGATTGAGCACTAGAAGCCTACCGGGTTACTACAGTCTCTACTGATTCCTACATGGAAATGGGAGCATATCACGATGGACTTCATTATGGGTTTGCCCAAAACCCGGAGGAGTCACGATGCTATATGGGTGATAGTTGACAAATTGACGAAGTCCGCCCATTTCTTAGCCATCAGGTCTACAGATCCTCTCAGTGTCCTAGTTGATTTATATGTATGGGAGATAGTACGGCTACATGTTGTTCTAATGAGTATCACATTAGATAGGGATTCTTGATTTACATCCCACAATTAATAGAGATTTTAGGAGACTTTGGGATCTCGACTGAATTTCAACACAGCCTTTCATCTTCAAACTGATGGGTAGTCCAAGCGAGTGATACAAATGCTTGAGGATATTTTATGGGCATGCGCATTAGATTTTAAGGGCTCCTGGGATGACCGCTTGCCATTAGCCGAGTTTGCTTATAATACCAGTTTCCAGACGAGTATCGACATGGCACCTTATGAGGCATTATATTGCAGACGGTGTAGATCACTGATTGCTTGGGAGGAAATGGGAGATAGGAAGTTATTAGCTCCCGATCTGGTAGAGCATGCATCTAAGGATTTACAGGTTATTTGTGAGAGATTATGGATAGCTTAGAGTAAGCAAAAGAGCTATGCAGACACGAGACATCGACCATTAGAGTTTTCACAGGGTGATTATGTGTTTTTGAAAGCGTTCCCATTGAAAGGTATCATGAGATTTGGCAGGAAAGGGAAGTTGAGTCCCCGATACATTGGACCTTTTGAGATCTTAGATCGTGTTAGAGGCGTGGCATACAGATTGGCACTACCACCAGAGTTGTCATCAGTGCATAATGTATTCCATGTCTCGATGCTCAAGAGATATTATCCATATCCATCTCACGTGATCCAGCAATAGTCGTTAGAGATCCGTGAGGATATGAGCTATGTTGAAAGACAGGTTCGGATCTTGAATCAAAAGGATAAGGTTTTGCGATTTAAGACTATTCCATTGGTGAAAGTGCTCCAGCAGTACCATTCGGAGGAGGAGGTGACTTGGGAGTTAGAGAGCCTGATGCGAGAGAAGTATCCAAAGCTATTTGTATGAGTGGTCTAGATGGAATTTGGAGGACCGAATTTCCTAAGGTGGGGAGAAATGTGAGAACCAGTTATTTTATACTGTATATGTATTATAATTCATTTATTGATAAATAAATGAATTATTTCCAAATAAATTCCTAAAGTATAAGTAAATCAAGAAGTGGGCCCCACTTAGAAATTTGAGCCCAAATGAAAATATGGTGGAAATAGTGTATTCACAATGTAATGAGGATGAGGAGAAATTTTTGAAGACTTGAAATGATATTATTTTCAATAATTGGAGTTATTCGCAAACAATTCAAGAAATGACGGTTACGTCCTGAAAAGTTTTCGGTAATTGTGTTCAAAATAAGATGAATTGAGATGAAGTAAAAATCTCAAAATATTCTATATGAAAAAGGAATTTATAATAGTGGCAACAAATTTATCAAAATCAGCGGTATAAACAAAACTTTACGTGATTTACCTGGTAAATGTAAAATCATAATTTCACATTATCGGTGCACCGCAAGGCAATGAAACCAATTCCTTTCATTAAAATACATTAAATGTGATTTATTGGTACTGGAATTATAATTTTTGAGTTCATTTGCACGGTTTTTACGATTTTGGAAGCTTAATGGCAAAACCATTAATATTATAAGTAACCAGGGGCACTATGGTAATTTTTGCCCTTTCTAGAAATTTCTTCATAATTATTTTGGGTGGCTGCTGGCATTATTCATCATCCCTCCCACGAGCCATTCACGCCATTAAGAAGAAAGAAAAGAAAAACTTGCATAAATAAAAAATTAGTAAAAATTTCACTACACTCATTTGACCAAATTTATTCTTCTCTTTCTCCTCTTTCTAACCTTACCCATAGCTCATCAAATAAGTGCCAAAATAAGGAGATATGAGAACTCAATGAATTGGTCAAGGTATGGATTTTTCTATCCTTAATGTTTCCTTTAATTTTAATGGTGTAGGATGATAGATCCAAGCTTCCTTATAATGTTTCTAGCCATGGTTTTTGTTAAATTGGACAAAACAAAAATGTGTTATTTCAAGAGGGTTTCGGCCAAGAGAAGAACCTGAGGGAAATGTGTGTTTTTATGCACAAAAACTATGCCAAATTAATCACTAAGCATGGCTAAACATAAGTGTGAAGTTAGATTGTTGGAAACTCACCAAAATCACCACCTACACCATTCGGCCATAATAAGGGGACTATGATCCATGGCTGATTTTGTTGATTTGAGGGTACATTTAGATTGTAGGAGTTACAAGGAGTCTGTCGGTATGCTCGGATTTAAAATCTGACGTAAAACGAAGAAGTTATGTTATAATACCAGTAGAATTTATACTGCAAAAATATTTGTAGTGTTCAATGAGGCTGCATTTAGATATGAGCAATAGCTCAAAAATAAATACTTAATGAGCTAATAATTTTAAAGGAATTAATTACAACCTGAGATTTGCGAATATCGTGTAGTGCATCCGAAGAGCTCGATTATGCTATACAGGTAAAGGATGCGTATATGATCTGTAGTGATACTTCGAATGCATATAATTTATACAAATAATTTAGTATGAATATTTCGAGATGAATTGCATGAAAATCTATGGAAATAAGGCTGTTATGGAAAATATGAACTGTGTTTACCTTGCAGAGAGGCTAGGACAATAGCAACCGAAATGCTGTTGAAAAATTTTAGAATATTTTCTAAAAAAGTTAGAAAATATTTAATTTCATGAATTGATAATTTCCTAGTCTTGAAATTGAGGAATTTATTATTTTTCATAAAACATGAATATACTAAAAAATATTATTTAAATATTCGTGTTACGGTTTTTGATGAAAATAAGGCTTCTGAAAATTCCTCTTAGATGCTTTCCAACAAATAAAATGGTTTATGAGATGAAATGATGAAGAGTGAATATTTATAAATGATTTTCAAAATACTCACTATTTAAATTATTAAAATCCTTTATGGAATTGGTTGAAGATTTAATAAATTTCTTTATTTTCCATAAGGTGAAAAGAATACAAAAATTCTGTTCTGAGACTTCTAGGCCTCATATCATGCCGATATGTGATAGGTGATTTATGATATGTGACATGCAATATGTATGCAGTCTCGGTTAGCACCTGATTAGTGTTGATCGAGGGCTACCATAGACTATGGCCATAAGTCTGACATTACTATTATTTCCCTACGGGGTATCTTTTCTCTAGCATGATATTTTTTGGGTGATGCCTTAGTCTCTACTTTATGAAATATAAAATGACATATGATATGAGATATGTATTTAAATGACAAGAATACAAATACGCGTTTATATGAAAATGAATATGGTTTATAACAGTTAATAGTATTACATGAGTACTTTACTGTTTACAATTTATACGTGATATGTGATATGAAATTTTAAATGAGAAATATGAGTTATTTAAACTAATATTCTTTTAAAGAATATATGAATATTAGTTTATTTTACTTTAAATGCTTTATTTTTATAAAAGCGTTATTTAAATGAAGATATGAAAGGATATGAAAATGACTGGTTTCACAAGTCAATAAATTACTCTCTATAGTTGCTACTAGGTGCCGAAACACGTACGGTATTCTAAAATACCTCCCATTACTCCAACCGATTGCCTAGCTGACTATAGTATCATTCCTATACTTGTAGGAAAAATCGTGGTTTTCATGGCATATAGATTTTAGAGTATCTAATTGGTATATAATTCTTTTACTGAGCTATGGTTTGCTCACCCTATTATTTTTAACATCTACAATTTTTTTCCAGTGACTACGTGATTTGCGTCTAGGGATTATTGGCTACGCAGTTATTGCCCCAGAGCGGCGAGCTAATACCTTAGAGGTATAATCATTTATGTTATATGTTTAGACAATGTTTTACAGTACTACTATGTTGTAAATTATACAGGGAATGTAAGAAATAAATAAACATCCATTGTCTAATAAATTATTGTATATGGAGAAAGAAGAAAAGTAAGACATAGCAGAGAACCCAACCATATGAATGATGCGGAAAGTGTGTAAAAATACAGGTTTAAGATGTGACATATGAAGTAGATTAAGGCTGCACTAAACAATATAGTAGGTCTCAATGAGTTAAACATTCTTTGTAACTAAAGTGAAGTGAATTGACTGTGTTTGTGTGGTCAATTATAGCTCGAAATTCATAATCAAATACTGGTGATAACAAACGACTTAACGAGATTCCGATAGATTAGGGATATATGTAGAAGGCGTAGGGATACTACGTTGCATTAGGAATGATAAGAATGAGTTTTTACAAGATTAAACATGATGATTTGATTGAATTACGAAACTGGACTCACTATTTGTAAACTATGTTTTGTTGCAGGGCTTAAGGTTGGTAGAGCTGTTATACTACCGAATTTTCTAGAATAAGTATTAAACTTCCAAAAATCATCATTTACAATATTTTGGAAATAGATAATGAAAAGAAAATGCGATTTGGGTTCATAACTTCCAAAATTTCTTAATTACACACAAATTTTGTAACTTAGTTTCCAAAGGAATTTAATAATTTTTACACGTCTTTTGATATATTCATGTTTACATGTTACTATTATACGTAAATAAAATATTTTGAACATCGATTATTGAACTGAGAATATTTGGCAAATTTTATTTTTCAAGTATAATAATTTTTTGATTCTAATGCTTTTATGGACTGTCTGAATATATGAATTACTGAATTGATCTCTGTAAACCCTTCTGAAATGATTTATGAACTGTTTTGAGACTGTTGGCCACACAGCTACCTATTGGCACATGCTTCCATTACTATTATTATTGATTACTATTGTTGATAGACCTTGGTCACGTCTTCTGTGCCACAGCTATCACTTGACTCGTGTACTCTGTGGACCCTTTCTGACTATAGCTATATGTCGCTATTACTGTTATTGCATGAGTCTATTGAATGATGCCTTGTCTCTGCTGTATAGTTTTTACTAGGGTGGCAAATTCTTGGTATTCCAAGCACTCCCAGACTTTATTGATTTTTGTTTTAGGCTGTTGACTTAATATGTTTTTCCATTTTGGTATGAATTACTGATGTTGATTATGACATTGTTTACAGAGGGTTTAGAAACTAGTTTTTGCATGATTTATGAATTGCATAATTGAAAGTTATTTCTGAATACTTACTGAACTAGATTTGTGTCTGAATAAACATTAAAAAACTCCCTATTGTTGGAATTAGATATTGGGACAGGTGAAGTGCTTTAAAGCATCCTTCTATTTTTAACTTGGTTATCTAAACCACTATAATATCTTTTTCGACATTGTGCCAAGAATGTGTAATCATGGATTTTTGTGTGAAAAAGCATCTTTTAATATACTTGCATATAGTTATGCGTCACTTCCCTTATTTTCCTTCCAAATAATTTGTAGTTCTCTATGTCACTTGGGAGGACTTTTGTTTTGGGTGTTCCTCAAGTGGTTTTCAGTATCTGTTGAGGTATATGACTTTTTTTATATATTCAAACTATGTATGTATAGTACTACTTCTATGTAAAACGAAATTTGGGATGTAAACCGAACTTAAAGTATTGGACATAGAAATGAAATTGTTGTATATTTATAAATATTTATTTGGATTATTGTGAGTAGAAAATGGATTACTTTAAGTATAATGAGGACATTGCAGACAGCCCAACCGAATATAAAGAATAAGTATTGTCTCAGGCATAATTCGATACGTGATATTTAACCAACAAGTGATTGGAAGAAGTGGAAGTGAACTTTTTCTCCAGGTATTTGGACAAGGTTTGAATTCTGAAGTCTTCACTATTTGGAAGACTTTATCATTTATCATTTTCGGCCCGAACATGATTATTATCAAACCATAAAATGGATGAAAATACATGTACTTACAAAAAAAAGTAACTAATTAATATTCTTGTTTCTTTTAGCTGCAACCTCGGCTTTTGGATCTTAATTTTCTTCAACTTTTGCTCTTATCATTAGCAAAAGCTTATCCCACTTTAATTTCTTGAAAAGCAAAAACAATTGAAAGTAATAACTGAATTTTAAGAACAGTGTGGAAAATAAATTTTGAGATTAATTTAGGTTATGATCATTTTAAAAAATAAATTTTTAAATATCATTATATTATTTGAAAGAATTGTAATTAGTATCCTAAACTAAATTTCATCAAATAGTTTATCATTAACTTAATTAACTCATATTAATTATGACCAAAATAAATAATTGGCTTCTAATACACACACACACAAAGAAAAATTAAATCTTATCATAAAATAAAATAAAAAAGAAGACAGATAAAAAAAAAGGGGGGGATCGAAAGCAATTTTATTTTCAATCTAAAGGATTGAAACTAACTTTTAAAATCACTTTCCAATTAAAACTAAAATTTTTCAAAATAAATGAAAAAAGTCCACATAAGTTTGACTTATTAGTTGTTATCTTTTTTATGAGGTTTAAAGTCCAAAGTTTGAATCTTCATTCTCTTTTTATACAATGAACCAAAAAATTAAAAAAAATAAAAATTTGATAAAATAATTTATTAAAAGTAATAAAATATTTTTTATTAAATTTGGAATTAAGAAATTTGAGAGTTTATATATGCAGTATTAATCATATTTTTGAAAATAATTCTTTTTTTATTTTTTATGAATACTTAGAAATTCATTTTTGAAATCATCTTAATATAATTTAAGTTCATAAATTTTTATCAAGCAGTTAGAAACTTTTTGTTTCAATAATAGAAATTGTAAATCTTTTTAATATAATTTAAAATCTTAAATTTTCAGAACGAGATTCAAACTTTTTATTTCGATAATAGAGATGGCCAATTATCCTATTGTCCTTTTGTTTCAATAATAAAGGTTGTGGACGACGACGTTTAAGTCATCGGGGGTAATGGTACTATGTACTCCACAAGTCCAAGGTTGTAATTTATGAACCTTATAATCATAGAGATGTGACTCTTCAAAAGCAATAATTCGTATCCCAATAACCACTTATAATTATAGAAATTTGTCAACCTTTTGATACGAAGGGTGAAAGTAATTGACAAAGAGAATACAACTTTTTGATAAATATTAATTGAATAATAATGCAATTTTATTAAAACATAAACAGCTTAAAAATATAAACAATATAAACACTAGATTGTAGGCCTGCGCTTCGCAGCGGGTTTTTGGCATTAATTTAGACATGTTTTTCTCATCTAACATGCTTTGAAATATACAAACATAAATCTTTACTGAAGTTGAGAGGTTTGGATAAGGACCACTGTTTCACAACTTCTCCAAATCCTAAGAGCAGGAAATAGAAATAGAAATAGAAATAGAAATGCAAGTTAAACATGTTTTTTTGTTCAAATCAACAAAGAACAGGAACTTAAATGTTCCTAAAAATCCCAAATTAGGGACAACAATAAATTGTGATTTTGAAGATCAGTGGTTGAATTTGCACAAATAGACAACAATTGCCAATTATAATACTTTTGTCGATATCGAATTGTTTTAAACCAACTGAAAGATGGCTGGTGTAAATGTATTGGAGGATGATTGAGTATTTGCTAAAATATTTTGATTTTATACTTGATCTACGTACTGCTTATATGTGAATATAACTTCAACCAAGTGTTTTGGCAAATGTTTCTTAAAAAAATTTTCAAAAATATTAAGAGTTAAGAAAAAAAATAAGTAGAATAAAGCATTAAATCATTTAAAATTTTGAAAACATTGCCAATACGCAAGATATTACTAATATGCAGGATGTTTATGTATTAGTTTTTGTCACTATTCAACCAAATCCCTAGATGTTTGGTTACAAATTCAATGAAGAAATTTGGCTTTAAGCCAATGTCATCATATGTAGTGTATTATGAGAAGGTACTATCATCAATTATTATGATTTAGCAATGTTTTACTTAGACTTGCATTGAATGCTATATGACAAAAAAGTTCATTCTTAAGCATGGGAGGAAAAGCATCTAACTAGAAGTGGCAAACGGGCGAGTTCGGGCAAATTCCAAGCGGATTCGGGTTTTTTCGATTTCAGATTTTTTTCGATCTCAGGTACTTTTGGTTTCGAGTTTTTTCTGTTTTAGATTTTTTCAGGTTCGATTATTTGTTGTTTGGGTCTGGTTTTAATCAGACGGGCTTAGCGGGTTTAGTCAAATTATTTTAAAATTTTATAAATTATAAATATTTTTATAATTTTGAATGTAATAATTAATTTAATTTTATATAGTTAAATAAAAATATAATAGAAATGCCAAATTAAAGTTAAAATTTAATAAATATTTATATAAATATAAATTTTTACATTTTAATGTTTTTATTACTTGACAATTATTATTTGTTTTTTAATTTCTTGTGATATTCACATTTGTTATAAAATATATAATTATAAATTAATAATTATATAAAAAATTATTTTTTAAGTGAGCTATATATATAATATATATATATATATATATATATATATATATATATATAAAGTAAAACTAAAAGAAAGTGAAAATCCAAAAGTATTAGCTATACAAATAAATAACTAACAAATTATAAATAAATCACACTAAACAATTAAACATTTATATAAATAGTTTTATACTTTTAACAATAACTTATTAGGTTATTGTATTTTTTGGGTCAACATTGGGCTATTGGAATTTAGACATTCTTAGTTCAATATATATTTTTTTACTTTGTTTTATTAGCTTTTTTAATAATTATATTATATTTTTAATAAAATTTTAAATTTTTAAGAATTTTTTTACATTTATTTTGTCTTTTAAATATCAATATAATTAGTAATTAAATTAAATCTAACCGCATAACTTGTTAACTAATTGTTCAATTATAATATTAAACATAAAATTATAGTATACATTAAAAAAAATACTTAATATTATGAATAATTGGTCAGTTAATTACCTCAATTTTATATTTATTTTGTTTTTGGTTTGTACATAAATTATAATATAATATTATTATATTAAATATAATTGTACTCGTACACAATAATTAACCAAATATCTCATTAAAAATTTAGAAAGTTAAATTAAATAAGTTATATACACCAATTAACATTATATTATAAATAATAACATTTGATATAATTATATCATATACAGTTATACATCAATTGAATATTAATTTTTTCATGTTCACATTAACATAATAATAGTAGATATACAGCAATTGATCGAATATCTAATTAAAATATTAAATAGTACATATTACTAAATTAATTAATATAATGCTAGTTACTTAAATGTAATTAATAAAAATATCAATAAAGTATAAAAACAAATTTTATTAAAATTACCACTTACACAGTAATACTACTCTAATATATTATTAAAATACACTTTAATTTATTATTAGAATTATTATTTTTATTCATACTTTAATTTTACATTTAATAGACAATAAATAAATTATTTTTAATAAATACTTAATTCTATCAAAATAAAACTTACACAATAAGAGATTACATAATTTATTCTTAAAATATTATTATAATATAATATACAAATCATTATTATAAGATACCAAATTGGTTTATTCATCTATAAGATTATTATAATATAATAAATAATTAATTACCACTAGCTTGATTTGTTAATGTCTTTTGTTTTAAGGCTAAAATAAAATTACCACTAGCTTGATTTATAATTTTCTCTTTCAATGATGTCCAAGCTTATAAAAAAAATTGTACTTATTTTGTTTAATTTAATTACTTAACTTTTTCTAATATTAAAAACTTGAATTTTAGTTTTAAGATTAGGTTTTCTTTAATCTAAATTCAATATCTTTCTATATTTAAAACTTTAAGAAAATATAATATAAATTTAATTTTATTAAAAATATTTTTAATGTGTTGCACAAAATATCAAATTCAAAGTTTCAAACAAATATTAAAATTCTATAATTTTTTTATATATTTGATCTATTATAGTATTAAAATTAAAATTTTATTATAAAATAAAAATAATAAGATGTTAAAATGATTTTTATAATAAAATAAAATGTTAAATTAATAATATATTTATTATTATAAATGCAATAAGTATGATATTAAAAATTATTTGATATCATATATTATGGTGTTTTAATTTAATTTAATTTAAAAGATTCAATATTTATTTTGCTGGTAATACATAATTGATAAAAATTGTATAATAAATAATAATTGTTTTCAAAATTTTAAACTTTTTAATTAAAAAAGTGTATCAATTATTTATTTATTTTTAAATAATAATTATATAATTATAATTCGGGTTTTCTCGGGTTATAAATTCTATTTTTCGGGTTTCAGGTCGGAACGATTTCAGTTTCGGATCGTATCGGGCTCGAATTCTTTGGGAATTGTATGAGGCCTGATCCTTCAATGGCTACTAGCATCGAGGCTTGTGACTTAGTGAGTGGGGTATAATTAGTATATCTTAATCTAAGAGCCTTTTTGGATTTGCTTGACTGATTAGCAAACCCACCAGAGGATTCTCTCCCTCGCTTCATCCCTTCCTTCTGCTCCCATATCGATATCATCTTCATCACTTCCTCCTGAGTAATGTACTTATTTGCTTTGGAAAATAAGTCTGAAATCGTAGTAGGTTGATCTAATGATAGGGACTCTTGCAACTTTTTAGACTTAGTTCCCTGTAACATTACTGCCACTGCTACCCCCACTTGCAAGTCTCGAACTTCTAATGTGGCATTCCGAAATCGATCACATAACTTTTCAGTGACTCCTTACTTCCCTGTTTGAGTGTGAGCAAGTAAGTTGGCTCTTTCTTCCTCTAACTATTAACAACAAACGCCTTCAGAAATTCACTCCGCAACTAATCAAAAGAAGTGATAGACCCCTCGGGCAGAGTATTGAACCACTTCATCGCGTGTTTTGTCAAGATAAGTGAGAAAGCCCTGCACATTATTTCATCTTCGCATCCATGAAGCAACATCAATGCTTCATAATTCTACATATGATCATATAGGTTTGTTTTTCCTACATACACAGTCATTTGTGGCATTTTGAATTTCAAGGGCAAAGGTTTTTCCATTATGGTTGCACTAAATGGTACTCACCTCTTTTGACTTTCTTCTATCGACACTAACTTTTTTTCCTCCAATACCTGCTTATCATCTTTTTCGTATCAACCATAGGAGCAAGTTGATTTCTTCCTCTTTCTGTGTGAGATAAGTTAGGTTGATCATCAACAACTACCTCTTTCCCCTTGCCTTGCAAGGCTTAACCCTGCATCATTTGTGTATTCCAAGTGGGGTCAACTTCTAACCTAGTCCACCAATCGCTTTCTCCCCTGTAAGCAAGTTGTGTTTGTCCCAATCTGGTGTTTCCAACACCTCTTACACCTTGTATTGGTCCAGGTTCAATTTGTTGATCAAAGAGATTTGATAGGCTCCAATGCAACGTAGAGGACCCTGCTACAGCATACACATTCTGCTACCTTTGAAACCCTACCACAGGACTCACACCTGTCGCACTTGCTCATCTTCCCTTTATGGTGAGCCTGCCGCAGACTACATACTCCGTCTCCTATGTGACCCTGTCACAACTTGCAAATCCAGTCTCTTGGGTGACCTTGCCACCACTCGCACATCTTATGACCCTACTGCAGCCTGCATATCTATCCCTACAGTAGCCCTGCCACAGCATGCACACCTTGTCCTACGACTTCTTGCGGTAGCCTCCCTTAACTCGTTTCCCTTACAAGATTCTGCACAGCTTATGGTAAATTCAGTTGAGGATCCACCATAGCTCGCAACACATGCGTTGTCTCTTCACTTTGCCTCTTCAAAACCTCAAACTCTACTAATGATATTATCGTTCTAGTTTCCTCCCTATTCTTCTAAGTTTTTTATTGAGGCTGCGATTCAGGAGAACTCACAGAATTCTCATCACTACTATCTCTAACCGTTGTTGATCTTGTTCTCACCATCTTTGAAATAACTAGCTTTTTATATCGTTTC
This sequence comes from Heritiera littoralis, assembly GCA_031772115.1. Classification (NCBI taxonomy): domain Eukaryota; kingdom Viridiplantae; phylum Streptophyta; class Magnoliopsida; order Malvales; family Malvaceae; genus Heritiera; species Heritiera littoralis. The sequence goes on along the minus strand of JAPDPK010000192.1, from coordinate 51,681 downwards.
CCACAAATGGCGCCAATTATTGTTGCATAAGACAACGATTATCTGATGCTAACATAGATTGCTTATTCCCTCTTCCCTCGTGGCACTAAGAACTCTGCAAGAAAAAAAAAGTCAAAGAGACACAGGAGGTGGTTTCTTGCGTAGGCACTCCGATGCTTAAGTCAGTAAAAGAATTCTTTAGAGTCTTTGTAAGTAGAAAAGTAGAACTTAGATATTACGATAGTACCTGTGACCTATTTATAGTTAAACAATTTACCTTTATTGCTGTAGTAATTACCAAAGGATAAATTTATCTTTTAGCATGAAAAGAAGGATTGTGTGTCAGCTTGGAGGTAGGGAACCTCCCGCCACGCGTAGCTGAATTCCACTAAGCAAGAGGCTTCCTGCTGCCACAAGAGGCAATCTCTTGCTACATAGGAGGCCATTTACCGCTAGGTGAGAGAGTATCCTCTACCCTACAGGAGGCTGTCTCTAACTAAGCGGGAGGCCTTTCCCTGCCATGTGGCTAAATTTCATTGGGCCACGTGGCCTATGCGGATGTTTATTTTAGGCCAATTGGGCTTAGTTCACTAAGGTTGGGCCTTTCCTATGTCAATTTGAAACGCATGTAATTAGTATCCCAAACAAACTTTCATCAAATACTTTATCAGTAATTTAATTAACCCATATTAATTACGATCAAAATAAATAATTGATATAAATATATATAAATACAAAGAAAAATTAAATATTATCATTAAAAAATATAAAAAAGAAGACAAATAAACAACCTTGATCAAAAGCAATTTTATTTTCAATCTAAAGGATTTGAAACTAACTTTTAAAATCACTTTTCAATTAAAACTAAAATTTTTCAAAAAACCTATAAAAAAAAAACAATTTAAGCTTAACTTGTTTGTTGTTATCTTTTTTAAGAGGCTTAAGGTCCGCAGTTTGAATCACTCTTCTCTCTTTATACAATGAACCAAAAAAATTAAAAAAAATAAAAATTTGATAAAATAATTTATTAAAAAAGTGATAAAATATTTTTTATTAAATTTAGAATTAAGATATTTGAGAGTGTATGTATACAATATTATTCATATTTTTAAAAAATAATTATTTTTTATTTTTTATGAATACTTAAAATTTCACTTTTTAAAATCATCTTAATAAAATTTAAATTCATAAATTTTTATCAAGCACTTAGAAACTTTTTGTTTCAATAATAGAATTAATAAATCATTTTAATATAATTTATACTCATAAATTTTCAAAACGAAATTCAAACTTTTTTTTCAATAATAGAAATAATAAGTCTTTTTAATATAATTTAAACTCATAAATTTTGAGGACGAGATTCAATCTTTTTGTTTCAATAATAGAGATAGCAAATCATCCCAATGTCTTTTCCCTTCAATAATGGAGGTGGTGGACAACCACCTTCTACATCATCAGCAGTAATGGTACTCTCAAACACAGAATCAACGGTAGAGTACATTTTCAACAAGCAAAAAAATCTTAGACAAAAAGTTGCCGTTGTACCACCAATAAGAGAAGGAAAAATAATGGGAAAAATGGAGCTAGTGTTCATCCCGGCTAGGGGTGTAAACGATACACTGGTGCTCATAAGCTATTCGGGCTTGGCTCGAACAAAACTCGAATTCGGCTTGATTTTTGTCCAGTCGAGCTCGAGCTCTAGCTACTTGGGCTATCGAACGAGCCGAGTTCGAGTAGCAAAATACTTGGCTCGAGTAGCTCGTGAGCCTAATCGAGCTTTTTAATAGTTTAATATATTTTTATTTTATTTATATTATTATTTATTTATATTTTCAAAAAATTTAAAAATTATCTATTTCAAAACCCTAAAGGCTAAGGCAGCTTATTTTTTTAGGTTTTTCATTTTCAAACAAAGGCTCATTTCCTTTCAATTCTCCCAATGTCGTCGCACACCTCATCCTTGAGCCATCCCTAACCAGACCCTTCCGGCGACCGGCACAAGCGCGACCCACACCACCCTTTCTCTAACTCTCCGGTGGCGTGTTGCTAGTCTCAGAGTCAGAAGACCACATCTCATGGCGCACTTAACTAGCAACCCAAACCAAAGACCAATCTGCCTTCACTCTCCGACGTGACTCTCCAATGACCCCTCTCTCTCACGACTTAGACCAACATCTCACGACCCATACCACCCTCTCTCTAACTCTCCAGCAGCATCACTCAATGTCTCAAAGCATCTCACGACATGCGGGATGCAGACTAGATCTACCTTCACTTCGGTGACCCCTCTCTCTCACGACTCAGACCAAACCACATCTCACCACCCAGACCAAATCCGATGACCCAAGCCACTTCGCTAGTGAAAACCCTCTTCTTTTGGTAACTGACATTATTCGGCTGACATAATTTCTTCATTTTGCTTTGCTTGAAGATGAAATCGAGAGAGCTTAGTAAAGAGAAGAATATTTAAAATGAAAATGAGAAAGTTTGAAGATTTATCTTTGTTCTTTGTTCTATTTGGTATATATCTTCTGCTCATTAGATGATTTCAAGAGAGATCTAGATCATTTCATTTGCTTGTTTGATGTTAGGGTCGTTTCATTTACTTGTTTGAGCATTCAGGACAACAAAAAACAGCCATAATCTTTGATGTATATGTTTGCTGTGTGATGAATATATGAGTAAGATAAACAACTCGAACAGTCGAGCTTAATTGTTGAGCTTGAACAGTCAAGCCTAATTGGGCGAGCTCCAGTAGCTTGTTTTTAATCTCGAGTCAAGCTCGAGCTAAAAAAATAATGCTTGACCAAGCTCGAGCCGAGTATCGAGTGCCGAGTTTCCTAGTCGAGCTCAAGCACCTCACTATATCGGCTCAGCTGAGCTCAATTACACCCTTAATCCCGACAGCAGGCATCGGCCACCTCGTCTCCATTATTGAGTTTGCAAAGTGATTGCTAGATCGAGATGATCGTTTCTCAGTCACAGTCCTAACTATAGACCTATTTAAGATACCAAAGTTCTAAACAAACATTGGATCACTTGTTGCCTCTGATGCTCAACTGTGATTTTTCAATTTTCCCCCATAAAAAAAAAGGACTATAAGTGCCGATAAAAGACCAATGAACTGTCGGTAAAAACCTTTCTAGCAGTTTGTTGATCGCCGGCCAGGTGAATGTCCGTAAAAATTTGCCAGCTGTCAGGTACCTCAAGGTCGATAAAGATTCAGTAATTTTCGGCATGACTTTTTTTGGCGCTTTTAAATGCCTTTAAAAATATAAGGCTTCTACCGACACTTTAAAGTGCCAGCCAAATTCTTATTTGAAATTTAAAATTTTTATTTTTATTAAATTTAAATTTAAATGCTTTTACCTGACTTTAAAGTACCAGTAAAAGTCTTGTTTCAAATTTAAAATTTTTATATTTATTGAATTTAATTTTAAATTTAAAATTTTTACTAATTTAATTATTAAATTAATAAATTTTTTATCATTTCTTTTTTTAATCAGATAAAAATATATGGTGATGTTTGCTTTTGACTGCTTAAATAAAAAATTACAATTCAACAAAATATTAAAATAAAAGAATTCAACAAAATTTTATTATTATAAAATAAAAGTAGATAATGTTACAAAAATTGTCAAACAAAATAAAAGCTAAACATTACACCTTCCAAATATGATGACGTTAACCATAATCAACATTGTTAAAATACAAAAAAATATGATAAATAATGTCAAAAAAGTGAACAATCTGTAAGTTCATAAAAAGCCCATCATTTATTCTTAATGCAAACCTAAATGATTTCTAATTCTCAACCATCATCATTTATTCAAAGTTCAAGGACAAAAAACCTACTGCCACTGCCATTGTTGGGAGCCAAGGCACTAGTGAGCCTCATAACGATGATAACTAGAGAAACCTGTACAATTCAAATGCACAGAAAAAGAATGATTAGTTTTAATCTCCAAGTTAATTAGGTACAGAAACAAACATAGGAGCCTATGAAGCATTGAAGTCTTTTTCTCTGATCTTTGTTTTCTCTTGAAAATTACTCTCAGAGGTAGTTAAGAACAGAGTAATTTAAAATTTTAAGAAACAAGTTTATGATCACATATTATAGCAAGCTCCATTAACTTCAAACACATCAATCTGCAATTGCATTGATTATCAGAGAGAGTTGGAATTTAACAGAGAGTAGTTGCTTCAATTTGTCAATTTCACGCTGCAACCTCCTAGAATAGTAGCTTTCTTCAGCAATAACAAAATCCGATATAGACATTATAATGAATCTATTTGAATGCTAAAAATCTTAAAATCTAAACAAATTATTTTTTGAACTTTAGAAACTCCAATTTTACGGCTCACAAAAGTTATAAGCAAGCAGTAGCTAATCAAGGCTCATGTAAACTAATTTACTTGGCTTCCTCTACATTATCAAATTTTATCATGTGGCTACACTATAGCCGCTATAGTGCACATTCTCCAGTGCAAAAAGTTGAACAAAAGGAAGCTGTGCTTCCACAGCAATTGAAAACAGAACGAAGCAAATATGTCATTTAGTAGAGCCCAGTTGAAATCTATCAATAGATTTAACACAAAACCTAAACTGCTCTATTAGCAAAAGATGTACTTAAGTGATAACAATTAAAATTTAGTTGTTATCTTTTGTACCACCTTAATTTTTTCATGTTCTTGCCAAGGCTGCAAGTGATAAAGCTCTTATGAAGACAATTTCCATCAAATCTAAACAAATTTCACCAGCTCCACAAGTAAGTATTTCTTCAATTCACAAGACAAATTATCAATCAAATTGTTAAAATAAATTTACTATAATTTGAAATACTTTTAATTTATAGATCTTTACTCCAGTATATAAAAATAAAGTGCGAGTGAAGAGAAGCATTAAAGAAAAAGGAATACCTCATCTTTGACTCTGCATATTCCATTTTCGAAGCACTCCTAGCAGATCTCACTGTTCTGCTATCAGCTCTGCTTTTTTTCTTTTTATCTGTAACGAAAAAATATAAGAATGAACAAAGACACAAAAATATGACCATGTTTATCAAAACTTTGTATGGACCTATATTTTCAGAACTTTGTACGGACCTATAGTTTTAGTCAGTCTAAAGCATGTGCTCTGTTGGTGGTTACATCTACCATATAGTGTTCAGAGTTAGAAATATGACCATGGATTCCATCATAAGGGTTAAAAATAAATATTTGCAAAGCAAAAAGATTAAGTCCAAACATCAAAACACCATGTTTGCTCCTTACATTTTATATTAAAATGTAAATAATAAAAAGCATAACCCAGCCATATATATACTTTGAAGACTTAAACAATTTATTAAACTAAAAATGAATTAATCTATTTAACAATTAAAACTAAATATTATAAAAGCAAGAAACAACTCCCTAGCCATGTGATTTCACTTTGACTCATGCAAAGCCACGTTATTCTCCACTGTAGAACCCACTGTTGCAGTTCTATTATGAACAATTCATGGGTTTAGCCAATATCTTCTGTGCACTAGCCTTAGGTTCTGCAGCAAACAAAGGCTTCCCTACTCAGCAACTTCAAATTTAAGTTTCAATTTTGGATTAACTTCACATAGCAAGTAACACCTCCTGTAAAAGATACCAGGAACAGAAAATCAATAGAAAATAAAGATTAACCAAAATCAACTCAAAGTACATCAAATTGAAGTAAAGAAAACTGAAAGAAGCCATAGGAACTTCTTCTCCACTATCAGCTATCAACGGAAGCAAACAGAATTAGTAGGAATCAGTCCCATTGCATCAGTTTCAGGCTTCAATGCTTCAAGCCATAGCAGGACCAAATGCAATGTGAGATCCAGGAAAATGGCAACAGTTTGTTTCTAAAACAATTTAGGGATAAATTATATAATTAAACTCATGATAATTCTATAATTTATAGAATTATTACCAAGAAGATGATAGATGCATGTAAAAAGTTGAGGACGTAGTTTAATCAGGTTTACTTACTTACATCACACATTTGTTTCTAGGAAGCATCTGTAGGACTGCTTTGCGTATGACTTCTGTAGGATCTTCAACTAGTTAAAAAAAGACATCATATTGAGTTTCAACAAAGAGCCAAACTTCATGGTGACGCAATAGTAGGATGGTGTTCAGTACAGACCATCTAACCTGCGAATCTGCTTTCTTTTGGGTGAATCCCAAGCCTTTGAGCGATATATCCAACCGCTCCATAACCAGAAAGTTCAATTAGTATTGAAACTCCTGCAGCTTGATTTTCAATCTACAAATAAAAGTTGAGCAGATGAACTCGGTACCTTGTTTATATCAGCAAGGCCTCCCTCAGCATACCCGTATAACAGATACTCAGTTGCCACACCTGCTAGTGCTATGCATGAGAATCAATTCAGTGTCTGGTTAAGAAATATTCTCACCATAAGAGTTCCTTTCATTGTTTTTTGAGGCTGTCTGAAATCAAATTACGTGAATTCATTCCAGTTACACACAAGAAATGTATTACTAGCAGTTAATTAGCAAGCAAAAAATAGATACTAGATATTAACTATAAAAAAAATTTTAGATCAAAATATAAACGTCGTAGGAAGTAACTAGTAGAGATAGGCTAGGAACTAAAATATAATTAATACTTGTGTACTCAAACCCAAACATTTTCACTGAAAAGTTTTCTTGTGAGTGAACTATCAGAGTGGGGTGTATGAAAATATACTTGAACTCAATTCACTAAATTTGAGTTTGACTTAATAATGATCGAATCCAAGATCCAAGATTTCCACCGGATCCTTCTTGTTCTTCAGGTGATCTCGGACCCATTGGATTACATGTTGACCGTCAGGGAATGATGGGTCTATAGGTTTTTTCCCTGTTATGATCTCCAGCAGGACTACTCCATAGCTATAAACGTCGCTCTTTTCTGTGATCTTTAACATGCATGCATACTCTGCACGAATCATTTAGAAGTTAAGTAACCAATTATTCCGTTAAATAAACAAAGATTTTCAAGTCTTTCTCAATACAGTATTCTATGGGGAATGACAAATCAAATAAAACAGGAAAAAGGATGTAATGCATGATAGCATCGTTAAAAAGCAAATAAACAGGGGCAGCTGAGACAGAACAGTGCAATGTTAACTGCTACTGCATTAGACTAAACGACAATCCAAAATTTAAGATTAAAGGAAAACCCAAAAAAAATGAAACACGAATATACCCATGATTCCAAACCACTCATTCATCAAGAACATTTTGGATAGTTAAATTAATTAGCAATAATATGTGAGCAAAAAAGTCAACAAAACAGGACCACTGCAAACTCACATAAAATTCTAAAACATTCTTCAATGTTCTCTTCGCAGCATGTTTACTCATCTAAGCACACCCTTTATTTTTCAGTTCAAAACATCCATACACACAAAAAAATGTAGCAGCACAATAAAATACGGCAATGACCTCTAACATTCATGTTTTGAGCAAGAAATTGATAAATCGAACTTACCTCAGGTAAAGGACCGAAGAATAGAGAGACGACCGGAGTAGACGATCGATGGAGCGAGAGACAATTGGAAGCCACAGATTAAGAGGAGATTAGACGAGACGAGTAAAGAACAGAAAACAAAAATTAAAAAAAAAAAGGAAGTGAGAACCGAGAGTTGAGATGATCGATGGAAAGAAGAGGAGAATATGAGAGCTGAGAGCGATTTTAAAGCAAAGCTGATGATGAGGATGTGTGAGGAAAGGCTGATTTGAGATGAAAAAAGAAGGAAAATATTTAAAGAAACTAAAATCTAGTTATCACGAGTGTCGATAAAGTATTGGTTAACAATGGCACTTACGTTTCAACCGGCAAAAATCTGCTAAAAGAATGAAAGCACCGGCGGTTTCTAAAACCGCCTGTACAATAAAGATCTGAATTTTGTAGTGTCCTCAAATTGAAGTTGATCCCTGAGCATTACCGAAAACCCACTTATATTTCTATTTGAAATTTTGGAGAGTCGCAAGTTGAACATCAAAGGGTATATCATCAATCACGTTTCACCAAACTATACTGTCGCCTGTGGGGGCTGTTGTCGATGCATTTACCACTCCTATGATTGATGCGGCCAATGAACATGGCCTCCCTTTTTTCTTTTTTACACTTCCGGTGCAGCCTGTCTCGGATTCAATTTATACGCAGTTACTCGATATGATCAAGTTGGTTGGGCGTTTCAAGCTTCCTAACCAAATAGCTTGACATGCACATGAAGTTGCAGCCACAAATTCAAGTTCTATGGTAAGCAAAAATACAATTAGCTACTTCTTTGATAACCATGAAACAACACAAGAACCATCAAAAAGACATACTCGAAAGTGCTCTTTCTATCATCTATATCTACTGCACACTCCTATTTGTGAAGCCAACTAAATCTACTTGTCCTCCTTTCTGTAAAACCATCCAAAATCCATAGTACCTTGCAAATATTTTAGTACCTTGCAAATATCTTAGAATCCTCTTCGCAACTTACAAATGCAACTCCTTTAGATGTTCCACATATCTGCCAACCAACTTACCCCATGCATTATATCAGATCGTGTTGCAGTCAAAAAAAATTAAGCTTCCTACAACTTGTAAAAAATGTTGTCAACAATTTTCCCTTTGGATTTTTTACAAGCTACAAGCCCTTCTCAACAGGAATTGTAACAGAATTGCAATTATTCATGTAAAACTTGTCTAAAACATGTTTCGGCAAACAAATATTCTAGCAGTAGATTGTGGACGACGACTTCTACTGATACTACTTCACAAGTTCCGAGGTTGTACTTTGTGAACCTTATAATCATAGAGATGTTACTTTTCGAAAGCAATAATTCGTATAACAATAGTAACTTATAATTATAGAAATTGATCAACCTTTTGATGCCAAGGGTGAAAATAATTGACAAATAGAATAAAACTTTTTGATGAATGTTAATTGAATAATAATGCAATTTTATTAAGACATAAACGGCTTAGAAATATAAACAGTATAAACTTAGGAAGGAGGCTTCAAAAAATTGCCATGAACTCATAACACATTATAGCTTCTCTATAAGCACTCCGCTATGGCTCCCAAGGAATTCTGTCCCCCCTTGTATGAAAAAGTTGCTCGTAAAAACACTATCCAAAGAGCATTGGATATCACTCTCTTGTTCCTTCTAGTTTCCATCCTATTTTATCGGCTCCTTTCTCTTAAAAGCCATGGATTTGTCTGGCTTCTTGCTTTCGTATGCGAGTCATGGTTCACTTTCAATTGGGTTCTCGTTGTCAACAACAAATGGAGTCCTGTTGAATTCAAAACATATCCAGAAAACCTTGAACAGAGGTCCATATGATCACTATCATCTTTCTGTTAGTTATTCTTTACTTAATTAATTAATTTGTTCATATATTTTGTTGTCAGATTTCCGGAGCTTCCCCCTGTGGACATGTTTGTTACAACTGCAGACCCTGTGCTAGAGCCGCCTATTATAACTGTAAACACCGTTCTTTCTTTGTTGGCGGTTGATTATCCAGCTGATAAGCTTGCTTGCTATTTATCCGACGACGGCTGCTCTCCTCTCACCTTTTACTCTCTGGTTGAAGCATCTAAATTTGCCAAGCTTTGGGTCCCATTTTGTAAGAAGCACAAAATTCAAGTCAGGGCTCCCTTTAGATACTTCTTGGATGATCCTATATCCTGCTGTGCAAATTCTGAGTTCAAACAAGATTGGAAAAAGATGAAGGTGCGTAATACCAAAGTTGGGTTAGAAAGAAAACAATAAGGCAGATTTTATTTGAGTTTAATCTCTTCTTCCAAAGATCTTAAGAGCAGGAAAATTAACTGTAATATTTTACCGTCTAATTAGCAATTGGGCAGCTATCGACATTTAATTTGTCTTAATTTGTTGCGTGTAGGCTGAGTACGAGCACCTTAGCCTAAAATAGAAGCAGCAGGCCGAAAATCCGTTCCATGTGATCTAACTGATGAGTTTGCTGTTTTCTCCAAGGTTGAAGGCAACAACCATCCAACGATTATCAAGGTAAGTATTACAGTTTTAATGAAGTCATATTCTTTACTATAATAGGTCTTTTTAATGGGAACATCTACGTGCAATCACATGGGGTTATGTTATCTCATCGTTTGAAGCTTTTTTGTTTTGTTTGAACTTTTCCTATGTTTCAAGGGTGGTTGGGTGATGTTTTAAACAGGGTACAACAACAAACAAAAATGAAGTGACGATTATTTCATAAAAATAAACTAGTACATTACTGTTAAATCAATTATGGTTGGTTCTTTTGTTTGGAAAAACAGTGTAGAGTGTCAGGGTTGATGACGAATGCGCCCTTCATACTAAACGTAGACTGTGATATGTTTGTCAACAATCCACAAGTTGTTCGTCAAGCAATGTGTCAGCTTCTCGGTTCGGAGAGTGAAAGAGAAATTGCGTTTGTTCAATATCTTCAACGTTTCTATGATGGTCCCAACGATGATCCTTATGGAAATCAATTTGAGGTTAATTATGAAGTGAGTTATTCCTCTCTCTCTCTGTCTTCTGATCTTCTCCTTTCCTTTTTGGAATTGCTTTATTATGCGTTGCTTTCAAATGCTGTGTTAGTATATGGGCCGTGGCATAGCGGGAATCCAAGGACCATTCTATAGCGGAACAGGATGTTTTCATAGAAGAAAATTTGTCTATGGTCAATGGCCTGATAACGCAAAAAATCAGAGAAAAAATCATACATCAACTAAAGGTATACGTTTGATGAATATTTTATTTCTAAATTATCTAAGAGTTTATATTTAAATCATTGTCAAGGTATAAATTTCATATGTTACCCGTTTGTTAATTAGTAAATTTAATAATATTTATTTTAAGAAATTTTTATTTTAAAATTTATAAAATATATAGTTGATGATGTGATATTTTATCATTCCTTGATGGTGTATGAAATATGTACTAACAATGCATCAAATATAAAAATATAAAAAGTTAGATACAAGTGTCCTTATACTATTATTTATTATTAAAATGTCTTTACATTTATTTTATTAAGTTTTTATTACTATATTTTTAGTATCAATGATTTTAAATAAAAAAAGAATTAAAATGTTTTATGAAAAATTATATCAATGAAGGTGAAAATTTTATTTGAATTTCATTCTTTTTTATTTAAAAATCAACAAAGTTCAAAGTAAAATGACAAAATTCAGTGAAATTGAATCATAATGGCAAAATTGATCTTAAGTAATAATTTCTTTTCTGTCTTATCACTCTAACTAAATTCCAATGGTTAGGACCATGATAGTTTATTCTCTCTTATTTGTAGGAAAATCAGATGCTTATGAACTGTTTGGAAAATCAAAGGAGTTTTCAGAATCTGCAACTTATGCATTAAAAGGGCAGAAGGATTTTCCAAACAAGCTTCCAGATTCACTTGAGGCAGCAATCGAGGTCGCAGGTTGTGGCTATGAGTTTGGTACTAGCTGGGGAACAAAAGTTAGTAGAAGAAGCCTATTAAAGTATTACTAACATAGGAGTAATTGATATATAATATTGATTTGATTGTAAACTGTAAACCTTTACTAATTGGTTACATTTATTTCAGATTGGGTGGATATATGGATCCATGACTGAAGATGTCGTAACAGGGTTGGTGATTCAAAAGAAAGGGTGGAAATCCGCCTTATCCATGCCTGACCCACCAGGCTTTCTAGGGTGTGCGACGTCAGGGGGTCCGGCAGCAATGACTCAACAGAAAAGATGGGCTACAGGCCTGCTTGAAATCCTTATTAGCAAAAACAACCCAATATTTGCCACCCTGACTGGAGCGCTCCAATTCAGTGCATGCTTATTCTACATTTGGTTACTTTCTTGGGGCGTCTCCTCAATTCCTGAGCTGTGTTATGCCGCTCTGCCTGCATATTGCATCATCGCCAACTCTTATTTCTTGCCCAAGGTGAGAACAGTAGTCCAGAATTGCCCAAGGTCCGTTTATGCTTTCATATTGTCCTTTTCGAGTTTATATATTAATAAATATAAATGAATGAGGAAGAATCAATTATTCATGAAAATGAGATGAGGTATGCCATTGTCTCTCACTGTCTTGGCATCAAATCAAGGACCACATATACAACTATTTGAAAGCACAAGTATATGTAATAACAAGACAAAAGAATCTTTGTAAAAGTTAGAAATTATTAGTAAGCAAATTTTGGATAGAATTTTTTGGTCATGAAGGTCAAACGAATATTTTCCTGCTTAAATATCGTTACTTTTTCTGTGAAACAAATTAGTATATGTAACTGAACATTTATATTTTTGAAAATCATCTATGATTTGAACAAAAAAAGAAATGAAAAAAAAATAGTATTGTAGTTATATTGTTAAAGATAATAAGAAAAAGTGAAAATGATTTTTTTTTATTTTCTAAATAATATATTATTTAAGATAATTTAAAGTATGCAAACAAAACAATACGCATGAAATGAATGGTGAAGGTAGTGACCTTTGTGTGTTTCTAACATCTAGCAACTTTTGTTGGGGTTTGCCTTGAATCCTACATCGAAAGTATAGGAGAAGTTATAAGGGCTCTCCCCTTATAAATAATGTGTTAGACTTGATTTGTAAAATATCCCAAACAGTTGTAGGCACCGATAGAATAGCTAGGGTTTGAGCTATTAAAGGGTGTAGTTGGGCTTTGGGATCTTTGTTAGGAATTTGCAATTTTTCTCTCTAAATATTGCATGGTTGGGCTTTGTTAGGAGTTTGCAATTTTTCTTTCTAAAAATTGCATGGTTGGGCTTGTAAAGAGTTTGCAATTTTTCTCTTCTAAAAATTGCACAGTTGCAGTTGTTTGATTGGTTGTTAGATTGGTTGGGTGGTTGTAGGCCAAATTGGTTGGGCCAAACCTTATTAAGAATTATTGTGTTTGTTTTTGCTTTCCTCTGTTTTTGTGAGTATTTGGTTTGAGGGATATTTTTTTCCCAACAAGTGGTATCAAGAGCTAAAGGTTCGTGATCCTACGAGAGGAGAAAAGTTATGAAAATGAACATGAAAGTTATGAAGATGAATATGATGATGATGATGATGATTGGAAGAAGATGACCATGATGAGTTTGATGATGATGATTGGAGGAAGATGATGAGAATGCTAGTGGAGTTATTCTTCAGTTTGAGAATGGTTTGTATGTTGTCGAACAGTTTGTGGAGTTTGGGGATTCAAGTCAAAGGAGGATTTGTTGGGGTTTGCCTTGAATCCTACATCGAAAGTATAGGAGAAGTTATAAGGGCTCTCCCCTTATAAATAATGTGTTAGGCTTGGTTTGTAAAATATCCCAACAAGTTGTAGGCACTGATAGAATAGCTAGGGTTTGGGCTATTAAAGGATGTAGTTGGGCTTTGGGATCTTTGTTAGGAGTTTGCAATTTTTCTCTCTAAAAATTGCATGGTTGGGCTTTGTTAGGAGTTTGCAATTTTTCTCTCTAAAAATTGCATGGTTGGGCTTGTAAAGAGTTTGCAATTTTCCTCTTCTAAAAATTGCACAGTTGTAGTTATTTGATTGGTTGTTAGATTGGTTGGGTGGTTGTAGGCCAAATTGGTTGGGCCAAACCTCATTAAGAATTATTGTATTTGTTTTTGTTTTTCTCTGTTTTGTGAGTGTTTGGTTTGAGGGATATTTTTTCCTAACAAATGGTATCAAGAGCTAAAAGTTCATGATCCTGCGAGAGGAGAAAAGTTATGAAAATGAAGATGAAAGTTATGATGATGATTTGGAAGAAGATGACAATGATGAGTTTGATGATGATGATTGGAGGAAGATGATGAGGATGCTAGTGGAGTTATTCTTCAGTTTGAGAATGGTTTGTATGTTGTCGAACAGTTTGTGGAGTTTGGGGATTCAAGTCAAAGGAGGATTTATTGGGGTTTGCCTTGAATCCTACATCGAAAGTATAGGAGAAGTTATAAAGGCTCTCCCCTTGTAAATAATGTGTTAGGCTTGGTTTGTAAAATATCCCAAACAGTTGTAGGCACCGATAGAATAGCTAGGGTTTGGGCTATTAAAGGGTGTAGTTGGGCTTTGGGATCTTTGTTAGGGTTTACAATTTTTCTCTCTAAAATTACATGGGGGGGGAGTTTGCAATTTTTCTCTCTAAAAATTACATGGTTGGGCTTTGTTAGGAGTTTGCAATTTTTCTCTCTAAAAATTGCATGGTTGGGCTTGTAAGGAGTTTGCAATTTTTCTCTTCTAAAAATTGCACAGTTGTAGTTGTTTGATTAGTTGTTAGATTGGTTGGGTGGTTGTAAGCCAAATTAATTGGGCCAAACCTCATTAAGAATTATTGTGTTTGTTTTTGCTTTCCTCTATTTTTATGAGTGTTTGGTTTGAGGGATTTTTTTCTCAACAACTTTGACATTTAATGCAGGTCCATGAACCGGCTATATTGATTACAGTTGCTATTTTTGTGGTTTACAACCTGCTTACCCTCAGGGAATACTTCAAAACGGGCATGTCCATCCGAGCATGGTGGAATAACATGAAAATGGGAAGAATAACAGCAACCTCGGCATATTTATTTGAAAAATGTCCATCCGCGCATGGTGGAATTATTGTTTGGATTTTTTGATACAGTTTTTGAAGTTACACAAAAAGATCAATCTATTTTTGATGGTGAGGAAACTAACGGTACCATAACTTTTACTTTTGATGAGTCACCAATTTTTGTGCCGGGCACGACCCTTTTGATGGTGCACCTCATAGCACTGCTCGTCTTTTCGCTAGGGTTGCGACCATTAGTTCATGATTTTGGCCATGGAGTAGGGCTAGGGGAGGTACTGTGCAGCCTATGGGTGGTACTGTGCTTCTCGCTGTTTCTGAAAGGGTTGTTTAAAAGAGGAAAAGATGGGATTCCTTCCTCCACCATATTCAAGTCTGCCTCGTTCGCATTTGTTTTTATTTGTTTGTGCTGGACTTCTTTTTTTTTTTGGTTGCATTGTGCTGGACTTCATGGGTCTGAGGTTTGGATTCGTAATTTTTCTTTTCGGTGTATAGAAGGACTAATTTAAATGTACGATGAAATACGCTTAAAGATATATATTTTTTAATAAAATAATAAAAAAAATATAAAATAGAGATAAGAGGGTAATTTTATTCTCTTGTTATTTTGTCTTTTAGTTTTCCAACTAGCTGCATTGTTGCCCACCGTTCAACCAAACCAAGCCTAAATTCCATTGTAAATTAATATGTTAACTATACTTCCTTCATCGCAAAGATTTAAGAATGTCTTTTAGAAAATATTCTAGTAGTTAAAATTTAAGATTTTAATTTAAGAGAGACACTTATCATTATAAGGGAAATGCGATTTATTAGATAAGAAAAGACTACTGTCGTAACGTATCAGGCTTCGGGGGAAACCTAATAGCTAGACACAAAACTATGGAGTCGCCACCAATCATTCTAACCTAGGTGTGATTGGTCACCTATTCAAACTAAGGATAAGGCTTGGTCTGCGTTAAGAATCCTAGGGTTCGGGAGTACGGTTACGTGTGAGGAAGGATTAGCACCCTCACAACGCCCATCCTAAAATGGTACCAAGTGATCTAAGGTTATCTTAATTTTGCCTTTTACTTTAATTTCGATATAATTAAATATTGAAAAATCTTTTAAGTCTCCTCCATCAAGCTGGTTGGACAACTTAAAAGTTATTCTCACCTCAAGAGTATTCAAGTAGGACCAATCGCCTTTCTTGAAGAGGCTCCGTCGTCGAATTGTTTAAATATTTTATGCAAACCCTATTTTGACTTCTATCCAATTTATATTTATTATTTTATCCTATTTTATTCTATCGTTATTATTTCTTTATATAAATTATTATTTCATGTATTTTTATATCTTTAAATAAACATGAATTATTTGATATTGAATATTTTCTTAAAGACCTTCCATCAAGCTGGTAAGACCTTAAAGAAACTTTCTCACCTTAGGAATTTTTAAAGAAATTATTCAAGCGCAATTCCCTTTAAATTCTATCCTCGGAATAATTCACATTTATTAAAATATGTAATTTAATTTCGATTTTCTAATTTTAATTCCAATTTATTTATTTGATCTTTATTCTTTATTATAATGAACTTAATTTTAATTTACTATTTTTTAATCTAATCTAATTTAATTTTTATTTTTATAATTTAATTTATTAAATCTTGGAAATGTCCTATAAATCTTCCATCAAGCTGGCAAGATTTAAAAGAACTCTCCTCACCTCAAGACATCTAAAAGTACTACTCAAGCGCAGTCCCTTTAGAATTCCGTCGTAGGATAATTTGTATTTTTATTATTTTATTCTATTTTATGTCTAAATTAATTTTTATAATTCATTATTTCTAATCTGATTATTTATTCTTTTAATTGCAATTAATTTTAATAATATTTTTTGAATTTTAAATATCGAAAATATCTTTTTAAATCTTCCATCAAGCTGGTAAGATTTAAGAAGAATCTCCTCACCTCAAGATATCTAAAAGCACTACTCAAACGCAGTACTTTTAAAATTCCATCGTCGGAAAATTAGTTTGTTTTAATTTTTAATATTGTAATTAATTTTGACTAAACATATTTATTATTTTTTTGTAATTAACTATAAACTCAATAGCGTAAGATCTTTGGCATTATTTAAAATAATTCAACCATATGAACTAAGCAAGTTATTTTTATTAGTCAATTATTCACTTTTATTACCCCACTTTAATTAGTCCAATAAATCTGATATTTAATTTAATTACATCCTACAAGTTAATTAACTAAACTAATCAATTTAATATACCCTAACAACTATAAGTGATTAAATTTACTAACATCCTAGTAACAAAGACATGAAATACATATTAGCAAATAAAAAATACAAAAGCCAAAAAATAGAAAGACAATAAAATAAGTGACAACATATAAAAAAACAAAAATTGCTTTACCTGTTTAGTGAATCGGCATGTACAGAAGCCAAGGAATAAAATAGAAAATGATAACACGTAAAAAAAAAAAAGTTACTTTACCTGTACAGTGAATGGCACCTGCTTTCTCTTTATCCACTACGTTTCTAGCCTTTTATTTGTTCTTTGTTTTAGCTCACGTTTCTTGTCTTCTTTTGTTCCTTAATTTCACGTGGCTTGTGAAGGTGGCGTTAGCAGCATGCAGCACTAGAGATGAAGCTGGACAGGAACGCAGTAGCAGCAGCAGCAGCAGCGTGAGGCAGCAGCCTGATAGATACAAACCCTTTTCTTCCTATCTTCCACGTGCTTCCCTTTTTCTATTCTTCTTTTCTTTATGCTTCAACGTTTCTTTCCTTCTTGATTCTTGCAGCAACCAACGGAAACTAATGAGCTACAGGTAGCCGAATCTTGACCCAAGATGAAGCAAATCAGTAGAGTAGCAGTTCTTGATCAACCTCTTTCTTCTTTCCCGTTTTCTACTGTTGTAACAGCTTATGGTTTGACGTGGAAACGTAGCTGTGTGCAAGCGTAGTAACAAGGAGCAATGCTTCGATTTTGCTTCCTTGGTTGTAACATGAAGCGTGCGATGGTGAATGCCGGCCTGTGACGATGGTGATTGGCGAAGATGATGCAGCAAACAGCAAAGCAGAGTCGTGACGATGATGATGCAAGGCAAGGCTCTAGGACGGTGATGATGGTGGTGGTGACACAGCAAAGCGAGAATGGTGGCAACGTTGGATGAAATTCTGGCTACGCAGACCAAAAACCAGGCGTCGCAAGAACCTGCACAGCAAGAAAGAACAGAGAAGGAGCAGCACTGTAGTAGCGAGCTGGACAAGATACGTTTTTGCTTTCTTTTTCATGCAGACGGTAGCAAACTAACGGCAGCGGTTGGGTGTCAGAGGCAAAGGAGATGGCATTGTAGGTAGCCCCTGAGCATGAAGGAAGATGATGAATAGGAGAGGCGGCAGCTAGGTTTTCTTCTTTCCTATCTTTGGATTTCTTGGCTTTCTTTGTGTTTTCTTTTGATAAATTCAGAGAGTAAAAGAGAAAGAGAGAAAGCAGAGAAGTCCTCCGAAGGGATGAAGGAGGCGCTTGTATTGCTCTTTCGCCTTGCCGTTTGCACTCTCTGGTTTTTTCTCTCCTACTAGTTTTTTCTTTCTACTCTAAACCTAGCCGGCTCCCCCCTCCAAGGTTTTCTTCTCTAAGCTTTTTCTAGGTTTTTTTTTTTTAGGGTTTTTCTCCCCCCTTAGGTTTTTCTTTCTGCCTCCTTTTATATTATTTTTTTTCAAACCCTAGTTCCCTCTCCTCTTCTTTTTTAAAACCTAATTTTCTCCTCCCTTTTTTTTTCTTCCTAAAACCCTAGTTCTCTCTCCTCTTATAGACCTAGTTTTTTCTTTTTTATTATTTTTATTATTTTTGGTAATAATTGGAAATCAAGAATCAATCTTTTTAAGGAAATTTTATATTTCAAAAATCGAATCTTAAATTTAATGTCAATTCCAAATTCAAATTAATTTCCAATCTTTTAATGGTTTCATTTAATTCTACTTTCTTATCAAAATTAATTTAGATTCCCTTTTTTTTTTTTATTTTATTCTATAAAAATCAAAATCAAAATCCTAAATTTATTTCTAAATCTAAATAAAAAATAAAAAATAAAATTTAAAGATCAATAATAAAATATATACAAACTAATTAATTAAAAATGTTTTTAAAAAAAAGAACCGGACAAAAATGGTGTCTACAGTTGCCCCTCTTTGTACATTTGCTATGAAATAGTAATTGTGCAAAGACATAGACATCCATTTTGTCCGCGTCCATTTTATTATTTTTTCCTTTTTCAAAGTTTTTTCTCTTTTTTTTTTTCTCTTTTTTTTTCTTTTCTTCTTTTCTTTCTTTTTTTTTTTTTGATATTTACTTATTCTAAAAGAAATTGGTTTTCATCATGAAAATGCTCCTCCAACCAGGGAGGCCCTGAAACTATTAAATTTCTCATCTAAAAAAATGCTCCTTCGACTAGGAAGGCCCTGAAACTTTAAAAATTTCTCATCTCTAAAATGCTCCTTCGACTAGGAAGGCCCTGAAACTTTAAAAATTTCTCATCTCAAAAGTGCTCCTTTGACTAGGAAGGCCCTGAAACTTTAAAAATTTCTCATCTCTAAAATGCTCCTTCGACTAGGAAGGCCCTGAAACTTTTAAATTTTCTCATCTCCAAAATGCTCCTTCGACTAGGAAGGCCCTGAAACTTTAAAAATTTCTCATCTATAAAATGCTCCTTCGACTAGGAAGGCCCTGAAACTTTAAATTTCTCATCTCCAAAATGCTCCTTCGACTAGGAAGGCCCTGAAACTTTAAATTTTCTCATCTCCAAAATGCTCCTTCGACTAGGAAGGCCCTGAAACTTTAAATTTTCTCATCTCTTAAATGCTCCTTCGACTAGGAAGGCCCTGAAACTTTAAAAATTTCTCATCTTTTGAGGAAACATGCTCGGAAGTCTTACAACTTGTACCTAGAGGTTTTAATGAATCATGCCCGGAGGTCTTACAGATTGTACCCGGAGGTTCTAATGAATTATGCCCGGAGGTCTTATAGATTGTACCCGAGGTTTTAATGAATCATGCCCGGAGGTCTTGCAGATTGTACCCAGAGGTTCTAATGAATCATGCCTGGAGGTCTTACAGAATGTACCCGGAGGTTTTAATGAATCATGCCCGGAGGTCTTACAGATTGTACCCGGAGGTTCTAATGAATCATGCCTGGAGGTCTTACAGAATGTACCCGGAGGTTTTAATGAATCATGCCCGGAGGTCTTACAGATTGTACCCGGAGGTTCTAATGAATCATGCCCGGAGGTCTTACAGATTGTACCCGGAGGTTTTAATGAATCATGCCCAGAGGTCTTACAGATTGTACCCGGAGGTTTTGATCTTATCTCATCATTTCAATTCTATCTTCTAGATCATCTTATCATTCTAGTTTCTTCTTTTTGTTATTTTCTATCACATTTTTTTATCTCATCACCTCTTTCAATCCCTTTTTCATTTTCCCATCATATCCATACCTTTTTAACTTCCTCTTTCTTTCC
The DNA here is from genome assembly GCA_031772115.1 of Heritiera littoralis. Classification (NCBI taxonomy): domain Eukaryota; kingdom Viridiplantae; phylum Streptophyta; class Magnoliopsida; order Malvales; family Malvaceae; genus Heritiera; species Heritiera littoralis. The sequence goes on along the minus strand of JAPDPK010000192.1, from coordinate 31,616 downwards.
AAAATTTTAACATTTTTTTTTCAAAACTTCATACCCTTTTTGTCACATCTCATTCCTAATCTTTCTCACATTTTCTGATTTTTTTTCTTTCTTTTCCTTTTTTTTTTAAATTTTCAAAATTATAGTCATCTAGTCTTTCAGAACCTTTTTTATCCTATTGTCTTAACAAACAAACCTTTATTTATTTTTTTTGTGTCAAAATGCATGTAATGGAATGCAATGCCATGCATGTCATGAATGCAATGCAATTGATAAACAATGCCTTACCAAGTCACATCATCAGTCTACCTTATTCCTTTCTTCAAAAATTTATCATCCTTCAATCTTCTTTTTGCCTCATCATTCAATCTTTCGCTGCCTCATCATTCTTCTTTCTTCAAATTTTAGCAATCCTAAAATCACTTGCCCTATCATCGTCGTTTATTCAGTCTTCTTGTTGCCCCACAATTCTTCTTTCTTTTAGCAATCATCACTCATTCAGTCTTCCCATTGCCCCATCATCATCATTCATTTAGTTTTCTTCTTGCCTCGCAATTCTTATCAACTTAAAATTTATCAATCCAAATCATAACGACAAAATCACCTCAAACTACTCACAAGAACACTTCACCACTTCTCATATCTTTCAGAAGATTCATGCTCTCATAACAACCAAAGATTGTCCCAAGAATAGTCTTAAAAACATCATCACCACACTTGATTTCTTTAAAACAAGAACTTGCCCCCATAAAATCTCAAAACTCTCATTTTTCACTTCTTCAAGTTTCTTTTTGAAAATAGAAAATTGCCCCACATAATAACTTTCCAAGGTAAAAAACATTTGACATTTAAATCTCTTAAAAATTGGTGATTACTATTGAGAACAAATAGAATGAGTTACAACTTGGTTTAGTTGAATAAATGTGCTGATTTGGTGCATCAAGGATGTTTGGTTATCAAGAAAGGTTCTATTGATCAATGTCTCTTCAATCTTGGCTCACAAATGAAACAAATTCCTTGAAAATCAAAATTCCTTTTGTAAAAATAACTTTCACAGAACACAATCCATTTTAGCACTCTCTTAATTTCTTGATACGTGGACTTTAACAAATGTCAAGACTAGCTGTGATGGCTCAAATTTCGGGGTAAGGAAACCAAAGATACAAATCTCAAGTCAAAATTTAAAGGTGATGGTTTTCGAATTTCTCAAAAGGTCTTGACTGAAAGCATCACTCCTCTGGTTTTTCTTCTTTCTTGTTATTGCCTTAGCATAGTCACAAACAATGGCCTTGAGTTGTTTCAAATTTGCTCTAGACTACCCTTTCCTGGGTTTTCACCCTAGAGCTTCATTCTCTTTTTTTCTTTTTCTTTTTTTCTTTTTTTTATTGATTGTTCTACCATGCATTTGAGAACTCAAATTTCATTCCAAACAAAATAATGATGATGGTTTCTCAAAGAAAAGCTTTTCAATACAAGCATCTCTATTTGATCAAAATGGACTTTTAAGCACGTACCGTAGGCCAAGGTTTAGGGTTTTCAAAGAATGGATAAATAGGCCCAAAATGAGTATTTTCAAGGTTTATCGAACCAAGAATCATTTCTTCGATTGTGAACATCTGTCCTTCCTACTCTTCGAAGCATTTTTCTTTTCTTTTCTAACATTTTATTCGCATTCATTTCTTCTTTTTTCTTTTTTTCTCTTTTTTTCTTCTACCTTTTTTCATTGTTTTTTTTTTTTTCCATATTGATTTCCACCTTCACATATCTTTCTTCTCACATTTGCCCCTTAACAAAGGCATCATTTTCATGCATTTGACATGAGACCAATTACTAATGCTTCTAAAACTCCTCTGATGTATTTGCCTCTCCAATGTGGAAGGTGATCCTTGGTCAAGGTTCATTTAGAAAAGAAATCAATAAGCTCAAAGGGGGTAACAAAGGGAAGATTTCATTTCAGTAATAGGAATATGAAAGATGGCCATTCGTCATATCAAATATTGACACTTCTATTGAAAACCAATCCTCAAGATGAAAATTCGGCTTTTGAAATCATTTGAATATCCCTCATGCATGGTTTCACAATCAATTTTTTTTCTTCTTTTCCTTTTTTTTTTACTTTTTTTTTTCCTTTGCTTTTTTTTTTCACAACTCATGCCTAGAATGTATCAATTCAACTTTATGAAGGCCATATGCAACAATATTCATTATCATGGTTAAAAATAGGAAAAAAGGATATCAATCAAATTAAGAATGGTCATTAAAAGATGTTGAGGTTATCAAAAACTTGGCTCTTTCAATCATAACCTCAAAAATTGCCCCACTTTAATTAGTCCAATAAATCTGATATTTAATTTAATTACATCCTACAAGTTAATTAACTAAACTAATCAATTTAATATACCCTAACAACTATAAGTGATTAAATTTACTAACATCCTAGTAACAAAGACATGAAATACATATTAGCAAATAAAAAATACAAAAGCCAAAAAATAGAAAGACAATAAAATAAGTGACAACATATAAAAAAACAAAAATTGCTTTACCTGTTTAGTGAATCGGCATGTACAGAAGCCAAGGAATAAAATAGAAAATGATAACACGTAAAAAAAAAAAAGTTACTTTACCTGTACAGTGAATGGCACCTGCTTTCTCTTTATCCACTACGTTTCTAGCCTTTTATTTGTTCTTTGTTTTAGCTCACGTTTCTTGTCTTCTTTTGTTCCTTAATTTCACGTGGCTTGTGAAGGTGGCGTTAGCAGCATGCAGCACTAGAGATGAAGCTGGACAGGAACGCAGTAGCAGCAGCAGCAGCAGCGTGAGGCAGCAGCCTGATAGATACAAACCCTTTTCTTCCTATCTTCCACGTGCTTCCCTTTTTCTATTCTTCTTTTCTTTATGCTTCAACGTTTCTTTCCTTCTTGATTCTTGCAGCAACCAACGGAAACTAATGAGCTACAGGTAGCCGAATCTTGACCCAAGATGAAGCAAATCAGTAGAGTAGCAGTTCTTGATCAACCTCTTTCTTCTTTCCCGTTTTCTACTGTTGTAACAGCTTATGGTTTGACGTGGAAACGTAGCTGTGTGCAAGCGTAGTAACAAGGAGCAATGCTTCGATTTTGCTTCCTTGGTTGTAACATGAAGCGTGCGATGGTGAATGCCGGCCTGTGACGATGGTGATTGGCGAAGATGATGCAGCAAACAGCAAAGCAGAGTCGTGACGATGATGATGCAAGGCAAGGCTCTAGGACGGTGATGATGGTGGTGGTGACACAGCAAAGCGAGAATGGTGGCAACGTTGGATGAAATTCTGGCTACGCAGACCAAAAACCAGGCGTCGCAAGAACCTGCACAGCAAGAAAGAACCGAGAAGGAGCAGCACTGTAGTAGCGAGCTGGACAAGATACGTTTTTGCTTTCTTTTTCATGCAGACGGTAGCAAACTAACGGCAGCGGTTGGGTGTCAGAGGCAAAGGAGATGGCATTGTAGGTAGCCCCTGAGCATGAAGGAAGATGATGAATAGGAGAGGCGGCAGCTAGGTTTTCTTCTTTCCTATCTTTGGATTTCTTGGCTTTCTTTGTGTTTTCTTTTGATAAATTCAGAGAGTAAAAGAGAAAGAGAGAAAGCAGAGAAGTCCTCCGAAGGGATGAAGGAGGCGCTTGTATTGCTCTTTCGCCTTGCCGTTTGCACTCTCTGGTTTTTTCTCTCCTACTAGTTTTTTCTTTCTACTCTAAACCTAGCCGGCTCCCCCCTCCAAGGTTTTCTTCTCTAAGCTTTTTCTAGGTTTTTTTTTTTTAGGGTTTTTCTCCCCCCTTAGGTTTTTCTTTCTGCCTCCTTTTATATTATTTTTTTTCAAACCCTAGTTCCCTCTCCTCTTCTTTTTTAAAACCTAATTTTCTCCTCCCTTTTTTTTTCTTCCTAAAACCCTAGTTCTCTCTCCTCTTATAGACCTAGTTTTTTCTTTTTTATTATTTTTATTATTTTTGGTAATAATTGGAAATCAAGAATCAATCTTTTTAAGGAAATTTTATATTTCAAAAATCGAATCTTAAATTTAATGTCAATTCCAAATTCAAATTAATTTCCAATCTTTTAATGGTTTCATTTAATTCTACTTTCTTATCAAAATTAATTTAGATTCCCTTCTTTTTTTTTTTATTTTATTCTATAAAAATCAAAATCAAAATCCTAAATTTATTTCTAAATCTAAATAAAAAATAAAAAATAAAATTTAAAGATCAATAATAAAATATATACAAACTAATTAATTAAAAATGTTTTTAAAAAAAAGAACCGGACAAAAATGGTGTCTACAACTACCTTTTATTTTGTAGCCTAAATTATATATAATAAAAATAAAATTTATATAAACGTAAAGTTTAGCTTTAACTATACGGTGAAATATGCTTAAAGATATATATTTTTTAATAAAATAATTAAAAATATATGAAATAGAGATAAAAGGGTAATTTTATTCTCTTGTTATTTTGTTTTTTAGTTTTCCAACTAGCTGCATTGTTGCTCACCGTTCAACCAAACCAAGCCTAAATTCCATTGTAAATTAATATTGTTGTTGCACAAAACAACAATAAATGTATGCTGACATCGATGTTCGTATTTAGTCTCCACGTGTCTCCGAGAAGCTTCTGTAAAATAAGAAAAGTCAGAGAGACGCAAGGGTGGTTCCCTGCGCAGACACTCTAATGCTTAATCAGCAAAAAGTTCTTCAATATTGGGAGGCGTAAAAGCTAGTAGCCAAAAATTAGAGAGTAAGAGTGTACCTGATGCCTATTTATAGGCGAATATTCTAGGTTAATTACTTGAGGATAAGTATGTCATTTTGCTAAGAGTTTCTGTTCGGATATAACACAAATTCCTCGAAAACAGGGAGAAATTGGAGCTTGTCGCCAGCGAGAGACCCATACGTTGTGGCACGTTGTGGCGTCAGGGGTCTGTCGCTAGCGCGAGTCGGAGTTTTGCACCACGTGTCTGTCGATAGTGGGAGCCGGAGTTTGCGCCACGTGTCGCATTATGACTACAGGCGATAGACTAGGAGTCTGTTGCCCAACGAAAGGTGTAATGCCGCAGTGTTGCCTTTTGTCGCCGAAAGCCACGTGGCCCAGTGATCCTTTGCCACGTGGTGACCTTTGATGCTTTTTGGGTCTAGCCCAATGTAAGTAGACTTTGTCATATCAATTGCTCCCCACTCTCTTGTTGGATTTCTCTAACCAAGAAAGTATAAATATGTGTTTTTGGGCCTTAGCCCACCGTGAATAGTCTTTTTTGTTTTTTTGTGATTTCTTCTAGTATTTTTGCATGTGAAAAAGCTTTACTCTGCGACATGCGTGATCAGGCACGACGTTTGGCATTCCTTGTTGCGGCTATATAAACTGCTGGGACCTAACGAGAGAACGTAGGAAAAACCTCTAAGCAACCGTCTGTCGCCCATTTTTCAGCTCTCTTGCCAAAAGAGTCTGTCGCCACAAGAGTCTTTCGCTCTCACACCAAGAGTCTCTCGCTTATCTCACTGACAGTAAGTATACATCTGTCGCCTTATTTATCACCTCTCGCACTAGGTTTAGGTCTCCTACATGTGGCTTAGTCTTCCGCGTAGAGTTTAGGTCTCCCGCAAGTGTCTTGGTCTTCCGCGTAGAGTTTTAAGGTCTCCCGCGAGTGTCTTGTCCAGTAGATCTATCGCCTAATTGGTCTGTCCCCGAATAGGTCTATCGCTCAAAACATCTGTTGCCCAACAGGTCTGTTGTCTGTCGGGTTTGTCTCCTGGTAGGTTTTTCCTTACTTCTTTGCCATGTCTTCACAACGCCCAGATAAAACACTTAGAAAGGGTGATGTTGTGTGTTCTGTGACAAATGCTGACTTAGAGGATATCAAGACTCATTTCCCTCTTCCCTCGGGTTATCGCTATAGACTTCCAATTCAAGGGGAGGTTACACCCGACTTGGTTAAAAATGGTGTAGCCGTTCATAAGGCTTCTTTATCCTTTGATTTTCGCTTCCCTCTTCCGGAGTTTGGCGAAGTGCTTCTTAGATATAAGGACATTGTCCCGTGTCAACTCCACCCCCATGCGTGGGCTCAATTGGTAGCGTTTTTCATAGTGTGTCCTAACTTGGGTATTATTCCAACAGTTCCTCTCTTAAGCGTCTTTTTCAAAGTTCGCGGGTTGAAAGGGTTAATAACGTTCTCTCTTCAACAGTTAAAGGTCGACGAGTTTCCTAACAATAAAATCTTCTTGAATCTTCCCAATAAACTTTGTGGCTTTGAGAGCGAGTGGGTCGTTGTTGAGATTCCAAGCGACCTGAGGATTCGCTCTAGATGGAATCGTGATACTTCCGACCACTCACAGCGCTCGGAAAGATTCAAAACAGAAATTTTAAAACACCAATTTGGTGAGCCTATTCGGTGAATCTGTTCTACTGTGGAGCGTAATTTATTTTCCCTTTAAACCCCAGAGAATATTGTCGCTGCCGGCTGGGGGGTAAGTAGGACTGTTCTTGGGGCTTCCGCTGCCCCATCTAACCTGCCTGCAACTCCACGTGTTTCTAATGCTAGTCCTAGTCAGCCAACCCCGGTACTCGTAGCCGAAGCATCCACCCCCGTAGGTCGCCTTGTAGATGAATCCTTTTCAGATTCGAAGGACGAGACCCCTGAGGCTGCGGGTACTAGTCATTAATTAGAGGAGAACCCTGAGTGGGCTCAGGCTGACGCCTTTGGGAGTCTTTTCGTCAATTTTTTGTTGGATTCAAAGTTGGATAGTTTAGAGGACTTTGGTGGTTTTTTAGGTTTCTAATCCTTTTTACTTTTTGTATGCATGTGCGTGGCGTTTTACTTGGTCAGTTAATCCTTTCTTTTTATATTGTGCAGGCATGAACTTCCGAGATTTACTGCGTAGGAGGGATGCCAGTGCTGCTGCTCGAGCGGCTCCTCCTCCTCAATTGCAAGTTAGAGCCCCCTCATCTAGACTGACTCGTGCTCCTACTCCTACTCCTCCGACTACTGGTGAATCCAGCCGTCCTACGCAAGAGGCCGGGAGAAATAAACGGAAGGGGCCTCTTGTCCATGATTGTGGTTCGGGTGATCGCGAGAGCTCCGAGTCTCAAAGGAGTGATTCAGCCCTTCAAGAAGGTGGCTCTCGCGTCCCTGAGGGTAGGTCAGCTCCTTGCCAGCCTAGGCACAAATACAGGAAGAGGTTGATTATTGAAGCCTCAATGCCTACAAGACCAATCTTGCCTAAGGTGGCCGATCCTACTTTGAGGCGCTATACAGTTGATAGCGGGGTCGCCGTTGGTGGAGAAGATTTCCAGACCTATCCCGAAGTGAACGACAATGACAGCATCGAGGATGCCGGGATAGCGTCTCGTCTGGCCTGGAGCACCATCCTTCCTCGTGACGAGGCGAGGCTTTTCACAAACGTCCCAGAAGCGGAGGATACTTCTGATTATCTCGCTATGAAGGTGAGAGTTTTGTTTGGAAATTAAATTCCCCCTTTTTAACTTCTTCCGTCAAGTTTTTGAGTTACTTCTGTGTTTTGTCTTGTCAGTCGGCGCAACAAATTACGGCTGTCAATGCTCGACACAGGGCTCTCAGGGAGCAAGCTGAAAAAGACATTCGCGAGCTTCGAGAGCAAAGAATAGAGCTTTTTAACGAGGTTGTCCAGCTTCGTTCTTACGCCAAAAGGGTAGAGGAGTTGACTAAAATGAATGCCAATCTCGAGTAGAGGCTCCAATAAGAGCAAGAAAAGGTGGCTTCCCTTCAGGGGTACCAAGAAGCTTACAATAAAGCCGTCAATGATCGGGGAACTATGGAGAGGCAGCGGGATAAGGCCATTGAGGAGCTGCAAAACGTACTGGATCGTCAAAAAGAAGCTCGAATCGAGGCCGTCCGTGAATACCACTTGTCCCAGCATTGCTTTGACAAGAAAACAGAGTTCGCGACGGGATTCATTAAGTACGTTTCTACTTGGCTCGTGCTTGGCTGGAGAAGCATCGACCTAGTGAGGATTTCCCTGAATTGCTCTTTATTGATGAGGCCAAGTACTATGAAGCTCCTTCTTGGACCAAGTATGAACCCGACTCGCAAAGTCCAGAAGCCTATTTAGCGAAGGGAGCCGCAAATGAACTGGACAATCTTGAGGGTCCGTGGCCTCCTCGACAGCCACAACTTCAGCCTGAGTCTTTTGAAGCGCTTGATCGATCTGAGCCTCAAGTTGTGCGTGATGTTTCTGAGTCTATCGAGGCAGGCGATCAGCCTGAGTCTATCGAAGCATTGCTAGGGTTAGACGGCGACGAGTTCCAAATTTCTGATTCTGCAGCTGTTGATCCCGTGCCAGACTCTGCGGCTGTGGTTGCGCCTTCAGGTGATGTTCCCTCTTTCGGGATGGCTTCTTTAGCTCCTTAGGACCCTGATTCTTCGACTCCTCAAGTTCCTGAGCCTCAAGCTTCTCAAGACGCCAGTGCTTATGTAGCGCCTTCTCAGCCGGCTAACTCGGTCCTTATCGTAGATTAGAGTTTAGTATTTTTTGTTTTGTTTGTTAACTCTGATGTATAGATTCATTTTTAATGAAAAGTACCGTTGCTTTTTGTAGCTTTTTCTTCTTTTCTTTGAATGGATGTTTTGTTTTCACAACTGCTATATCACAAAACTCTAAAGAGCAGCGTTAAAGCGTTAGAAATATCAAACGATTACATTTTTGATGCATAAGCAGCATTAAAGCGTTAGAAATATCAAAGGAGTATATTTTTGCAGCATAAAGCGTACTTTTATCCCATATTGCTCCCCAAGTTCTGCTTTGAGACAACGCTTATTGTTTCTTCCAAAGATGAACTTTTTCTCGAGATTTGATAAGCCAATCACGAAATAGATATTTTGAATCAATTGCAGCATATAGGTAACGTACCTTGTATTATGTTTTACGTTTTGCTGTCTTGTATCTTTTCTCTTAGGGTCTTATTTTTGCCTGCTTAGGGTCTTATTTTTGCCCGTTTTAGCGTCTTCGTCAAGCATAAGGTCTTATTTTGCCCGCTTGGGGTCTTATTTTGCTCGCTTAGCATCTTCGTCATGCTTAGGGTCTTATTTTACTCGCTTGGGGTCTTATTTTGCCCTTTTAGCGTCTTCGTCATGCTTAGGGTCTTATTTTGCCTGCTTGGGGTCTTATTTTGCCCTTTTAGCGTCTTCGTCATGCTTAGGGTCTTATTTTGCCCGCTTGAGGTCTTATTTTACCCTTTTTGTGTATTCTCATTCCAATTCCTGTTAACACATAATCTGTCTAACAAATTGCATTAGAGAATATAGAAAAAGAATAGCCGGTCTTTATTCAGGAGTAAGATAATCACAAAACGATAATGTCTGTAAGGTAACAGCATAACAGATGGATAAATAAAGACAAGAAGCGTAAGAAGTGTACAATATTTTACTGCCAGTACAGCTTGAGATGGTTGGCATTCCAAGTCTTCGAGATCTTCTTTCCTTGCAAGGTTTGTAAGGTGCATGTGCTAGGTCCGACCATCTTTCTGATTCTGTATGGTCCTTCCCAATTAGCCCGGAGCTTTCCATCCTCCTTATGGGCGTTTGTAATTACCGACTTTCTCAATACCAGGTCTCCTTCTTGCAATTCTCTGTTCTTAACCCGTGCATTGTAATAAGTAGCCACCCTCTGTTGGTAAGCTGCCAGTCTTATTTTTGCCTTGTCTCTCAGCTCATCTATCAATTCTAGATTCTCCCTTAGTCCCTGAGAATTAAGTTCCTCAATGTAAGGGACCAATCTGGGTGACTCAGCTCCAACTTCTACTGGGATGAGGGCTTCAGTGCCATACACCAAATTGGACGGTGTTTCACCTGTTGACACTTTATTTGTCGTTTTGTAGGCCTATAAGACACTCGGGAGCTTATCTACCCATGCTCCCTTTGCCTTGTCTAGGCTGGTCTTCAACCCGTGCAGTATAGTTCGATTACTCACCTCTGCCTACCCATTGGCCTGTGGGTAAGACACAGAAGATATTCTTAGGAGAATATTTAGGCCTTCACAGAAGCCCTAGAAAGCATCACAGTCGAACTGCTTCCCATGATCTGCATTTATCACCCAAGGGATCCCAAATCGGCAAATTATGTCCTTCCACACCATTGCTTCCACCTTCTTTTCAGAAATTGTAGCCAAAGGCTCGGCCTCTATCCACTTCGTGAAGTAATCCGTGGCCACAAGTAAGTACTTCCTTTGTCCTGAGCCTATGGGAATCCCCACTGTGCGAATGGAGTTGGTTGGAGAGTGTTCTGAAGGGCCGAAACAGGCGCGGTAGCTATATGAGCGAATTTCTGACACTTTTAACATCTTCTCACTTTATCCGTGGCATCCTTCATCAGTGTAGGCCAATAAAACCCCGCATTCAATATTTTTGAGGCCAAGGCACGAGCCCCCAAGTGTTCACCACATATTCCCTCATGAACTTCAGCTAAGGTGTACTCAACCTATTGGGGCCCTAGACACTTCAGCAAGGGCATTGTGAATCCCCCCTTATAGAGTTCTCCATTCACCACGATAAACCTGGCACTTTTCAATTTTAGCCTTCGAGCTTCGTCTCTATTAGTTGGAAGTGTGTTCCCCAATATATAGTCTTTGATCGGGACTCTCCAATCATCTCCGATTTCGATATCGCAGACACCTTCTTCTTCGATACTTGGCTTAGCGAGGGATTCCACTTTGACCATACCCCCTTTGACTCCTCTAGAAGAAGCCAACTTTGAAAGAGCATCTACATGGTTGTTCTCTGACCGGTTTATCTGAGTCAATTGGAAGTGCTTAAACGACTATGCCAATAGTTGCACCTTCTGCAGATAAGGGACTAAAGCGGGTTCTCATGCTTCATACTCACCCGAGAACTGGTTTACCACCAATTGCGAATCACTATGGGCCATTAAGTTGCTGACTCCTAGTTTCTCAGCAAGTTTCATCCCAGCTATCAAGGCCTCGTACTCGGCTGTATTATTTGAACTTGAAAAATCGAAACGTAGGGAATACTCATAGGTTTCCCCTTCAAGCGAAATTAGCACAATTCCAGCTCCACTGCCATCCATGTTACAAGCCCCATCCACAAATAATTTCCACTAGACTAACTCTGTTTCTTCTCGGACTTCTCGGCCAGTGCATTCTACAATGAAATCTGTCAACGCCTGCCCTTTTATTGCTTGGCGAGGCTGGAAGTGTATGTCATATTCACTCAATTCAATAGCCCATTTAATTAGACGTCCAAAGTGTTCCGGTTTCTGCAGTATTTGCCTCAAAGGCTGATCCGTTAAGATAGTCATCGAGTGAGCTTGGAAGTAAGGTCGTAACTTCCGAGTTGCAATCACCAAGGATAAAGCTATTCTTTCAACTAAGGAGTACCTTGTCCCAGCATCTAGCAGGACTTTGCTTACATAATACATCGGGCAATCCCTGTCCCCTTCTTTCCTTAGTAGGACGGCACTTAGAGCTTTCTCTCCTACACCGAGGTACATGAGGAGGTGGTTTCCGGGCTGTGGCCGAGATAATAGAGGCAACTCCTTCAGGTAGTCTTTCAACCTTTCAAAGGCGTCGTTGCATTCTTTCGTCCACTTGAAGTTCTTCCCCGCCTTTATCGCCTTAAAAAATGGTAGACTTCTTTTAGCTGATTTGGACAAGAAACGATTCAAGGCTGTTATCCTCCCTGTCAGCCTTTGAACTTATCTTATAGTATTAGGTGGCCTTATGTCCAAAATAGCTTGAACTTTCTCAAGATTAGCTTCTATCCCTCGATTAGTGATCATGAAACCCAAGAATTTGCCAAACCTTACCCCGAATGAGCACTTATTAGGGTTCAACTTCATCTCATACTGCCGCAACACATTAAATACCTTCGTCATCTTCTCGGCATGAGACTCTTCTCTTCGACTTTTTATAATCATGTCATCAACATAAGCTTCCATGGTGTTGCCCAATAGGTCTTTGAACACCTTATTCACCATTCGCTAGTAGGTTGCCCTCGTGTTTTTCAAACCAAACGGCATTACTCGATAGCAATTTGTTCCACTATCAGTAATGAACAAGGTTTTCTCCTCATCCTCTGGATGCATCATGATTTGATGGTACCCTGAAAAAGCATCTAAGAAGCTGAGCAGTTCATATCCACATGTTTCATCTACCATTTTTTCAATTCGAGGCAATGGATATGAATCTTTTGGACAGGCCTTGTTCAAGTCTGTGAAGTCTACGCACATCTTCCATTTTTCGTTGGCCTTCTTCACCATCACAACATTAGCCAACCATTCTGGATAGTTCACTTCTCTGATGAATTCTGCCTGCAATAACTTCGAAACTTCTTCGTTTATAACCTGCTGCCTCTTTGGAGCAAAATTTCTCTTCTTCTGTTTGATTGGCTTTGTCCCTGAGACTATGTTCAACCGATGACAAGCAACTTCGGGGTTGATCCCAGGCATATCTGCTGGGGTCCATGCGAATACATCAACATTTTCTTTCAAACATCGGATTATTTCCTCTTTTACTCCCTCAGGCAATTGGCTCCCCACATACACCACCTTCTTTTCGTCTTCTCCATCTAATTGAACTGCCTCCATCTCTTCATCTAGTTTTAGCTTAAGCGGTTCTTCAATTGTAAGGGTTTCCTTCCTTTGAATTCCTTTACACGTGGTGGACGCGATATTACACGTCCTAGCCTTCCTTTGGTCTCCTCTCACTTGTCCGACACCATGGGGAGTTTGGAATTTCATTAACAGATAACAGGAATGTACCACCGCTCTCATATCATTCAACAATGGCCGCCCGAAGATCATGTTATATGCCACTGATGTTGACTTCACCACCATAAATAGTACTTGACGAATGACACACTTCGGGCTTTCCCCCAATGTCAAAGGTAGCTAAACTGCACCTTCCACCTTCACCTTTTCTCTTGAGAAGCCATACAGTGGTGTGGGTACTGGCTTCAGCCTATCTTTCGAGATGTTCATTTTCTCAAAGCAACTCCAGTATGTCAAATTCACTAAACTCCCATTATCAACCAGGATACGACTCACTGGATGCTTTGCTATTACTACTGAAATCACCATTGGGTCATCATGAGGGATTATTACATCTCCTTTGTCAGCTGGCGTAAAAGTAATGGGCTCTTCATCATGTTTTTCCTCCATTACTGAGTTAATCTAATGAGCTTGTCAGGCGTAAGACTTCCGAGACGAGGAAGATGAACCAGCTAACGATTCGCCGCAGGAAATCACATTAATAGCTAGTCTCGTGGGTTCATTATCTTCCTCTCTATTTCTTCTATCTGTCCTCCTATCATTCTCTCTTCTGTCATCATTATTTCGCCTTACATTTCCCCTGTTTTCACCTCTTCGGTCTCTAAAGTAGTTTCCTCTGTTTCGTGCAGGATAGGTGCTCCTGTCACTTCTCCATACGAATTGATTTATCTTTCCATCACGTGCCAGCTTCTGTAGCTGATTCATTAAATCTCTACATTTCTTTGTCGAATGCCCATGCATTGAGTGGTAGTTACAGTAAGAGTCTGTGTCACGGCCCATAGTTCTAGATGTTTTCTTCGAGGGTTGTATAAGTCCTGATCCCTCAATACTGCTAACACCGAAGCTCGAGATTCAGTAAATGGGGTATAGGTGATATACTTCATTGTAGCGGTTTTGTCAAACCTCCATGACTGACTAGAGGATGTTTCAGGGACTTCTCTTCCTCGTTTCCTCCCTTCCTTGGATTCTCCATTACCCACCATTTTCATCACTTCTTCTTGGGTGACATATTTATTTGCCCGGGAAAGCAGGTCTGAGATCGTGATTGGCTGGTCTAGCGACAAGGATTCTTGCAATTTTTTAGACCTTATTCCTTGTAACATGGCTGCCATAGCTATACCGACTTGTAGGTCTCGCACTTCTAGAGTAGCGTCTCTGAACCAATCGACATAGCTCTTCAAAGACTCCTTAACTCCTTGCTTAAGAGTGAGTAAATAGGTCAGTTCTTTCATTCTCTGACTATTCATTGCAAAAGCCTTAAGGAACTCGCTGCGCAGTTGGTCAAAAGAGACAATAGACCCCTCAGTCAGGTTATTAAACCACTTTATTGCATACCCGGACAGAGTTAGAGAGAAAGCCCTACACATTATCTCATCTTCCCATCCATGTAGTAACATTAACGCTTCATAGTTCTGCATATGATCATAGGGCTCTGTCTTTCCCGTATGTACGGTCATTTGTGGTATTTTGAATTTTGGCGGCAAGGGTTTCTGTAGGATGGCTGTGCAAAATGGTATCCTTCTCCTTTGGCTCTCCTCTACGGACACTAATTTCTTTTCTTCAAGCACCTGTTCTATCATCTTCTTCATGTCCACTGGGGGAGTAAGTTGATTCCTAGCATGAGACGAATCGGGCAGGTCTTCGGCAACTATTTCCTTATACCTTCCTTGAGGTGCATCTATTTGTGCCATTTGTGTGCACCAGGTGGGGTCAAACTCCGACTCGGCTCCCCAAGTGCTTTGGCCATCACCACTGTTCTTTCCAGCACCCCCGATACCTTGTTCTACGTTAGCACCAGCAAAATTCGACAAGTTATGGTGGTGGGTGGAAGACCCTGTCGCTCGGTCGACACCCTGTCGTCCCGAAACCTGTCGCTCAACAACAGGCATCTGTCGCCCGACATCAGGCATCTGTCGCATGAACCTTGCCGCAGGTTCCAGATTTATCCCCTCTTCAGCCTCCCGCTGAGTACCTCCGACAGGCCTTCGACTCCCCTGTCCTTCCGCCTCCTAGTGAACATTATTCTCCTCTATGAAGGGATCCTCCTGTCGCCGAAAGGGATCCGCCGTTGTCGCATCTTTCGGTCGCCAAAACGTATGCGACAGGGCCTCTCGACTCGTTTCTCCCACCAAATTCTGCATGGCTGGCGGCAGACTCAATGCCGGGAGGGCTCCCTTGAACAGATCCACCATGGCTCTCAGCGCCTGGGAAGTTTCTTCACTCTGTTGCCTCAGAGCTTCGAATTCTGCCACCGATACAGTAATCCTTTCTTCCTCCCTGTTCACCTGGTTCCTCTGGCGAATCTGTTGTTTAGGGGAGCTCACAGAGTTTTCCTCACTGCCAGTCCTCACGTTCGTCGATCTTGTTCTCACCATCTTAGAAAATCTTGATTGGCTTTTTATACGCTTCCCACAGATGGCGCCAATTGTTGTTGCACAAAACAACAATAAATGTATGCTGATGTCGATGTTCGTACTTAGTCTCCACGTGTCTCCGAGAAGCTTCTGTAAAATAAGAAAAGTCAGAGAGACGCTGGGGTAGTTCCCTACGCAGACACTCCGATGCTTAAGTCAGCAAAAAGTTCTTCAATATTGGGAGGCGTAAAAGCCAGTAGTCAAAAATTAGAGAGTAAGAGTGTACCTGGGGCCTATTTATAGGTGAATATTCTAGGTTAATTACTTGAGGATAAGTACGTCATTTTGCTAAGAGTTTATGTCCGGATATAACACAAATTCCTCGAAAACTCGGAGAAATCGGAGCCTGTCGCTAGCGAGAGACTCATACGTCGTGGCACGTTGTGGCGTCAGGGGTTTGTCACTAGCGCGAGCCGGAGTTTTGCGCCACGTGTCTGTCGATAGCGGGAGCCGGAGTTTGCACCACGTGTCGCATTATGACTACAGGCAATAGACTGGGGGTCTGTCGCCCAGCGACAGGTGTAATGCCGCAGCGTTGCCTTCTGTCGCCGAAGGCCACGTGGCCCAGTGATCCTTTGCCACGTGGCGACCTCTGATGCTTTTTGGGCCTAACCCAATGTAGGTAGACTTTGTCATATCAAATATGTTAACTATACTTCCTTAGCCACAAAGATTTAAGAATGTCTTTTAGAAAATATTATAGTAGTTAAAATTTAAGATTTTAATTTAAGAGAGACGCTTATCATGTATAAGAGAAATGCGATTTATTAGATAAGAAAAGACTACCTCTTATTTTGTAGCCTAAATTATATATAATAAAAATAAAACTTATATAAACATAAAGTTTAGCTTATTTAGTTTATCTATTTTTTAGGTGGTAAATTCTTGCAAAATTAGAATCCATCTTGAAGATTGTAATAGTGTCGACAATAAATTTCGAGATTAATTTATGTTAAGAACATTTAAAAAAAAAATTAAGTATCATTATATTATTTGAAACGCATGCAATTATTAACCCTAAATAATTTTCATCTAATAATTTATCAATAATTTAATTAACTCATATTAATTATGATCAAAATAAATATTTGACATAAAAAATATATATACAACAAAATTAAATATTATCATAAAAAATATAAAAAAGAAGACAAATAAACAACCTTGATCAAAAGCAATTTTATTTTCAATCTAAAAAAATTGAAACTAACTTTTAAAATCATGTTTCGATTAAAATTAAAATTTTTCAAAAAACCTATAACAAAAAATGAAAAAAAAAAACAATTTAAGCTTAACTTATTGGTTGTTATCTTTTTTAAGAGGCTTAAGATCCAAGATTCAAATCCCCTTCCTCTTTATACAATGAACCAAAAAAATTAAAAAAAATAAAAATTTGATAAAATAATTTATTGAAAAAGTGATAAAATATTTTTTATTAAATTTAGAATTAAGACATTTGAGAGTGTATGTATACAATATTAATCATATTTTTAAAAATAATTATTTTTTTATTTTTTATGAATACTTAAATTTTCACTTTTTAAAATAAATTCATAAAATTTTTACCAAGCACTTAGAAACTTTTTGTTTCAATAATAGAAATAATAAATCTTTTTAATATAATTTATACTCATAAATTTTCAAGATGGGATTCAAACTTTTTGTTTCAATAATAGAAATAATAAATCTTTTTAATATAATTTAAACTCATAAATTTTGAGGACAGGATTCAATCTTTTTGTTTCAAAGATAGAGATAGCAAAACATTCTAATGTCTCTTCCTTTCAATAATAGAGGTGGTGGACTACCACCTTCTACGTCATCAGCATAATGGTACTCTCAAACGCAGAATCAACGGTAGAGTACATTTTCAGCAAGCAAAAAAATATCTCGGACAAAAAGTTGCCGCCGTACCACCGATAAGACATCACCGTGAAAAAAACAAAAAAAAAAGGGAAAAATAATGGGAAAATGGAGCTATTGTTCATCCCGGCAGCAGGCATCGGCCACCTCGTCTCCATTGTTGAGTTTGCCAAGCGATTGCTGGATCGAGATGATCGTTTCTCAGTCACAGTCCTAATTATAGACCCGTTTAAGGTACCAAAGTTCCAAACATATGTTGGATCACTTGTTGCCTCTGATGCTCGACTGCGATTTTTCAGTTTTCCTCAAATAGAAGTAGATACCGTGAGCATTACCGAAAACCCACTTATATTTTTATTTGAAATTTTGGAGAGTCACAAGTTGAACATCAAAGAGTACATCATCAATCACGTTTTACCAAACTATGCTATCTCGCCTGCAGGGGTTGTTGTCGATGTATTTACCACTCCTATGATTGATGTGGCCAATGAATTTGGCCTCCCTTCTTATCTTTTTTACACTTCCGGTGCAGCCTGTCTCGGATTCAATTTATACGCAGTTACTCGATATGATCAAGTTGGCCAGGCGTTTCAAGCTTCCGATGGAGAGATTGTTATCCCAACCTATGCAAACCCGGTTCCTCGGAAAGTCATACCCTCACTCATGTTTAACGAGGATGATGGGTACATTTGCTTCATAAATTTCGTGAGAAGAATGAAAGAGGCCAAGGCCATAATTGTTAACTCGTTTGAAGAGTTAGAATCTCATGCGGTTAAGTCTTTGATGGAGTATGACATGCCACCCTTTTACTTGGTTGGGCCGGTGCTTGAGCTTCACCGTCAGAGTAGTTCGATGTGTGACGAGGTCCAATGTTACGATATCATGAAATGGTTGGACAATCAACCTCCATCAACGGTGGTTTTCCTCTGTTTTGGAAGCATGTTTTCCGTGGATGAACCACAAGCCATGGAGATTGCACAGGCGCTCGAGCAAGGCGGGCATAAATTCTTCTGGTCAGTGCCAATACGAAGTCCAAGGGACCAGGGTTTAGGAATTAGGCCAATTAACAGCACCAACTTAAAAGAGATTTCGCTTGAAGGGTTCTTGCAGCGCACGAAAGGGAGAGGAATGGTATGTGGTTGGGCTCCGCAAATTGAAGTCCTTGCCCACAAATCCATCGGAGGCTTTGTATCACACTGCGGATGGAACTCGATTCTGGAGAGCTTATGGCATGGGGTGCCCATTCTGACATGGCCAATGCACGCAGAGCAACAAATGAATGCATTTCAGATGGTGAAAGATTTGGGGTTAGCAATGGAGATGAGATTAGATTATAAGCTGGGCGAGAGTAACGTGGTGATGGCAAACGAAATTGGCAAAGCCATAAATTGCTTGATGGATGAAAATAGCAAGGTGAGGAAGAGGGTGAAAAAGATGAGTCAAGCGAGCAGGAAAGCTATGAATAGCAATGGTTCTTCGTTCACAGCTTATGCGCACTTAATCGACTTGTTTTTTATGGGTAATGCCGACAGTAAGTCACAAATGGACGCGTTTTAAGGGCTCCGCATACGTGCATGTCCAAGCTATAAAGCCCCTGAGCTTTTGTATCATATAGAATAAAAACTTTCCACTGCACTTAACTGTTTCACAGAACAACCCCAACAAAAAAATGGTGTAAGTCGGAGTTTAGCTACACAATGATCCTCTTCGTCTATATGTTAATATATATTTTCGCCTAATTTCTTACTACAATAATTTGGTGGTGATGTGGTCATTAGATCTTTTATGTGCATGAATGCTTCTAATGTGTTTGTTGGAAATACAAGGACAAAATAGAGTATAAAAGTAAGATAATTATATAATGCAAGAATTGTGAACAAGCTTAATTTTTATTCTTTGTTACGGGTATATTTCTACCCAGTAACTGCAACTAACTAAGAGATAAACTAATACCTGTTTCAAGAATAATGCTTAACTAAAGCAACTAATCAAATGGTTGCTTCAAAGTAGAAAGATAACAACAAACAATAGAAAAACAACTTCATCAATTTTTAATGTATGTATGTATGTATGTATACCTAACACATGCATTGTTCATTGCATGTATACATACATACTTCTCTATTTGATTACTCTATATATACAAGTATTGTAACATCCGGAATTATAAAATTCCAAATCAAGTTTTTTCTTTTCACTTCTATTTTTTTTATTCAATTTGTCGGTGTTAGTTGGTTTGCGTTCAATGTCGATGTAAAATCAATATACAATTTTTGTTTTCCAATTATATCTTTATTCCTTTAGATGAATTAAATCATAAAATATAATTAAGAAATTAGGATAAAATTTATTAAATAATATTTATAAATCTGTTTACAACAATTTAGAATAATTTACATCTCACTATTCAAATACTTCCCTAATTTTCACAATTATAGTATTTACATCCCATCACAAATACATTTGCTGTGTATTTATAAGTCTAAATATAAATATAAAACTTTACATGGATCTGGTCACTGGGTACTTTAAACTTCTAGTAATTTCTCTTCAATTATCTTACCGCAATGGATGGTACATACACTGGAGAGTTATCTGAGATAGTGAGAAAAAAGGTGAGCTTTGGGGAAAGCCCAATAAGAAACACATATAAAAGAGGGTACTATATGCAACTAAGTAAAAATAACTTATTTTACGAAGAATGAAAAGCATATTAAATCTAATATTAAAATGCATAAGAATATCTATTTCCTAGTGGTATATTAGAGAACAGTATAAGAAAGATATTATAGTCAGCTAAGAAACAAGGTGGGGTATGGGAGGTATTTTGAAGTACCTGTTGTATTCCAGTCCCTAGATGCGACTATAGGGAGGAATACAGTTGATGATAAAATCGTTAATTAATACAAATTTCGTTTAATTAAGCTATGCAATGCATTTACAAATCGTTATTAATGTGTAATAATGCATGTAAACAATGCTAGAAAACATTTTCGATAAAATTTCATTAATTTCGTTCAATGCAGTAAATACAATTCACTTAAAATCATTAAAATATGATAAATGCACTTGTATCAGAAAAACAAATACTATAAAACTCGTATTACTTCTTTTGCCACTTTTCAATTAAATCATATACTATTCTCGTAAATCAAATCATTAAATCAATCTATCATATGTTAAATTTCACATACCAGTAGAAAAATAATCTCCCAAAAATTCATGCACAATCTCGTATCCCCAAAGGAACCTTGTAATAATGGCCACTGCCAATCACTCACAGTTCGCACTGATCAGGTGCTCACTACATAAACCTGTGCCGTAACTCCCACAGTCATATCATGTAAAGGGAAGGTCTGCGACGTCTCCCAGCCTAATCATCAATATCTCGTATGCACGATCATCAGGGAGACATCAATCTCGTAAAATCATTTCATATATGCATACATCATTTCATATAAATCAATTCATGTAAATCGTTTCATGAAATTTAATTCATGTAAAACATTTCATGTAATTCCAAATCATGTAAAGCGTTTCATATAGAACAATTCATGTAACTCGTTTTTTATAAATCAATTTATGTAAATCCTTTCATGCAATGAAATTCGTGTAAATCATTTCATGTAATGTGATTCGTGTGAATCTTTTCATTTAATTCAATTCATATAAACCATTTATCTTAAAATCAATCCATGTGAATCATTCATTTAATGAAATTCATTTAATTCATTCCTATGCAACTATCATATATGTCTCTTACCTCTATTTCCATGCAATGTCCAAAATCCAATAACACCCTTTACGTTTCTTTTAGTTCCCAAACTTGATACTGCACAATAATTCTAAATTATATTCAAAATCCTATATAGTAATTTTAATAAATATTCCGTAGTTCTATATTTTCTATTTACCATTCTCGAAAATTAATTTATTTTATTTCCTATCAAATACCAAAATATAATTTCAATTATATCTTATTCTTTGTTTAATTCCATGCTACCAATAATTTAAATTTCTATTTAAAATCCCATGTATGCTATGATAAATATTTTATAATTTCCTACTTTCCATCATGTCCATCCCAATAATTTATTTATCTAATTTCCTATTAAATGCTCTAACATGACCACACTTAGATTAAAATCTTTTCCCAATTCTAATTTCTACCAATAATAATATTAATTCATATTTCAATTCTAGTAATTATTTTATTAATCCTTACTTTCTATTTAGTCACTTTTGATGATGAATTATTTTATTTCTTATTAAATACCAAAATTTAACTATAATTAAATTGATTTATTTTCCAAATTTTAATTTCATTTAAAATTCTATTATCTTTAATATTTATTATTGTCAAATATATTGTTCTTACATTATATTTATTATTTTTCCCAATTCAAATTTTACAATTTATCTTTGTTCTCTATTAATATTATTTCCACCATTTACTTATATTAGAATCACATTCCATTTTATTAATTTCCATAATTCATTTATCTTGGTCTCTTATTGAATACCAATACATGCTCACAATTTAATTTATCTTGTTTTTCTATTAATGACCACAATAAGATTTAAATTAAATTATATTCTTTCCTTCCAAGTCTCTCCACCTATATCATGTAATATTTTCATTTTAGTCAATTTATTATTCTTGGATTTTCACTTTATTATTTTCCAATGTAAATTTCACTAATAACTTTTATTAATATTGTTATATTGTTTCTTACTCATTTACCATTAAATTCAGTGTTTAATATTATGAATTATAGGTAACCAATTTCCTATTTACCTAAGAATTTATTCTTTAACCATCAAAATTCAATAATTCATCCTATAAAAATATACTTAGCCAAATTTGTTCCCATATCCAAAAATTCATTCTTTTTCCCAATTCAATTCCATTAATGATTTAATTAACATATGTATATTATTTATTTACTATTAACTTAAAAAGTTCTACATAATAAGCTCATGCATTAAGCTCTGACCCCATTTTATATCTACCCAATTCTTATTCTTTTTCAATATTAAATTTACAATTTATCTTAATTCATTATTATATTAATTTTATTATTACCATTAATCAAATTACATTAATTATTTGTCTCCTATTCTTCTCTTTTCCTTTCTTTTCCGTTGTCTTTTCTGTTTTATTTCCTTTTCTGTTTTCTGGTTCCCTTCTTCTCTGCCGACAGCTCCTATGATTCCTTCCATGGCCGGCAGCCCTAAACACTCCTCCTCTTCATGATTTTTCATTTATTCTTTCCTAAATTTAACTTATAAATATTTTCCATTTTATTTCCTCATGTCCAAATATTTTTCTGCAGTAAAAAAAAATTCATCATCATCCTTATTTTACAACCTTGGCGTGAGCCTCCAATTGCCATGTCTTCATGGCTTTCTTCCTTTATTCAATTCAGTTTTTATAAACATCACCTACTCACTTAGGAATTACCTCAAACATGTTAAATTCATCAAGGCAATATCACCAATGTCCAGCTAAATTCATCACCATTCATCACGCCACTTGCTCCACTTTCAATTTATCAACCAAATCCAAGTTCAAATTAAGCTTAAGTCATCTTCTACAACTTAGTTCCTACCAATTTCACTCATTATTCACTAGTAATCCTACCCAAATACATCAAAACAACTAAGAATTTCTTCAATTTTTTTTTATAACAGAATCTGTCTTGTACATCTACACTCACATTTAATTCAATTTAAAGCCTCAAACACAATTTTCATACGTGAATCAATCATAACCCACAGCTAAATATTAAAGAATCACCAACACATCACTTACCCTGCTCCAACCGAACCACATAGCCCTCAAATCAGTCACGATTTTTGCTGTTTAACCCCCTAAATTTCCAGGTTTGATGTGTTGTTGAGATGAAGAACAGGTTTTATAAAGAAGCTTAGACGATTTGATTAGGAAAGAATGAGATTTGGCAAGCACACGTGAAGGATTTTGGAGGAATTCTTGGGTAGAAACGTGAGGCAGAAAGCAGCCGATGTGAGTCGGTGATGGAGCTGGGAGATAGCTGAGAATTGGCTTAATTTATCTTATTTTATTTATACATCCTTCAATGAAAATTTGACACATGTTAAATAACTTTTGCCATAATAATATCTACTAATTTTTCATTTTCAGAATTTAAATTTTATTTTAATTAAATTTAATTTATTTAAATCATTAATGGTCAAATATTGACCATTTGACCAATCTCATATGTTAAATGATCATTTTATCCTTGTATAATTTCACTATTTTCATTTATGTCCTATAATTAATTTAATAATTTAAAATTCAGATTTAATATTTTATTTTTATTATTTTCTATATATTTGGATCAAACATGGTCAATTATTAGCTCTAAAAGTGGTTTGATCAAATATAGGTAATGAAATTATGAAACTACCCTTTAACGAATATTTTCAGTTTTATTTCTCGCTCTTCAAAATACACTCAAATGGGATGATTTTGATATACGGATTCTTATTATATTTATATTTCACCTCCTTTATCATCATTTTAGGGTCTTATTTCGATCTGGACAGGAAAAGTCTTGGTGGGGCTCTCATCGAGTACATCCCTTAAGCTTATCGAACCAACCCTTATTTAATTATTTTAACAATTAATATTTTCTTTTTAAATTCTTACACTCTGTAGCTTATATAGAATATAAGAGAATTGGGATCTTCACAAGTATGCTACATATTAATTTAACTCAAGTTCCTTTTATTTATTCGGTGTTATATGTATATACACGTACACGTTACATGTATTACTTGAGAAGTGTGTACAAATATATTTCCTTTATTTAATTAACATTTATATATCTATTAAATGCATTTATTTGATTTATATTCCTATCATTAATTTATCATGTACATGTCTTATCGTGTATGCTCAAAATTAACTCCTTAAATTCCATTTTACTACTTAAATTTCCATACTTTAATCCTCCAATTTATAAATCCTCATGTTAAATCGTTAACTTCATAATTTTTCAATAATCCATGTTAAATCGTGAGACTTTAAACAAATTGATTCTACTCACAAGAGGCCGGATTTTGTGGTTGTCAAACTTGAACCCAATTAAGTGGTATCCATTTCTGTCTTTATTCTTTAAACAAAATATGGTATAGGTTGTAGTTTACCTAAAAAAGGATCCTCTTCGTCTATAAGCTAATATATATTGGAGCTTAATTTCTTACTATAATAATTTGGTGTTGATGTTGTCATTAGATCTTGTAAGTGCATGAATGCTTCTAATGTGTTTGTTGGAAATACAAGGACAAAATAGAGTATAAAAGTACAATAATAATATGATGCAAGGATTGTGAACAAGCTTAATTTTTATTCTTTGTTATGGGTATATTTATATCCAGTAACTACAACTAACTAAGAGATAAACTAGTACTTGTTTCCTAAATAAATAATAACTAAAGCAACTAATCAAATGGTTGCTTAAAAGTGAGAAGATAACAACAAACAATAGAAAAACAACTTCACCTATCATTAAGGAACACTTATTTAAAACAATAAATATTTCTTCCCTTCAACTGAAAATCTTAGGATATTCCATTTATAGAAAATTTACCAAGTGACACCCTCATTCAAACAGGGTCCTTCATAGTGCAAACACCAAGGAACTTTCTAAGTTTCAAAAAAGTTGCCAATTTGAGAGACTTGGTAAAGATATGAGCAACATGATCTTCACTTTTGCAATAAAACAAATTGATAGTTCCATCTTTCACAAGATTACGCAAGAAACGGTACCTCACATGCATGTGCTTGCTTCTGCAAGCAAAACAAGATTTTTATAATGCTTTACCGTTGAACTATTGTCACAATAAATTGAGGTAGCCCCTTGTTGCTGAAATTAAAGCTCTTCAAGAATTCTTCTTAACCAAATAGTTTGACATGCACATGAAGTTGCAGCCACAAATTCAAGTTCTGTGCTAAGCAAAGATACAATTAACTACTTCTTTGATATATGCCAAGTAGTATTAAGCACCTATCGTACTATGTGCATGAAAATGTGTGCTAAAATTGAGTAATATTTTTTTTGATTTAATAAAATTGAGTAACATTAGTATATATGTACTTTACAAAATCAATGTACCAAAATGATCCATAACATGTCATTCACATTGGACACGAGGTCCAAAACATATGTTAAATGTAAAACATACTCAATGGAACAAAGTTAGTTAAACTAAAAGCAAAACTTGAAACAAATATAAAACTGAGATCTTGTACACTCAATGCAAATACATATTTCACTTTGTTGTAAATATAACCATACCATAGATTAAATATGAAATCCAAGAAACGTGGTATTCCATTTCACATGATATAGTAAAGTAACCAAAAAATGGTAATGTAACTAAGAAACATTCACACGAGAACATTCACTATGGCCAACAGTGGTTTTCCAAGGCACCTATTTGCCATGCTGGCATAAACAATACCATAAAGGAATATTACGATGTCACGAAGACATCTCACAATACCACAAAAACATCTCACGATATCACGAAGGCATCCCACGATGTCACGATACCACAAAGGTATCTCACGTATCAAATTTCATACAAAGCTTTTCAAACATAGTGTATGACCAAAGTATATGTATCATTTAAAACACATGCACTTTGAAAACTATGAAGTAATTAAACATGCTTTGGAATATTTAACACTTAATCCCTACATGTGAAATCACTTTAATAAAGTTGCCAGAGTAAATACATTTTGACTCCTAAATTAGACTCGATACTTTAGTAAAATAACATTTTCATAAAACATGTGGATCTCGATGCAAAGTTTAATTTATGAAATACATGATGATAATGACATATACTAGCAACTTAGGCTAACCCTATGAAATATGCCTAGGGTAACCTCCAACAGAAAATCTGGTATTATAACGACATAATAATGACTACGCCCAATATACTATTCTCACATACATACTCAACCTGCATTATCATCTAAAGTGCTCAATACACAATGTGCAACATGTATATAGGTCCAATCTTATTCAACCATAGTCTAAATTCCATTTATAGCTTATGCACGAATAAATATCAACAAACACACACAATGGATTTTTTTCATTAAACTAGGTGTTTGTGTGTGTATTTATGGATAACTATTCCATACACTATCAGTGAAGTTTTTTTTACTCCACAAGCAGGTTAAGGATCATGACACATGTCTTATTTTATTTATTTTTTTATTATTTTTATAGGACATGTGTTATGATCTTAATACCACTTGTGAAGTAAAAAAAAAACTTTACCGATAGTGTATAAAATAATTATCCTGTTATTATTATTATTATTTAAATTTAAATGCATATACATTTCACTTGAGATATTTAAATTTGAATTCAACTAGATATATTATATATAATATATATTGACTAGGGTTACATATATTAACTAAATACTTATACACATATTTATTTTTGACTAGGTATATGTATTTAAATATGTAAGTATTCCATTAAATCATATATCACAATGCATGATCATAACATAGCACAATAAGTCCAACACAACTTGGGACATTTTCCTTACCTATAAAATACCTCACTAGGGTTTAGTGCCCCCACACTTGCACCTTGCAGTTTAGCACTTCTTTGTATTTTATTCCTCTCTTAGGCCTACATTAAACCAATATTATTTATTTATTTATTTAAACCTCCCATTATCCCCATACAATTAACATTTTAAGAATAAATGCAACAATGCTCTCACCCTTTGATAGCGTCCAACCGAACCCTTCCCTACCGCTTTGCTCCTCACTGTTTTTGAGCTATTGTTTCTTCACAATATAGCGATCCCTATGTTCATACAAAGTCTTAGTAAATAATCCACTATACACTTGGATAAACTCTTAAGCTAAAGAGCATTCTTAACCTATTTCTCCAAATGACCGAAACCTTCAACACTTTACTATGTCTTCCTCAATTTAGTTGTTAGCCACTGACAACAACCTTTCGGTTCCAGCCTAATTTTCTTGGCCAAAATAACAGTTTCCTCAACTCTTCCCTTGAAAAAGCGCCTAACCGAGCTACCTCCTTCTTGTCCCTGTTTTTGCTCACTTACAACAGCCCCTGCCTTCACGATTCAGCCAACTCCCAGCCTTAAATTAGCAGCATTCAGTCCTTCTTTCTCCTCCCTCCTCCTTCTGTCGTACTCTTCCCCTTTTTTTTTTCTTTCCACTGTGTCTCTCGTTGTTTCCTGCTCTGTTTCTGGACCGAGAGGTCCTAGTTCCAGCCTTGAAATTTTCTTTCCCGTTTTCATCTTCCTCCTCGACCAGTTCCTGCTGCCATTCACCGCATGCCTCAGCCCTTTAATCCTTCCCTGTTCCTGTCCAGAAAGATCGGTGATGAAGCTTCATCCTTCTACCACCATCTTCGGCCTCAATTCACTAATCAATGGCTGCCAAGATGAGGCCCTCACATCCCCTGTTTTGAACCCCAAACCAGCCCCTGTTTCACGCCAATTCTGCGCTGAACCAGCGCCCAACAGCAGCTCCCCGCCACTCCAAATGCCACTGCTTTCAGCCCTTCCCGATTCCTTTTCTTCCCTTTATAGCCGGCAATGGCAGCCCATTTCCTTTCTTCACAAATTTCCTTTCTTTGGTTCTTTCTCGGTGCAGCCTTCAGTCATAGAGTTTCTGTGTTTCCCCCAAGTGAAACAGCCTTTGGTTGCTAGAGAATGAAGACTCCCACGTTAGTGGGAGTAGTGGAAAGATGATTGGCTTCTCCAAGAAATATATATTATACCACACACCTTCAGCGGACTTTACCTGGTTGTAGACTCAAAAAATTTTACTGACAGTGTATTAAATATTAATTTTTATGTATATTTGTTTGAGACACTTTTTTCTTAGTTTGCTATATATTTTTAGTAGTATATAATATTAAGAGTTTTAATTTAATTTCACTACTTAGTAAATAATACTCATATATATTTATACTTAATTATTATTTAAAGAATTTATTATTATTATTATTATTATTATTATTATTATTATTTTGGTTCATAGGAGGTACAAGAAAGAGTAGAGAATCAAATCTTGAATTTAATCCCTATAATAAC
This sequence comes from Heritiera littoralis, assembly GCA_031772115.1. Lineage (NCBI taxonomy): Eukaryota > Viridiplantae > Streptophyta > Magnoliopsida > Malvales > Malvaceae > Heritiera > Heritiera littoralis. The sequence goes on along the minus strand of JAPDPK010000192.1, from coordinate 3,444 downwards.
CATTAGACCAAACCTTGGTTGTTTATAATTATTATTATTCTAACAAGTTAGTTAGTATATCTTAAAAATCCCCTTTTTATATACATCCAAATTTCATTTTAATTTATAAGATATATTAACTCTCATAGGGATTCCCATAAGTTAAAATAATTTAATTATGCCCTTGTGAATATGACTCACTATTGTCTCTAAGAAATAAATCTTACTTAGGAAAAAAAATTAGGTTATAAATCATTTCCTAGATCATTTAAGGTTTGATCTTTCGTTTAGGGTTTGACTATATTTCAAAGTTTGATTCTATGAGTCTTACTTTGAAATTTGTGCCGAAAGCTCATGTACCTGCTTGTCCATCACAGAGTCTCTATACAAATATCCGAATTATTATTATCGGATTTTCAAGCAAATGTCTAGAATTAAATAATAAATCATTTAAATCAAGGTCGGAAAAATCTCAATTATTACAATTAATTTCAAAAGCTAAGATGAAACTATATATATATATATATATATATATATATATATATATCCCTTATCTAATTTTAAAAATTTTAATAATTATTTAAAATCTAATCACTTAAACATTAGTATATATTTTAATAACTTTTAATAAATTATAATATATATATATATATATATATTTATATATATAGAAGCTAAAGCATTTAACTACAAATAGAACATTCTATGTGGATAATCTAAAAAGTTGACATGTGTAATATCTTAAAATAAAAAAAATAATATTTTTTCCAATTTTTTTATAGATAAGAATCTATATACATTAAAATTTCAAAATAAATTAATTATCCTTTTAAATCAATTATCTATTTCAATTTCTAAAAGATAAACATATATACTTTTATATATTTTAAAAATTAAAGAAAAATCTCATATTATTTATAAATTTCTTTACTAATCTTTTATCAATATACATGTACTGTTGTTATGTACATTATTTATAGAAATAATTAATTTTGGTATAAAATTTTTATATGGATACACTTTTTTTAAAGAAAAAGACAAATATATATTTTATATGAATACATGATTTGTGTGGTAAGATGAATTTTTTTCATCTTTAAAGTATAAAATGTCCACAATAAATTACTTAATCATTGATCAATGTTACACTTTTAATTTCAATAAGATTCAATCTTTTATAATAATCTTATATTTTATATATATATATATATATATATATATATATATGTGTGTGTGTATATATATATATATAGAGAGAGAGAGAGAGAGAGAGAGAGAGAGAGAGAGAGAGAGAGAGAGAGAGAGCCAAAACTCTTGGCTAAAAATAACATATCTTATGAAGATACCTTTACTTTTTTATAATTAAAAGGCTTAATAGCCAAATAAACCCTTAACCTTTAGCACAAAATGGAATTACGCCCTCAACGTTTTATTACATGAAAATCAGTCCATAAACTTTTATTTCGTGGTTAATAAACCCTTAACTTTTTAAAATTATGCAATTAAGTCCAAATCTGTTAAATGACACTAACTTCCGTTAGTATTGCACAAGTGGCATGCCACGTGGTAGCCAACTAGGTTATCCATGTCAACTATCACTTTAGATGTCCAAACGGCAGTCAATGTCATTTAACAGATTTGGACTTAATTGCATAATTTTAAAAGGTTGAGGGTTTATTTACAATGAAATAAAAATTTATGAACTGATTTTCACGCGATAAAACATTGAGGGCTTAATTCTATTTTGTGCTAAAAGTTAAGGTCTATTTAGCTATTAAGCCTACTTAAAACAATAAATTGATTATTTTTCAAAAAAATAATAAATTAATTTTAATTTTTATATAATAATCCTATTCAATTAATTATTCAATTTTAAAATATTTGAAAATTTTAAAAAAATAGATTTCAACTATATTATCTTAATTTAAATTAAAAAAATATATATCAGACTTTAAATTTTTTATCACTTATTATGTTATTTTTAAATTAAAAACATATCCATATGTTTTGATCAAAATCATCTTAAAATTTTAAATCTTTTATCAAAAACATTAAATCTGAATATTTAACTTTATATATTTTAGTATTGAATTAAGTTTTCATATCTTTTTTTCAATTTTCATTTATTCCTTTTCAGAATTATTGTTCAATCATTTTACTTGGAAAAAAATGTCCATATGGATTATCTATTCTCTTGAAACATGTATGATATTAAATATTGCGTCTAATTATTTTGAATTTCAAAAAACTTAAATAGTAAATTATCTTTAGTTTTATTTCTATTAACATTTTTACTTTACTTACCTTTTATGTTTGACACTATTATAAATAATTTTTTTAAAAAACCCTAAAAATAGAGTTTTTCAACACTAATTAATTTTATAAGATTAATTTAGAGTCATCTAAATTCAAATTTTAAAAATAAATCAGTTTCAAATATGCAATATTAACCAATAATCTATTAATGATTAATATAGTAAGGATTGTTTTCATTAAAATTATAGTTCTTTAATTCATTTATTAAATATTTAAGTTTGTGATATTTAATTTTTCTTTAATTTTTTAATTGTTATTTGATTTTGAATTATTTTTTAATTTGTGTATTCTATATATGCCTGAAGCTTTTATTACATTATTCAATATGTATTTCAAAACATTTTTTTTTATAATTCTATTCTTTAAAAAATTATTATAAATTAAAATAATCACCTTGTATCGCACAAGTTCAAATCTAGTTTATATAAAATCTAATCACTTCAAAGAGAATAATTAAAATATTATCTAATTTTAAAATAACTAAAATATTATATAGTATGCAATTCATTTAAAAAATAATTATCTAAAATATTTAAAACAATTAAAATAATTAAGTATAATTGTTATCCATTTTTCTGAACCATGCAAATTCTAAAAAAATTACATAAAACTATTAAAATGAATCCAAATATCATTAAAGTTAAGAATCAAATTATATCTCTTATCTAATATTAGAGATTTTAATAAATTATCTAAAATCTTATTACTTAAAATTTAATAAATTATAATAATTTAACTAAAATTTAATCACTTCAAAGAACAATTAAAATAATTAAGCATAATTTGTTGTCCATTTCTCTGAACTTTGCAAATTCTAAAAAAAAATTACATAAAATTATTAAAGAGAATCCAAATAGCATGTACCAAAAAAAAAGAGAGAATTCAAATAACATTAAAGTTAAGAATGAAATATATCTCTTATCTAATTTTAAAGATTTTAATAAATTATCTAAAATCTTATCACTTAAAATTTATCTATTTTAATAAATTTTAATTTATGAAATTTCCTTAAAGGTATTTTATGTGAAAATAAATTGATTTTGAGATTTTAGACCCCGAGATTCATGCTTACTGATTACTGTTCCTGTCACGTGGTTGATTGACTCGCCAAGTTATCAATGGTCCCGGAATCACCTGGCAAGTGTAACC